>CM060476.1:3686232-4001232 GCA_030544235.1 Lepturacanthus savala | reverse complement strand
GTGAATTAGGATGCGTTCAAGGTTGCGATCGTGCCAGTTTTCTCAGGGATGAGTCACATGTTTTTCGAGGCTTCGTTTCAAACGCGGTTTGTTTTGCTCTGGCCGTGCATTTCTGGCAATTATTATCAATTATTGTGACGTCTGTAATGCACAGGAGGTAGGGTTGCACGTTAGCATGCGAGTGTTACAATATGGACAAAAACGGATTAGCGTCCAGGACAAGACAGTCAGACCCCATAACATATATGAAATTCATAAAAATCAAATCAATCAGATTAACAATCGTAATCAATGATCGCAGATGTCAGCGTATGTGTATTTCCGCCTCATTTTAAATTCATGCTGGTGTCAAACACACAAAGAATGTCCAGTATCTTATACAACATGGAGGTACCACGCTGCACAATCTGCTGTTTCTGGCTAGTTTATTCTGTCTCTGTACAAAATTCAAGTCATATAACACAATCTCCTCAGTTTGGGAAGACAGACAACTATTAAACAGCAGCTAACTCAGTGTAATACTGGGATTGGGCAAGGGAACATGGTGTTTTGGAACTTTAACGTATGCAAATTTAATTGCTGACTGCTTAACAAGGACTGTCCTGTGAAGAAGTGATGCACTTTGTTGAAAAGGTGATTTTTCTTTAGGCACATTTTTAACTATTTGGCTTTTTCAATGCAGAGTTTACTCATTAAAAAGAGAAAAAAAGCCAATATGTTGTAAAAACATTATATACTTGACTGGGGTCACTAAATTGTTGACCTCCATCAATACATGAACCCGATGAACCAAGAATCTAAACTATAGAACACAAAATTAAAGCTGTTTAGAATATTCCTCCTCATACATTCATAGATGGGACTAGTTTATGTTTCTGCTTTTCAGAAAGACGCCATGATTTGGAGCAACATATGGATTGAAGTATAATCTTATTGTAAGCACTTCCATATTTTTAACATATTAAAACAAAAAGATAGAGGGGATAAAGGTGATTTTAATTTTAAATCATCTCGCCATGCATCATGTGTGAATAAAACATGATTAACCTTTACCCCAAATCCTCAAAAAGTTGTTTTATTGAGACTTTCTTTCTTTTCTATTGGTGTGAGAAGCTGATTTCCTTCTTTTTTGGTTCAATTAATAGGAAAAGGCCAATGAATTAGGCCACTTGCTCTACACTTAAAGCATATAAATGAACATATGGTAGGTTATTAATATTTTAATAAATGCAATATCTACACAGTCAGTATATTAATATGTTTCTATTAGCAGGGCTCCATTTACCCCTTGTTATCTCATGTATATCTCAGAGGTTGTTACATATATCACACGCTACATGTTTTATAGGTTTATGAGTTTATAACTTCATTTTCTTTGTGGTAATTTCACTGAATACAGGATTTACATAAACAAACTATAACGCGAACACAAAAACAAGCAGCCCTTCTTCACTGGGAAGTGTGAATATTCCGAGCGGTTCAGTGCCTTTTATTGGAAGATCACAAAGGCAGATTGTTCCGTGTTTGTGACATTTCTATTTGGCCTTTTCCCGACGTCTTCCATCTCTTTCATCCTCCGCTAACAGCAACTCCACTTGCCGGTTATTGATATTGTGCGACGCGAGAACGGAGGAATTGGAATTTTCATTAGAGAGATGAACCGGGGGGACAGCCAGACTATTTAGGTAAATCACAGATATGATTCAAAAAGGCGATCCACGACGCCACGCCGCCATTATGCAAATCCCGCGTTTGAAAAAAGGGTTTCATAACCTCAGAGCTATTTGCGGAGAAACTCCTCTGTTAACGACGTAGAGGGATTTAACATGTGAATTTCACAGTCAATTTATGGCGCTGTTCAAGAGTCGTACGGCTGCTCCTCGTTTAATAAGTATTTCAGCCTGACTGTTTAACTTAGAGTAAGGACAGAGTGTGGAAACCTCACGCTGATATTTCATATGAAGCACGAAAAGAATCCCAGTGAGCTTTTTTCGGGCAGTGGCCTCCTACGCAAGCACACTTACACACTTTTTTAAGCTATCCAGGACTTCTATAAAGGAGATCCTTGTGTGGAACATGATTTAATGCACCATGCTTTTTTTTTTTTTTTTTTTTTTTGCCCCACCACTTGAGAAATACAAGTAAAGCAATTTAGATTGGAGTGAAATATTCAAGGATGTAATGAGAATGATTTGGGGGTTAAGAAAGCTGCATGGTGGGGTGTACCCTTAATAGAGAGAGCCCCGGAGCCATTGGATTCCCATAAACTCTGTGGAGCAGACTTGATACCCATAGGTCAGTGATTGCTAATAAGAAGTCAATGAGACATGGGCTTGGGTTATTTTCCTTTTGGATCTGTTCCTCCAAACTTGCCCGGTCCTCTGGGCCGCTGACCTCGCAGTATTTAGAAGGTATTGTCTTTGAAAATTCCAGGTACTTTTGAGCTTGTAGACTTTCTCATTAGTTCCTTTTGAACACGGCAAACATATGGCAGTCGTATTTAAGAGATTGCCTGCCGTGACCTTTCGCGGCATGCTAATTAGGCCCCAGAGCACCGCGGGGCCGTGGAGAGGTGCTCCCGAGAAACCCGGCAGTCTCTTTTCCCGCTTCTCTCTCTCTCTTTTTTTTTTTTTCCCTTGCCTCCGCGCTCACTCCTGCCTCATCTCGGGCTCTGCCTTATCTGGTAGCAGCCGCCTGCCCCTGCCCTTCAACAGTGTGGGTTTCAAAAAATTAACATTTCGCTTCATGTGCTTCTAATAACCACTAACCTGAACCTGTACAACTCCCCTCCCCCCTCCTCCTCCTCCCCCTCCCCCAACAACTCGCAACTTCTCTCGCCTCTCCGCACTTTCCACAGGAAATGAACGCGCCCAAAATTACTTTGACCCGACGTCGGCGGAGCAGACGGACCCAAGGCATCGTGGGAAGGCCGGGGTCAGCGCCGAAGATGAGCTGGAATTAAGTATGCCATTCACCGCCATAATAGTTCTCCTCGGTTCATTAAAGTGAGGTGAGAGAGATCACCGGTAGCAGGACGCCATTTGTGACGCGCGCGACGGTCTATGTAAATACACCAAGCGACGGCAGCCGCTAGATTGGTCGCTGTCATTGACGAAGGTCACGTATCATTGGTCAGTTTTCATTTCACCGTGCCTTTTTTTTCCCTCCCTTTAACTCCCCTGTCAAATGACACACGCAGAGCCACATCAATAGTTTGCAGCCCCCTCCTAAAGTAGACATATTAAAAGCGAGCTCTTGGGAGCCAAGTAATATGCATGTTATAATGAAACATGGCTATTAATGGAGAAGCCATTTCACCTGTATCTTTTGGATATCACTGCCGTGTAATATCAAAGGATTCGCTAAACCAAATCTCATCACATGATGACAGGCCAGCTAACAGGCATGTTAATGCTCCTATTTCATTACCCCTCTGCCTACACTTGATTTCCGCCCCTCTCCAGCCACGGCTAATATCTGCGGTTTGCATGTTAAGATGTGGTTTAGATTGACTTGTCTGATAAGTAGAAAGTAATTTTGTAGCACACACACACACAAACGCATGTAATTTTCTGACACCTTTTGAAGGTGTACTCATTTTATAATTGTTTTGACTTGCAGCAATATTAAACGCAGATGAAAACAGGCTGTATCAAAGAATGGCTGCTTTGCTGGATGAAGACGATACCTTCATAGACATACCTGGTATGTATCTTCCCCCGCATTACTGTGCTCATCCATCCTGGATGTTTGAGGAGGAGGAGATTGGACAAAAATGTGATAATTATTTTAATTTGACACTACTTAACTTCAATTTAGAATCATTAAAATGTGAAAATTAAAAGTAGGAAAGTAAATGTTTTAATTTGTTTTTGAACAAGAAATTGATGACTATTCAACTGGTGTGGTTCTGATTTTATTTTCATAAATGCTGCTTTGACTCAAACTGACAATAAGTTAGGGATACTGTTATTTTCCTATTCTAATGAAATAAGTAAAAGTTCCCTTTGATATTAGTAATAATGAATGAATGAATGAGTCTCTCACAATATCCCTAAATTATTGTGTAAGTTTAAGTTTATTATCAATGAAATCTACTTAAATTATTAAAGCAAAAGGTTTGGTCCCTCTGATCTATCATTATATATAACACATATATACATATATATGATATATCATTAGATTATTAATACTCAATCATCAGTGTGTTGGAGCTGCTGATAATTTAACATGTACTGAAATGAAATTAAACCATTTGAGAAGTTTAGAGCAGAAAATAAATGCTATATGCTGCCAAACCATTGGTTTAATCTTTAACTGGGTGTTGTAAAAGCATTTCTTATTATTCTTTGTTAAATCTGCATCTGAAAAGTAGCTAAACCTGTCAAATCAATGCAATATGGCCATCTGAAATGTAGTGGAGTAGAAGAATCTCCAAATTGTGCAATACTTGATTGAATGTACTTAGTTACTTTCTAACACTTCATATACTATCTGCCATATATTTGTGCATTATATATATATATATATATATATATATATATATATATATATATATAACCAATGTGATGGCAATGAGTCCTCTTTGAAGTCCATTATCTTTAAAGAAAAGGTCAAGAGTGTGCATTTATATAAGACCTTAACATATATAAGATGCACCATTTCCCACTAGCAATGGAGGCATCAAACATAGAACAAAGAAACTGTCTAGAAATGGACCCTCACTAGAAGTTCGAGCTTTCCAAGCACAGCCATTGTTCCGCAGTCGGCGCGCCTTTTCTCATTAGCACACTTCCATTTAAATACGTGGAAAACCAGGCAACGTTGAGGTGGTTTAAGCTGAGCATTGTTCTGGGTGAAGACAGTCGCACCAGATCCTGTTGACATGACGTGCATCTCCCCTTGTAATTCCAGCGCACAAGTGATGGGTTTAGGCCCGCTTCAACACGGCGGAATTTAGCCGGCTCGTATTATTCACCATTGTCTTGGATTTAGCTGTACCACCGAGATTAGCAGCCCAATCCATTGTCTTGGAATGTTCATGAAATCCCATAGAAAAAAAAAAAAAGTAAAGAGGATCTTGGATTAACAGTTCCTCCATGCAATAGGCTGAGAGACAGGCAGGGGAGAGAGAGAGAGAGAGGAAAAGGGAGAGAGAGCATGCGTCTCAGCAGCGTTCGGTGCTGCCAGTTAGCACTTCACCGAGCTACAATAGACTTCAAGACAATTACCCGACACCGTTGTGTGGAAGCCTCCCACCGGTGTAGGCCGCACGTCTTCTATGCAGCCGCAGAACCGGATCAGCGCATGTCAGCGCTGATCCTGACATTTCGTGACTGCTTCTCTGGCTTTTTTTGTCTCTGCTTTTACAGCCAAACACAAAGCGCCATACACACTTCACAAGAAAGAGCGTGAATGAGACAAAGTATTAATGAAATGGACAGTGGCCAGTACTGTAGACACGTTCTTCTTCTGTCTTTTTTTTTTTTTTATCTCGATAGATTCTATTGCTTTGGCTTGAAGATGAAAGACCACAGAAACTGGCATTCTATTCATTCTAGTTCTCTGTAAAGGCGCTCGGCATTGATATCAGCTTCTATGTGAGAAGCTTTGGCTGTTGCACATGTTGGACTGCACACGTCGAATACACAGAAGCTCAGAGAATAGCTGCTGCTTTCTACCAACGAGGCGGAGCAGAGGGAAAAAAAACGAAACTGAAAAGACACACATGGAGCCGCAGCAGATGATGCTCCTGTAAAGAATCCTACCTTGCCCACTAAAAACTGTGTGTGGAGGTGTCTGGTAACTGATGAATGAAACCATTAGAACTTTCATGTAGAAAAAAAAAGCAAAGTAAAGAAACTAAAAAGGCATCCTCCTTCAACTCCACGCATAGAAACAGATTAGATATATCCAGTTTTACAACATAAAGTCAGCCTTACACTGCAAAAAATGAAGTCTTATCAGGTGAAGATATTTGGTTTTTGGTACATTTAGTCGAATACAAGTAGAATTCTCTCATTCCACTGACAGATAATTTATCTTATTTCAAGTTTTTATCCTGATTTGGGCCTATTTGATGTTGTTTTAAGAAAACAAGATCAAACTGTTTCTTTAAAAAATCTAATTGACCAACATCAAGAAAGAAAAACTTAAAAAAAAAAATAATAAGATAAATTATCTGCCAGTGAAATAAGATAATTCTACTCAACATTGGACTAATTGTACCAAAAACAAGATATTTTCAACTATGTACCCATTCTACTGCTGTAAGTAAAATATATATATATATATATATATATATATATATATATATATATATATATATATATATCATTATAAATTCACGTTTGTTCATATGAGCAAGTTGTGTAAGTTACCACTTGAGCCCGTGCTGTCCACCTGCATTAGTGTGTGTGGATGTGCTAAGTATGCGCATCCATCAGTATGTATACGCATGTGCTAATGTTTATGTGTGCAGATTCATCCGTGTGTGTGTGTGTGTGTGTGTGCTCACCGATGCGTATCTCTCCAGGTACGCTGCTAGCCTCCAGGGATGAGGAGGTGTTGGAGGTGAAGGCGGGTGATCCGCTGCCTCAGCGGCGACTGCTGCTCCGTGGTGGTGGTGACGCCTCGGGCTCCGGGCCCTCCCAGGCCCAAACCATTGCCAAAGCCCAGGCTGGGGCTCTCAGTGGCGGGTATGGAGGAGAGGCTGGACTGGAAGCAGGGAGGACGGTAATGGGCAGAGAGAGCGCTGCAAAAAGTAAAAATAAAGCCGTTTTATTCCTTTTATTATGTTTGATTTCTTGCGTGGAGATGATTTTGTGTGGTATAGCACGTATTTTTCAAAGTTTAAATTCATTCCTTGGAACTAATGGCTGTTTTGATAGTCGATTTATCCATCGATTATTCAAATTATTCATTGATTAGTTGTTTGGTTCATAAAATGGTGTAAAACTGTTGATGCCATTTCCCCAAAGTTGAAGATTCGACCCAAAGATCACCAGTTTATTATTATAGAAGACTAAAGAAACTAGAAAATATTTAAATATGTGAAGCTGGAACAAGAGAATTTGGATATTTTCTTCTTAGAAATGACTCAAACCCATCGATTAATGTGACAGTTGGTGGCTAATCGATTAATCAACTAGTCGTTGCAGCTCTAGAAATCTGATAAAAAGGAGAATTTATCAAAAGAATTTATTAAAAGCATGTTTTTTCTTATACATTATTATGTAAGATGGCTTGCTAAGACACATGACATAAGCCTCAGTCCTAGTTTTCAGTATATTCCTGCTATAAATAATAATAAATCTGGAAAATCTCTACAACCACAAGGTTATTGTACTTAAACCTGGAATCAAAAGAAATCTACAACATGTGAGGTGACTACAGAAGAGTCAGAATCTATTTATGTTGCTGTTACAGAGAAAATATAGTTAGAAAATTGCAAGAAAATCTAAAATTGTGTTGTACTATAGATAAAAATGCTTTAGATAAGACCAAACGGATCCAAATCAGGAAAAAAAACAATTTGAAGTTAAATTATCTGCACTGCAAACTTCAATGATTGAGTTCATTATAAAAAAAATCCTATAAATCCCACTGAGGATCATTCCAGAACATGAAGAATAGATTCTGTAAGGAGATTATAAAGGAGACAATTAAATAATCACACAAACAGCTCAAAATTAAATCAAATATCTAAATAGTGGTTAGTTACAGCCCTACTACTGATATTATATTAAACTATTGTCTTATTGTATTGATGATACATATTGATACTATAACAGTAACATTGTGTTTACTTTATTTAGTGTTGGAGCTGAGATTTTCTCATGCGATATATGTAGAAAACTCGACGCCGCCCCCATATCAGCGGGTTTATGATTTTAACAGATTAAAAAAAGGTTTGCAATCGCCGCCGTATGATTTCTTGCAGCGAAGGCAGCCGAGGAGGTGATCCCCCACTACGCCCAGCAGCTCAGGGAGTGTGTGCGGCCTGACATGATCACGCTTGGCAGCCTTTCACTGCAGCAGGTCAGGGCTACAAAGAGGAATATCTGTGTCATCATCCCATATTCACCAGCACATCAGCCACGTCCATTATGCCGCGTATCACTGGCTTTTGGTGGCTAATGGACATAGAGTGTGCCAGTGTGTGTCTGGTTTTGTCCGTGTGTGTACATAATGTGTGTGTCTTCCAAGTTTCTTTCTCTTTTTCCGTACTCTTTGCTCTACTTTTATGTCCATAACCTTTTTTTTTATTTCTTGCTACTATCTCTATGAAAGTTGTGCATTTTCACCCCCATCACGGATGCATTCGAGTAAAGCAGCTCTTTGTAGAACACGCATTCAAGATATTCCGGAAGGTTAGATAACTCCGCCATCGTCATCTCACAACGAGGGATTTCCAGCTGCATAATCTGCACGACATCCTCGCACAATTAATTTATTTGCAGAGACGGTTTTGTTCTCCTTTTGAACTTTGTTGTGCATTATCATGCATATTTGTTTCCCGACAGGAGCCGAATTCTCTCGCCTCTTTTTGAAACCGTCTTACTTCCCTTTTCAGGAAAAAAAATAGAGCGTGACTATATTTTATCATCCCGCCGCGTTTTTTTTTTTTTTTTCGCAGGAAGGGAGGGGATTTTTTTTGTGAGATCCGAAGCTTCTTACCCAGAAGAACGCGGGGCGCCCATTGTGTTTCGGAAAATCTAGATTGCGACGAAACCTAAACATTAACGCATATGTTACTGAACTTCTATCCACTGTATTTTTAGCCCTAATCTCACTTGAAAAGAGAGTAGGAGCATCACATTATGTGAATAGAGAGTAAATGTAATTGGGGGAGAAAGAAAAAGGTTCGACAATGTCCCACTGTCACTTTGAAGCCACAGCAACAGTTGACTCATCCTCTTCTTCCTGGATAATCAGTGGCGTCTACTGTGTACTGTATCAGTATTGGGATCAGTGTTATCTTATTCCGCCATAATATGTATGCACTCTCTCCTACTGTTTCTACACCCACCTCCCATTGAAAGCATATTATCCACCAGAGATTTCACATCTATTTTAAAAATAATAGTGTTTTTCTTCTTTCTCTATTCCGCCGCACAAAGCCTCTACAGGGCGAGACGCTGTCACTTAGCAGTGTCAATGCGTGTGAATGGGGAGTGTGAATGTGCTGACTGAATGCAAAAACCGGCAGAAGTGCTCATCAAACGCTACATGTCTTTAGGGTCTGGCTCGGTATCGATTGCCTGCAGATTGCATTACAGTTGCTCCTCGCGCTTTAATTCTGCCATTATGGCGCGCCGCGCTGTTTCCATGAAAGCTGCGCCCCAAAAGAAAGTGCGGCATCGGTGTGTTTACACGTTCTTTACAGCAAGCTGCTCGGCGGGGACCGCTGAAGAGGAGTGAGTGGGCAAAGAGAAAGAAGAGACTAATGGCCTTCTTCACTGGGAATGTTATGGTAAAGATCCACATGCTGTATATACATATACTCTATACTTGTGCTGTTTTTCTTTATTTGCCTGCATATCTAACCTCAAGACATTACATTACATGGGGCTGGGGCTATGTGATGTTTATAGGCAGTGGTGGAAGACTCAAGTAAATGTTGCAATACCACAATGGAGAAAAATATTACAAGTTGGAAATCTTTTTAGAAAAAAAAGAAGCGTGCAGGATGCCCCATGAGTTGAAGAAATTAACGCCCAACCAACCTTATCACAGGAATTTCCACAGTAAACTGCACAAAAGACAGATTCCTTCTAAAATTATGCAGAGTTACATTTAGGTTGTAACCTGGAAACAGAAGTATTGGCAGCAAAATGTAGTAAAAGTACTCGTGCAAAATGGTTTGGTTTAGTGTTAGCATATACGTTGTTGGAATCTTAAAACTCAATGATACACTGCAAAAACTGAAAGTGAAAATCTCTTGATTTTGGTACAATTAGACCAATGTTGAGTAGACATATCTTATTCCACTGGCAGATAACTTGGCTTTCTTAAAAAAATGGAATAAGCTACATTATCTGCCAGTGGAAGAAGATAATTCTATTCATTGTTGGACTAATTGTTCCAAAAACAAGAGATTTTCACCCGTTCAGTTTCAGTAGTACATACTGGTGGGTACTCAAATGTATATTATTGACTGATCATGATTTAACATATAAAGTAATGGAATCGAAGTTCAAAGTAGCATGAAAATACTCAAAGTAAAGTACAAGTATCTCAAAATTATACTCAACTGTACTTAAGTAAACACAGCTTATTCCATTCCACCACTGTTTATAGGCCATTTCGCCATCCAATCATGTTCTTTGCCATTATAATTGAACGTAAATCAACTGAACAGTTAATGTTTCCAGCTTTAAAATCTGTTTATCGACGTCTCACATAATAAATTAATATCTTACATTACGGTTTTAAATGAGCTTGTTTAATCAGAACAAACTGTCAATTAGCCGATCGCGTTAACGACGGTTGTTAACGAAGCCTCTTCTAATATATTTCAAAGGAGGCCCGGTCACAGAGCGACGAGGCAGCGGGGGAAACGCCGCGGCCACGGATGAACACGCTGGTCCCGCGGTAAGTCCGGCCACGTTTCATGTCAACAATTAACGTCACGCGACTGTAACCGTTCATCGCAGTATTCCCTCTGACGTCCAAGAAGCCGTGTGATTTATAAGCCTCTGCACGGCTCCCCCACCCCATTGCCGGGGCTGTTGCATCGTGGGTAACGTGGCTCTAGGCCATGTCGCCGGGTCTGGGAGTCGCGTTCCCTTCCCGGCCCGTCCACTTGAGCCAGAGATCAGGCGTGTCATCTCGTGCCGGAGAGGCCCGGCGGGCGACCAGCTTAGCATGTTGAAGTTTTTTTTTAAGCAATCACAGACGACCACGCCGGCTGACACGTCAGAACCGAGAAGCCGCCATGCACCCCCCACCCCCCCACCACCACGTTGGGTTGCTTTCTCGTGGGCGGCTGCTAGTCGGACACCAGCCCCGTCAGATGAATGCGGTTCGAAGTTTAGCGAGATGACCTCCTTTCGACAGCCTTGAACCCTGTAAATTCCTTCTGATATCATTGGTGGGTGGCTATTAGACATGGGAGACTTTCTATGCATCACCTAGGGCTACATCTGCCTGAAATTGAATGAGAAATGATTTCACTTTTTTTTTCCTCTTCTCCCTACGCCTATGAAGAGAAAAAAAAAAAAAAAGAAAAAATAAAGACGAGAGACGCGGAGCTGAGTTGCGGGTTTTTGTAACAAATGTGTAATTCATTTGTTTCCACTGTTTCTGATTTAATGGAGGTCGAGTAATTGCATTAGGAAGCACATTGTGCCTTGTTGTGAACTGATGAAAGCACATGTAATACTTTTGATAGGCGAACAGAGAAGGAGGGAGAGGAAAAAAAAAAAAGAAGGGAGAAATACCCAGTGCCTGCCTTTGATGCCGAGCATTTATTTGCTGAATTATCCTTCCTTTTACAAGCATCTTATCCCCAGTCACAGGCAGGCCAGGGCCCCTGTGATATTGCTTTATTTTGAGGAATTAAGAGAGGTGGCGAGGAGACAGAGCGAAGCAACCGCTTATTACATTACCACTGATAAGATTGAAAGGCTGAGAAAAGGAGAGAGAGAGGGAGAGAGAGAGAGGGAGAGAGAGAGAGAGAGAGGGAGAGAGAGAGAGGGAAATGGAAAGGGAGAAAGGGACCCAGTGGAAAGTGTTTTGTTGTGGTGTTATTAGATTGAGCTGCTGTTGGCTACAGAGTGGAACAACAGAGGATCCAGAATGCAGGTGGCTGTTAACAGGGTTAGCTTTGTGTGTGTGTTTCGTATATATATATATGAATGTGTGTGTGTGTGTGTGTGTGTGTGTGTGTGTGTGTGTTAGAGCCTTTGAAAGCCCGTCACTCAGAGCGCTGGGGGAAGGCCAGGAGGAAGCTTCAGCCCAGACGACAGAACTCCCAGCATCCTCCTCTCCGGCGTCACGGCCCCTGTGGCAGGTGAGGTCCGGAGGAAAAAAACAAAAAAAAAAAAACACACACACACAAACAGGAAGCGGCATACGCCCTTTATCTCTCAGGAGAAAGATATTGATCCTGAAGTGTTTACCGATTGCCAAAAAAAAAAAAAAAGGCAGGATCGGTTGTTGAAAAGCAGTCAAGTGATGTAATTACGTGAAATCCTGTGATGAATGGGACCTGTTAACGAATGGAGAAACCATTTCCCTTTTTTTTTTTTTTTTTTCCAAATTCCTTCACTCCTTTATTTATACCAGTGGGTAGTGAATGTGAACATGCCTACACACACACATTCACAAGGCTTCCCTATACGCTATGCTAACTATCCAGCCACATTTTTTTTTTTTTATACACTATATAAAGAATTATTTCCAGAGTCTGTGGTTTTAGGGATCTAAGTAGGAGGGAAAAAGGGATCTTTTGGAGATGGGGAAAAAAAAAAGGTGGGGGGGGGACAGAAGTGGCAAAGAGAGACGGAAGCTGCAGCTTTCGCAGCAGCATCAGCAGCTGTGGGAGGAGTGGTGTGCTGTTGTGTTGCATCTGGGGATGAGGCTGCCATGCCACCATGCTGGCTTAAAGATGTAATGAATCTTCAGTCGGGGGGCTTTCCTTCCAGGGTGACAACTGGCTTTGAGGAAGGTTGTAAATGCAGGGGAGATTGTGGTATAATTCCTCAGACTGGCGTTTGTGCCCCCCAGTCACCATTCGATTATCTCCCAAATTGCTGTGTTTCACTGAGATAAAGATTTTTTATGGCTTGCTGACTTGAAACAACCGGCACAGGCAGAATAGGGGGCAAAAGAGGGAGAGGGAAAAAGGAGAGAGAGAGAGAGAGAGAGAGAGAGAAAGCAATGGCCAAACCTGCCACGCATAGTAATTTCCTTTGGTAAATGACAAAATCTTTGTTTATATGACATTTCCCTAAAATTACTGCAGCGAGATGAATCTGAAATATAAAATGTCACATTTGGCATGCAAAACTATGAAAATATATTTCTGTGCAAAATTCATGGAGGCATTTAATTTAGAACGTGTTTAATAACTAAGGCAGCCTGCATCAGTAATCCTGCCCGGAGGTCCCAAAAAGATTGTCATATTTATTCTCTCCTTTCTTCACCCCCCCACCGCCACAACTGCCACCCCCCACCCCCCCCGCCCCGCTTCATTCCGAAGCCAAAATTTTTTTTTTTTTTTTTTTTTTTTTTTTTTAAGGGTAAACGTTCATTGTTAATTAAGATTTACTAATTAAAATGAAAATAATTAACGATAAAGCTTAATCTCTGAATATTAGCCCGTACTTAGAGAGAAAGGAAGTTTTTGTATGTGGCATTTCCTGTCTCCATTAAGGGTGCGTTTTGTATGATCAGTCGACGCGTTGGAAGAGAAAAAAAAAAAAAAGCCCTGAAAAGATATTTCAGCGAAAAAGGACGGCCGCTTGCCAGCGAAAAAAACCACGGAGGATCCCTCGCTCGAGCCTTTGATCTCATCTGTAGGAGTGCTGTAATGTTATGGCACTTTAGGCACAACTCAGGCTTGGGGCAAACAAACCACCTCTGATATGGAAAATTGGCTCACTTCACCTTTTACCTTCGCCTCGCTGCCATGACTGGCTCCTTCTACACCTGTGCAAGCATGTGGGCCAGATAATAACAATACTCTTAAACACATACATGGCGCAAATTGGACACTAGTATTTTTTTTATTTCTTCATCCACCCCCCCCCTCCTCTTCCTCTTCCCAGTCTTTCCCGTGCATCTCTTCTACCCGGCGTGGGGGTTTTGGAGGCCTCCGTCACCTCCTCCCAAACGTGAAATGTGTGGGCTAAACCGCTTTGCCACCAATTATACTAATTTCACTTCTGCCTAACGTGTTTTTGTTGTTTTTTGGTATGCAAAGATGCTCACAGCGAGGAGATTGAGGGGCATTACTGCAGGGGCTCAGCACACACACCTTCCCCCTCCGCCACCCCCCCTCACACACACACACACACTGGCAGAGCAGTGGGCACCGCCAGCTGCTGCTAGGCTAGGTGGATGTGTGTGTGGTGTGTAGCATCAACAATACTGCGCTGCAATGTACTGTAAAGCTAACAGCGTGGTGGAGACAATGCACAAGTGTGTGTGTGTGTGTGTGAGAGCACATATAGCCCCTGAGTGCTAGTATGTCATCGATTGGAATTGAGGGCTTTAATTGCCAGACACTCAAAATTCGCCCTGGGGAGTTGTGAACACAGTGTACATACGAGAGCATAAAATAAATGAGCATTTAGATATGCAACTTAGATAATTAGAGGAAAATAAATGCCTACTATTTTATACAGTGTGCAAAAAGGATAAGAAAGGATGGGAACGGATGGGACGATTTCACAAAGGCCTATAGTCTACAGGAGGTTTTATGGCTCCCTGGTTAAAAAAAAAAAAAAAGATCTTGTCCATGCCACTGGTATGATAAAAAAAAAAAACACATGAAGCCACAAAATCCACCTCAAATAATGTCATGCACATGCCAAAGCAGTAGGTGGCGATAGCACTCATAACAGGGAGGCCATTTTAGCCAATCACAAGACTGGTTACATCTAGAGTGCTTCACAAGTCTCCATGGATACAAATTAATGTTTACCGTCGCACAGTGATGTGAACACATGCTAAAGTGCCCTCATGATACATGATACATGTTAAATTACCCTCTGGGGTGCTAAAAAGTGTGCTAAAGTGCCTTCTTGGAAGCGAAAACTCATGTTTAAGTGCCCTCTAGGATCCTAAACATGTGATAAAATGTCTCTTCAGTGGCAAAGACATGGTACATGTACCCTCCTATTCTTTCCTTTTTGGCCCTGCCGTTCAAACAGTGCACGCCACTGACGTCAATGTTGCAAGAAACTGCTGAAACTGGACTTTTCAGGAGCCAACAACTGTGTCAACATGTGGATGAAAGGCTGAAACCGTGCAGTTAAACACACCAAAATATCAGGAATCATCTTCTAGGGATCAGATTTCATAGTAATATTTTGGTCACAGTTGTCCACCCGTGGATCCATGGAGCGACCGCCTCCTTCTGGAGAGCTTGTACATGACCTATGTAGTGTGTAAGGAAGGCAGTCTGTATTTCTGGTTTAACTAGGTACTTTGGGACCATAAAAGCAAGATAATTTTTATAAATAGACCATAAAAATGAAAATAATAAACTGTGAAAATAGCAAAATAGGGCCCCTTTAAAATCATATGAATGGTGACAGAAGTGTCTCTCTTTAAGCCAGATTGACTCTCCATTCAGAGCTGTTCAACAGACGCCATAGGGGACAAAAGACTGAATATGAATTTATATTGTTCTCTGATTATGTTTCATTAAATAAAAACCTGTCAGGCCAGCTTACCCTATTACTCACGATAAGCCCTAAAAAAAAAAAAAAAAAAGAAAAGTCACATGTCACCAAAACAAACGAAAAACCAACAAGTGGGATGATGTAGCCTGGGGGTTAGCGGGATGAGCTCGCTGTACCAGCAGGTTTTCAAACCTTCATCTGAATGGGCAATCTGGCCAGGGGAAATAAATATTACTCAATAACAAAACTGCTGATGTGCCCTTGAGCAAGGCACTTAACCCCTAAATGGTTGAGTGAAGATCAGTAGATGGAAGCCTGCAGCTGCACAGGGCATCGCTTAAATAAATGACTGCAAGACTGTGCACTCGACAGAGGTGGAGGAATTACTGAAGACATTTAGTAATTAAGTAAAAGTACCAATACCCTGCAAAATGTTTACTCAAGTAAAAGTACTACATCAATAATCTTACTTAAATAAAAGTACTAGTGAGTGGGCATGTCCTGAATCCTGATTGGTTGGAAGTTGCAAACAATGGCGCAATGCAATCAGGCAAGATTTCACGAAAAGATGTGAATATAATGTAAAAAGTAACAGCCATTTTACGAAATGTAAGAAGTAGAAAGTACAGATAATTGCCACAAAATGTAAGTAAAAGTATGCATTATTATTTCTACAGTACAGTAATAAAGTAAAAACATTTCATTAAATTCCACCACTGGAATTGGGCAAAAACACCTTCTGATCAGCAGATATATAAGTTAGTAAAGAAGATTCCCAAAAAATGTAGAGAATTGCATCAATTGCTCAAGGAATAGACCCTAATATTATATTATTATATTATATTCTACTTTTTCATCCATCATGCAGCATGTCATGATATTTGTCGCTTGATTCAATGCACAATTACATGCAACCTGTGCCATAGTCTTCTTCTAAATACATTTACAATAATTTAAATCATAATATATTCACTCATAACATATTAACTGTAACTGGAGCAGATATGTAAACTTTATTTACACAAATTTTTCAAACAATACAACTTAGGTCAATAAAGTAACCTCACTATGTCAACAATGTGTTTGCTCAGAGGCAGTAGAAGTATTTGCTTTGACAGGTGTGTGATGCCACATGTGACGTTAACAGAAATAACAGCATTAACTAGATATAGTAGATAAGATAAAGATGCAAACAAAGATGTGTGGAAAATTGTCATTGGAAATATGGCTTGAATGATAAAAATGTATATAATGTAAAGGTTGAGTCTGATTAAGCATCTATAAAACTCTGAGTGGAAATAAATGTTCTTAAGTAGTTTGTGTAGGTTTGAAAATAAAATGGAAACAAAAAATGTATTTTAAAATTGTTGCAGGACCAGGGTAACTTTAGTATTTTATCTTACTGTGATGTTCTGCTGGTTCATCAAACTGCTGCCATTTCAGTCTCCCGTGTTGTTAGATTCCTTGTAGAAGCTTTATAATCCAGCCTTGAGGTTCAGTGTCTTTTTGGAAACTTTATACGGGAAATTTAAAACGATTCTGCCATTTTTCTCTTAAAAATACCAAAAGCCATTTTGTTTATCGGCGGCCATTTTGTATCACATGCCACCTTTGACCAATCAGAGCCGTTCTCAGGCTGAATCAGGAAATAGATGCATCAGATCTACAAGCCATCTGGAGATTTAGATGAATCCTAATTTTTGTAGATCTGCACTTTGAAAAATACGAAAAAAAAGGAGTAGAAACTTGAATCTGGTATCAAAATAAATCAAAAAGAGTCAGAATCAAATGTTTTACTACAGATAAATAATTAATTAAAAACTTAAGACCAAACTGACAAAAACTGGAAATAAGCCAAATTATCTGCAATGCAAAGTAAATGATCGAAAAGATCAAGGATCAATTATTTGTCCATAAAACCATAGAAATCACTCTGTGGATCATTCTGTAAGATGTTTAAACAGAGATTAGAAAGGAGTCAATTAAATAATCACACAAACAGCTTAAACCTAAATTTAATATTCAAACAGTGGTTGGTTTTGAATTTTAACAGGTTAAGAAAATGCACAATAAACTCTCAGTTGTCGACTTCAGTAATAGAAAACACCTCGGCAGGGAATGCATTAAAGGGAGGATTATTTATGAATTATGTGCATTGCGTTAATGTCATTCATAAGTTCTATTTAGTGAGACGACAAGTGTGGCAGCCCATTAGTTTAACTGTCTATACTCACAGAAACACCACAGCTACTATAAAACACTATCACATCAAACCCTCTGCACTGTGTGTGTGTTTCAGATGAACCAGAGCACGACTCCCCAGCCCGTGGAGGTGTGTGTACGTTGCCTTCGGGCCACCAGAGACAAGCTTCCCAGGGGCCTCTACACCATCAGCGTGGCCCTCCATGGACGCTTGGGGGGTCCGATGTTGGCCTGGCAAAGCGAGAAACCGCACCAACGCTGGACAGCGTCCACCGAGCCGGTGGAGAGCCGGGGACGCCACTTTGACACAGACCTGCACGTCAACCAGCACCTGCTCATGGTGAGGATGTTGTTTGTCGGGATGTTAACAGACAGCAGATCGTTTTACGCTGGAAATCACGGATGGCGGCTTCGAGTTATTTAGAATGTCGGTCGGTCATGCTTCAGTTTAGTCTTAAAGTCTCACAAGACATCAAAATATGCCTTTCTCTTTAATTAAATGCAGATGGGTAACTTGGAAGCTATAAATGCCTGAGTCATAGCTTCAGTATGTCTTTTGGCTTTGTTTAAATATTGGTGTTTGGTAAAGCATAAGCAGGATGGGTCTGATAATATTTGGTTTGCGGTCAGCGGTGAGATTCACAGGAAATAAGAAAGATTTACATGCGCAGGTATAACGTGCCTCTATTGACACAAATGTGTTATTCAACATGGCAGGAAATGAATCCTAATTTGTTCAGTCAATAAGATCCTTATATTTAAAATATGCTTGGGGAAGCTGCTTTGAATATTTCTCTCTTTTCTTCTTTCAAAATATGTGTATGATGACTAAAAAAAAAAAAAAAAGTGGAATAAATATGAAACATGTCTCTCATCTGAGAGCAATTCTGACACTGGAAGACTCTTAATTCAAAAACGCTCACTTCCACTGACGCCTTTGATGTGAAATTCAATGGAAAATTTCAGTAAGATGCGATCTTAAAAACAAACAGTCCCTCTCAGATGAAAGCAAACAGTGAAGCGTGCCATGCTAACATGACAAAAAAAACAAAAAAAATCCTACCACTGCATGTTTAGATTACATTTTTGTCACAGTATTTCCAAATTCCATAACCTTTTTTTTTTTTCCTTATTTCCCCTCAGTGACTACTCAGGATCGACAGAGCAGAGATTGAAAGGGTTATGAGAAGTTCTATTACTGTAAAAGAAGACACATGAAAATATGCCACACGCAGTCTGGAGGTTTTTCTCCGGAGATCTCCGCCATGAATAAAACAACAACTTTTCAAAGATGACATTTAATCCATGCATGTAAATCAAACCCGATGCTCAATTATTCATTTATATAAGGAAGTAATGTTTTATTGGAAAGAAAATTAAGTACAAACGCAGTGAAAAATGCAGCGTCTTTCCCCACTTGTCTTTGAGCATCTCTAACATAGTTTGCGCTGGATGGGGAGGACTAGGGAAGGAGAAATACAAAAAAGTTAAGAGTATTAAAAACCTCAACCCCCATTTTCAAAGTGGAATAGAACATGTTTTCACATTTGGCACTTTTTTTTTTTAGTAAAACAACACAGCAGATCTCACAACCACTTTCCTAAACCTCTTGATATGAAGGAAAACATCCTCTATAGAAGCTAATCTTTCAAAAAAAAAAAAAAAAAAAACCCCACATGCACCAGTTTGGATGGTCGATATTGACCAGTGGATTAAAAAATCTTTATTCAGGTTCGCCCATTGATGGATGATGCTGATGTGTATGTGCACGGTACCAAAAAAAGAACTCGCGAGATAAACCTAAAACAGAAGCCACTAAATCCAGTGTCCCTCCTGATCCCATAGAGTTTTGTGCAGGCTCAGAAAAAGGGCTTCTTCTCTCTCTTTTTTTTTTCTGATGGAAACTCTAAAGGCCTTAGCTGGAGCATGTGGACACTGTCAATGTGCTGGTGGGCGTATTCACAGAGCTCCAGCATCCTGATAATATTGTCTCCGGCTCCCATCGAACATAAAGGACGGGGTAAAAGCTGGCATGAACTGAATGCAGACCTGGGATCTGATTCAGTGGTTAAAAAAAAAAAAAGATTTAAGTATGGCGTGGTAAATGCCTCATGTCACTCTTCATCCTTCCTCCCTCCTCTCCTCCCCAAACCCTCGGCTGGTGCTTTATTGACAAACCTGTTGTTGTCTGTCCTCATTGATAGTGGTGGAACCGCTGATCAGATTTGTCTGAGACTATCAGGATTGGCTCTTGGTTATTTTCTCTCTCTCTCCCTCTCTCCCCTCTTGCCCACACGATAGCGTGCGATTTCAGGAGTGCTTGCAGTGCCTTCTAAGAGGAAATGAGGAATTAGTGATGGTAGGAGGAAGCCAGGAGCTTATTTTACTTTCCTCCCTCTCTCTTCTCTCCCTCGTTTTTTTTTTTTGTTGTTGTTTTTTTCATTCACCCTTTGCTTTGTGTGCCTGGGTTTGGATTTAGACAGAAACAGAGCAGTTGGGAGATGTCTCGGATACGCTGGCAAGTAAGAAGCACTTTGAGAAGAGTCAGGCCCACGGTCTTTGTTCCATTTTTTACACCGATAGAAGCATGCATGAGATTGTACAGTTTAATATTAAAAATCCAAGAAGGAAAGAGAACAAAGATAACAAAAGGTTCTAGAAAGTCTTGATTTTACTCTTATCTTTTCCTCCTTTTTAATAGTTTATTTACTATCTTACAGTATGTTCTGGTCCTTGAAGAAGCACAATGATAGTCTGGATTTATTTCTGTGTTTTTTATAAGACATGATATTTATAATGGTTTAAGGCAATAGTTCTCAAACTTTTTGAGGACCATGATGCAAATTAGACCACAGCCCCCATTTAATAAGATTTTGGCTTTCTGATATTTTATTAAGAAACCCATGAACAAAATAGTGCTATGTTCTCTAGGCCTGAAAGATTTTAAGAAACATTTTAATTGTGATTTTTTGTTTTCTGGCAGATATTGACAATTGATTTCCTTCATGATTTTCTTCAAGTCAAATTTCAGTGCATTTACAAGCTTCACTGAGACGTATATCATACCATTAAATCAATAAACTCTAATGCAAGAATGAAAACTAAAGTCAAGAACTGCTTTTAAATGTAGTCCTATTTATTAACAACAAACATGCTATACATAGGCTGCATCAAGTGTTTGAGCAACAGCAGTTTTTTCAACTGAACAACTAAAAGAGCATCTCTGTCTTAACTTAAAGTAGAGCAAAACATTCTTTAACTTAAAGGAGTGTAAGGTCAGGGAGGCGGCATACATGTGAAAAATAGTTGACAAAACAACAAAATCTGAGTTAGGAAAGAAGGTTTTCGATCTAAAATGATGTATTATTCTGGCCTAATATTCTGTCATTGTGTTAGAAATGGATGGAATTATAGTAAAAGTAAGGACCCCTGGGTGTTCCACAGAGCCTACATTGAGAACCACTGTTTTAAGGAGACATGGAAAACTGGAAAACACTGAAGCACCATATGTAGTACTCAGAGAGTACCCACATACACACACATGCAAACCAGAGAGCACATGTCTACATGTAGGCACTACACACACACGCACACACACACTCCCCCACAAATGACTATTTATGCAGGTCATATTTCTTACAGTAAATGAATAATATGAAATATCCTCAATATCCATAATCCGTGATATTATGCCATAAATTTGTGTCCTGAGTCAGACACTACTACTCATCATTTCACAGGTGCATACCAAGAGCAGATTATAGGGTGGGGGGTGTTGGATTGGAGGGATACACATGATTTATGTGTTAAAACAATTCCTCCGCATTTCCCATTACAACTAATAAAGGGATAAAATATTTCCACCCAGTGATGGATGAAGTGGCAAATAGCTCAGTCAGTTCATTTTTTAAGCAAACACACCGTTCTCCGTGTAAATAAGAGAATAACCACGTGTTTACCATTGACTGCTAACCACTGACACTTTTTTTTTCGCTTCACGCGAGATATCCTTAATATCATCAGTTTGATTGATGGCGGCCTCGCTGCGTAGACACTGAGCAACTGTCAGCTTTAAAGACTATAACGGCAGCCGCAACTTGTGTTTGTCGCCGACACTCTTTATCACCCCGGCATCTCCTTTCAGGCAGTTTGCTGGGTTGGACAGGTAGGAACGGCGGTTAAGAACTGAAATAATTTGTAGGAGGATTGGAGTGTAGCATGCAGATTGAGTGGCTCCCTGAGGGCTGCTGCCGTGTCTGTTGCCTTCTGCGTGTCTGTTTGTCTGTTACTCAACCAATCCTGAGAAATGTTGTGTCGATGCGCCTGCCTCGAGGATGTGTGCAGATGCTAGTGCGAGTGTGTGCGCCTGAAGGCATGCGAGATCGTCAGGGTGGAATCTTGAGTGACTTTGCACCTTTGCTTTGTGTCTGCAGATCTTACCTGCAGCCTGTGAGGTCAGCCCCTCCATGGTCTTGGTGTTCCAACTGATCGCGCTGCCAGGGGAGCGCAGCCACGTCAGCTCCGTGCTGGCTTGGGGGGCATTTCCTGTTTGCGGCCCAAGCCTCGGCCTCATTCAGGGCAGGTAGGTCAACGGCAGATCAGGCTTAAGGAGTAGAATTCTGAGGAGCATATGGATCAGTGATAAATAATGGTTGGCAAGATGAGAAAGTCAAAAACTTATTAAAATACAGTTCTAAAAGCATTCATCAGGTCATCAGGTTGGTTTCCTGTCACTTGAAAGTCCATGTGTTATCTTAATAAAAATCAGTGCAATTTTCTTGACTCACCCAGACAATTTAGTGTTTTCCTTGAAAAGTTACACTTTTATTTACCTCCATGAGTTGTAAAATGAATAGAAAATATAGTCAAGACATTGATGAGTTTAGAAATAATGATTTGTATTTGAAATAATATTTTATTTTCCTTCAAACTTTTGTTTTCATCAAAGGAAGGTTAGTTTTATAGCTTCACTAACCAGCTAAACATAATAGCATCAAGGGTTTTCTAATCATCCATTAACCTTCTGACACAATGAGCAAACACATTGTACCATTAGAACACTGGAGTGATAGTTGCTGGAAACGGGCCTCTATACACCTATGTAGATATTATACCATAAACCAAACATCTGCAGCTAGAATTGTCATTTACCACATTAGCAATGTATATAGTGTATTTCTAAAAATTTTAAAGTTATCTTCATTAAAAAAACAGTGATTTTCTTTAAAAATAAGGAAGTTTTAAGACCCCAAACTTTAGTGTTACTGAAAAAGAAAGATAAATATTTAATCCACCTAGAATATAGCATGTGTTTTAATATTATACAACCTTTTTAAAGAGTTAAACTATCTGGTAACCAAGTAGGGTTACACCACATGACATTTTTGTCATTATCCCATATACACAACTATTTCAGGTCACTTAACCACAATTATTCCCAGCAAAAAGAAACAGGAATTTACTAAGTATCCCAACGTCGTACTGGTTATTTGTCATTGACCCAGGTATAAAACCCTGCTGCTCAGGGGAGAGCCCAACACACGACTGGACCAGTTTAGAAAAATTGAAGCCCTCATCTGCTCTGATCTAGACCACTGGCTGTGCAACTTGTATTTCCAGGTGTGTGTTTGCATGTCGGATTATGGAAACGTGCATTCGTGGTCCTTTTGAAGATCCTTATCTGTACATTCAGTTGTATTTGTAATTGCGTGCAGTGTAAGTTACAGGTTTTGACTAGGTCTGAATATTAAACCGCATGCATGCATGCATGTGTGTGTGCATGTGTGTCTGTGTGTGTGTTTTCACTCACCTATCGTTTGTGAGTCAGGATTGTGGCTGTGGGTTTTGTTGGGGGAAGGTTTGGATTTTTGGATCCTTCATGATAAAAAGCTTTTTACGGACAAATTGTAAATTGGCCCCAGAGAGCAAACGAGAACCACATCTTTACAACAACAATTCCGGATACATTTGAGCAGATGCATTGATTAGATTAGTAAACATCTTAATTAAATTAAAAGCCAGAACAAAGCCTTCTGTCGAAGCTTTGTCTCTTTATTTGTCCCTTCGACTATGACATATTGTTTGTATTACTGCATTATCATTACCGCTGTCTACAGTTGCTTTGATTCCTGAAGGGAACATAATTTGACATATTTGTGCAAATCTTCGCCGACGAACAGCACAATAGGATGTATAACATTCATACTTATTACAATTAAGGCCTTTATTGAATTATTTCATGCCGGCATGGCGCACTGTGACAAATACTAATAGTTGGCCATTGCTGTACTTTGATCACAAACACCTGTACTGTAATTGTACACATGCTGTTTTCCCACAAACGATGGCTGAACGGTGATGCAATGGAATAATATGAGCATAACCACTGATGGCATTCGCGTGAAGCGGCTGTATTAATGTTCACTGAACCCATGTGTAGACCTTTAATACGCACAGACAGGCTGCCGCCCACTTGTTCGCTGTGTTTCAGGTGAAGCGACTCCCGCCTGGAACGTCTGAAGCACCCGGGCGCTCCGTAAACTTGCCGATGCCCGTTCCCAACATTCCCAGACCTGAGGTCCATCGCGATCGGCCGCCGCCCCAGCCCCGCCCGCTGCCCGTTCATCATCCTCCCCCTCAGACCCAGTTGTACCCCCAGCATGAGCCTCATAAAGCGGGAGAGCCGGCTGCGGTTCCCTCTCGGCGGGGGTCTCCTCTCCACCTGTCAGCCGACTCCGCTTGCTCTTCCTCATCTCTGCCAGGTAGGGGTCCGGTGTTAAAAACCCCCCACGACTATGCCACAGTGGGGAGAAAATGTCACCCCTAATGTCACCAGCGTTGGGACGGGAAGAATGGCAGGCCCTGCACCTTTTTTTTTTTCCCCCGCTGAGCTCAAAGTGCCCAGGGGTAGGGTTGGGTAGACAGTGGGCGAAGCATGACAAAGTTGTAATCAAACAAAGGATGTTTTCTCAGGGACACTGTATCTAAAAGAAAAAAAAAAGATAGAGATGTGATAGAGATACACCATCAGGTAAATATTTGAGCAGCACACCTCTACTTTAGCTGTAACACAATCCGCTAACCCTTTTTGAGAATGCAACCACCACTAAAGCAAACAAAGCCACCTCAGTGCCTCAAACAGTGTCTGAACTAATGATATAACGCCTTTTTGACATGAGTAATAAAACGTTTTCTCCTACTTAAAAAGGATCAGCGGCCAACACATAAAACTGCTGTTGTGATCAGGCTATTTTAAGGCAGTTTCTTTAAATAGTCAGTGGCGTGTCTGGCTGTATTAAACTCAATTCAACAAACATGAACAGTAATTGGATTTTCTGCAGGATACCAGTGTTGAATATTCTTTCTGTTTTAGATGTTTAAACAGTACATTTGAGAAATATTGGCAGCTGCACGGTGCAGTGCTGTTTCATCTCTTTAGTGCCTGAACTAAGCTAAACAAACAAAAGCCCTTTTGGCTTGGCAGTCAAAAGTCACTGTAGGTGTTCTGGTTTTTACTGTGTTTGTACTTCAAACGTCCCGTATTTTACACTTTTCCTGGGTTTTATTTGAAGTTTTGATATCCCTAACAGGATCTATTTGTGGTTTAAAGAACCAAAAATCACCTCAGCGTAGTTTTGCATCTCTTCTCTCAAACTTCTGTCTGCAGCTTTGTCTTATTAATAATAATGAGCCTTTTCTCTGATTGGCTGATTTGAATAGCTGCAAACTGGGTGTGGATGGTGGCTGTATAGTTGTGACATCACAACTTCAAGGAAGTCCTGATGGCTTGTTTTAATTCTGGCAATTCTGGGCTTCAGTCGTTGGTTTCTATGCAAAATAACGTACTAATTATGGTCTCTAATTTGTTTCGCATCAATTGTCACCATGCACGAGCCAATCAAAACATGGTGTCCAGAAGCCGGTCAGCTTGAAAGCCAATAAGGATTCGACTATGAAAGACCACTTTTGATGGACAGTAGTGTGACCCAATGAAAACTTACCATGATGAGACCATCCAAATCTGGCAACCAATAGCCAGGGCTTTCAAATGACATGTGACATGTGGGAAGTGTGCTACTTACAACTTGGGCACACCATTTTTGCAAATAAGACTGAAAAAGGGTGTGTTTCTTAAGAGGTTAAGGCACCATTTATGAGTGAATGCCTCTGTGGATTGAGTGGGACAGTGATTATATAACACGGAGACCTTCTCATAATCAAGCAATTAAAATCTCACGCTCTACAATAAGGGACCTTTAAATTGAACACTTCTGGTCTGTCTTGGCCCGTTGGCTGAGATCTTTCCTCGGCTGCCGTCCACCTGTAAGCCATCACACATTTCCGATTACTGTCTCGACGTAGTAATCCGTCTCATTATTAATACTCGAGCTTCAGATGTAATCTTCATTTCATATTTTATTTCCAGAGGCGATCGGCCATGGAACAGTGGCTCTGTGGTTAGTTCTGCTTCGCAGCAAGAAGGGCCTTTTCTGAGTGGAGTGTGCGTGTTCCCCCCATGTGTACAGCAGTTTTCCTGCGGGTGCTCTGGTTTCCTCGTACAGTCCGAAGACGTGCGGGTCAGGTTGAACCGAGACTTACATTCCCAGGTGTGAATATGATTATGTTTCTGTGTGTTTTTGCATGCTGGGTTAGGCTCCAGATCCAATATGATGTTGGATACATGCAGGTCTCATGATGCCCTGCTTATCTCCTGGTCTGAGCAAGGTCGGAACCCAAATGCAGCCACATCTGGAGGTAGCTAATAGCTGTTAATAGTAATAAGCATCCACGTCCTTGCTTTTTTAACATACTACTGTTGTTACCCTCCCTTTCAAAATCCTGGCCATTGGAAGGAATCAAATACAGGCTCATTTGGTATTGATCTACTACAAAGGCGACTGGCTAGCTTCTTTGTTATTAATACATCCCCTCTTTTTTTTCCATTTTCTTTTTTTTTTTTTTTTTGCACGCACAGCTCATCTTTATTTAACAGTCCTCAAAAGTTTCTGGGGTGCTCTGCTTTAAACATCACACAGGCTTTTTAATTACAAATGAGTTGTGACAGGTCTGCTGGGTAGCACCCTGGCCCATTTTAAACGTGATGCCGGCTGACAGCTTGGCAGTGTTCTCCCAGCACTGAAACATGTGGAAGAAATTGGTCTTTTACATTTCACAGCTTGTCGCTTCCTCCGCCGGCTGACCTGTGACCCCCCACAGAGATCCTAACGCCCACAAGGGAAGTGTCCCCAACGAACTGACTGCCTTTCCAGAGAGAGAGGGAGAGAGAGAGAGAGAGAGAGAGGGAGCCACTCAATGTGTGAGATTTATGTTCTGCCACACAAGGCAAGAGGTACCAGGTCTCTCCAACACATGGTTGCATGCTCATACTCCTGTGCGCACACACACACACACACACACACGCACACACACATTCATGCAGCCAGGTGAGGAGGTTGCTTTGGAAGTGAACCCGATCCGTAAGTGGAATAACGGATCAAAAGGTGTCCCGCACAACACCTCATCCACGCCGCTCCCTAAGCCGACCTGACGTTTGTGCCCCATTTGCATACAGATCCGTTCATGTTGCATTACCTCTGGAGCGAATTATGGCATTCAGATGGGGAGATTACGTCAAGGTTGAAGGAAGCGATTGGACGGACAACTTTAACCTAGCCAAAAATGGAAATCCAATTCAGTGAGGAAAAGAAGAACAAATTACCAACACCCCACCTCCACCCCCCACCCTCCAGTTTTCTGCAGTCCTCTGTCAAGTCTGGGGGTTTCAGACATTTCCTTTCCCATTTTTATGCCTTCCCTGTTTCTGATGTGTGGCTGCACGGAGATCGCTTTCTCTCCGCGCATATCACGCCAGGACGTTCTTTTATTTTTTTTTTTTTCCTCATTACCCGTTTGTCTCAGAATCAGGACAAGTATATGGAGACCTCTTGTCATTGCGATAACGTACACACAGCAGAGCTTGACAGTGAGACTGGGAAGTTTGTATTCCTGAGGCCTTAAGTTAATTAATCCCCATAGAAAAATCACAGTGCGCAGTGAGGTGTCTATTACAGAACAAAAAAACTGACATCCCAATCCGAGATAATAACAAGTTTCGATCGGGAAATCAGAAGGATTACTGTAAATGCATTCGAGTGGATACTTCTGCGTTTGTCATTGCATGGTAGTAATTCTGCATTACCTCAGTTGACTTGTCCAAGCTAGTGGATTGTATTAGACTTTTTTTTTTTTTTAACATGGAGATTAGCTAGAGGCACAATGGGTTAAGTGACCTTTTACATTCAGATTCACTGAACTGTTACATCATAATCTCTCAATCAGTCACACTTCGCATCCCCCCAATTAATGTCCATGTAATGATTTACAAATAGACAGTGGTGGAGTGAATATTCAGATTATTTACTCAAGTAAAAGTACCATCAAAATATTCTGTAACAAGTAGAAGTCATGAGAAATCATAAGAAACATATACTTGAAGTAAAATATGATATTATTATATATATATATATGAGGAAGAAAGAAGAAAAGTTTTCAGCTTTTGGATTTTTTTTTTACTCTAATCTTTGATATTTGGTGAAATAGTGGATCATTTCAACATAAATTGAAATGAAACCATTTGAGAAGTTTAGAGAGAAAATTCACTGTTTGACGGAGGTGTTAACAACGCATAGACTCAGGGTTGCAATACATCCAAAGGAAATTGTTTTTTGCCTCTGAAATGACAAAGAAAGTCCCGGTTTCTGTGTGATGGACACGCAGGATCAAGCGGAATTTGACTTTCAAGAGCGACACCAGTGAAAAGCGATGCTAAAGCAGCAAAGAAATATGTGCATGTTAATATTAATCTGTTTTAGTCATTAAAAGGCAACGAACAAAAGCACTCGTATGTGTGAAGCGACACAGAATCCTCACCGTATCATAGCAACCCTAACACGAGATCCTGACATGGACTCGGGGGTAATCCCTGAGTCACTGACCTTCGATCCCACTGTAACTTTGGACCAGTCATCAGGCAATTAGGGGCCTAGGTAAGTGAGAGCCTGGTTGCATCTCACCGGTAACACACTGATGGGGTCTCTACAGTGTTGCGGCCCTCAGGCTTTTCTCTATCTCTTGGCCTGTTTTTTTTTTTTTTTCGTGTGTAAGCAAGAATAAAGGTGTTCTGCAGTTGTGAGGTGCGCTCATTTGTATTTCTACCCTGGAAAATGTTTGTGCATGTATGCAAGTGTCTGCATATTAATGTTTTTTTTTGTTTGTATGCTTTTCTGTCTGTGTGTGTGTGTGTGGGGGTGCTTCAATAGAGTGTGTGCGCATGACGAGCGTGCACGTGCACGTGTGTGTGTGCGTGAGCGCGCTGGTCTTAACACAGCTCAGAGCACAAAGGGATAACAAGGAGTTTTGTTGTTGGCCTTGAGTGCCCGGAGAGGCTGGAGTTGTGGCAGCTCCAGCGCTCCGAGTTCACGGACGTAGCCCTTAGCTGTCGAAGCTGTCGATGCTGCCTCCGCGCTCGTTCTGGCTGCACGGCGCCTGCGCATTAGCAAGTGGGGCCTTGTGTAATGAATTTATGTGTGTGTGTATGTGTGTGTGTGTGTGTGTGTGTGTGTGTGTGTGTGTGGAGTCTAAAAAAGCATCCTAATCCACGGTGGTCCAAGTCCACAGTTGCTGTTGTTTCTAATAGAGGTTGAGGTGTGTGTGTGTGTGTGTGTGCGTGTGTGTGTGTGTGTGTGTGTGTGTGTGTGTGTGTGTGTGTAAAAGCAGCTGCTGTGCTGTGAACACAAATACTTTTGTGAAATGTAATTTAATATATTGAAACAATTTACTCTGAATTCTGAACTCTGAATTATAAATTGATTTTATAGATGTTATATATATGAAATATGTTGAATTTTCTCTTTTAAAATTAGATTTCCAATATATAGACTTGTTACATCCTGGTCAATTCAAGTCTCACATAATAAATGCTTTTACTATGAATACTTTGACATTTCTTCCTGTCATTTTTCTTCTTTTTTGTGTATAAAATGATAATTTCGCCAATCTACACTATTTTTAAAAGATATTTGATGGACATAAGATTATTCTAATCTTAATTCTGCATAATAACATGAAAGTGTAGAAATATAAAATTCTGAAGAGAACAAATATAACCTTATTACCTTGTAACTGTAGGCACTCCAAATGTTTACCAGCAGTGCTGTGATAATTAAAAACTACATCTGTGTTAGGATGAAATCTGATTTCCCTTAAAAACAGCAGTGAGCAGACACTTCCTGCCATTTATGAACATTTTAGCTGTCAAGTATTTCTGATGTGTTGCCTATATTCAAGTTATTATTACTGATATATTTAATCCGGCAGCAGGAGAAAAATGATATTTCCATATGTATTATATAGATGTGACTGGTTCCACGGGGGAGAAAAAAAAGTTTCACATAGTGAGATTTTTACATGTATCAAGCTAAGGTTTACTTAATTACAACCTCCAGGCAACGCAGGAACCCTTTTTTAAATTCTGTGAATGTTAATATGCTAAATAATGCAGATCTCCGACTCTTCAAGCATGAGACACACATCTGGCGGCTTACCATTTAAATTACAGGAAAAAAAAAAAAGAGTGAGACAGATAGGGAGAGAGAAAAGAAAAAAGAGGGTCAGGATGAAAAACACTTCAAAAGTAATTTTCCAAAGAAGAGAAGAATGGGGGGAAATGTATTACAACCAAATTTAATTTCTTTTTCGATTTTTCATCATTTCTAATTGCATACATTAGAGCGTCGAGGCTGGTGCGGTTCAGCTCTCACATTGTGGGAGACAGAGATGACTGTGCAGCGGCTCCAGAAGTTAACACTCCTACTTTCTGTGTGTGTGTGTGTGTGTGTGTGTGTGTGTGTAGAGTGAAATCAGCCATTGTTGCTTCATCCAAATCTCCAGATAGTAGCAGCACCTGTAGGAGACAAGACCCCGAGCTGCAAAGAATATTTGGAGTCTGCAAACAATACATACATTTTGAATTCTGAAATTAATTCTGAAAGCACCTTCCCTTCAGTAATATGCATTGATAAATGCTTTTATTTTGCATTATTATGGTAACATATCATTAACCTCATAGCATATTTGCCTAAGTCATATTTCAAAGTTTTTGGAAAGCAATAAATCACATTGGTATATTTTATAATCATTGGCAGATAGTGTTTTTTGGATTCTAATAAGTTTTGTAACTGGCCAGTGACATAGACAGAAAGACAGAAAGACTGGTAGGACAGTAGTTATGCAAATATTTCAATTCAGCCAAAAAAAAAGACAAATTATTATTATTAAAAATCCAGAATGTCTAATCTTTTTTCACTAAATTAGCTGCATAGCATTGGAATCAACTATCATATAGTAATCATTTGAAATGTGTAATATAAATATGACTTAACCAGCCCTGATCCTCTCTATCATTGCCAGATGTGGTTTACAAATGAAAACAAACACACAGGTCTTTCTTTTTTTTCTGTCTTTCTTTCTCTTTCTCTCCCACTGACTCCACATTGTCTCTTTTTTTCAGGGAAGAACTCTTCCTCGGGAGCCATTTCTGGAAACACGGGGGGAGAGAAGAGCGATCGGTGCCGGGAGAAAGCGGAGGGTGGGATTCACTACAAGGTAACAACAGTGATTTAAGGGGAAGTGTTCCCACCCTTGAAATGAGCACCCTCTCTCTCCTCTCTCTCTTTCCCCCCTTTCCCCACCCCTCTCTGCGCCCCTACAACACACCTCCCCGGCTTATTATCTGAGATTTGTCAAAATACATTTCACACTAACAGGTATTTTTCAGCCTTCAAAGCCAGTTTTGATCTGCTTGACAAGCCAAAGCAGCTCAAATTCTGTGAAATCAGCAATGCCAGCCAGGCCTCTCTTTTTTTTTCCTTTTTTTTTTTCTCCGAGCCGCTGTGAATACGCCTCTTCCTGTGCTACAGAGGACTTAAGCTAAATTAATCAAAGCCCGCATGTTACCTGCCATACTTTGAAGTGGTAATTGCAAAAAATGACTGTGTGTGCTGATGTGGCACCGCTGCCTCCCGGTCCGCCCCTGCCATTGTGCCTCGGCTGCGGCCTTTTGTTGCTGTGATGTTATTGTGGAGGTAGTTAGGAGCCTATGAACAACACCGAGCCTCCATCCCTCTCACACACAGACACATCCTCTCCGATGCTTTATTCTCATAGCAACCTCCTCCTACTGACGTGCAGGGGGGGGGGGGGGGGGGGGGGTTCCTCAGACCACCATTAATCAGTAATAACCTGTTAAATAAATGAGTTTGTTGATATGAGCTTTTATTTCTCTGCAGCCTCTGTAGACCATTCTTTTTTTTTTTTTATCCCCCGCTCCTCCTCCTCCTGGCCCTATCTTTAAAAGCTTGCTAACTCTGTCAAATGTCGTGGTGTGGAACCCAGTTGTCTAATGATTAAGTGGAGTGATCTCCAACCTGCCCCAGCCTGGGAGCGCTAGGGATCAGATTTCAACCCTTCAACCTGCAGTGCAGGCCTAATTAAAATGAATTTTCTCCAGGCGACCACTTTGCCCACAGGGCAGGAATCCAGCTATATATATATATATATATATATATATATATATATATATATATATATATATATATATATATATATATATATATATATATATATATATATATATATATATATGGAATCTGCTCTTAAGGTATTGCATTAAATTTATTGTGGAGAGACACCAGAGAACATTGCAGTTTATATATCTCCTGCATTTTTTCCCTCCTCTCTGCTTTTTTTTTTTTTTTCCCCTGCTCCTTTCCACTTTTTTATTGTGATCATCACTCTGGAATCCAAGCTTGCTTTGGCAAAGATTGCCCTATGAAAACGGATGGAGCTTTTATTGGGCCCTGCCCATTTACTACTTCCTGGGCCTAGTTTATCTCAGAGGGAGAGATGGAGAGAGACAGAGAGAGAGAGAGGTGGAGGAGGAGGAGGAGGAGGAAAAAAAAATCCAGCGGAGGTAGAGTGAGACAGTGGAGGAAGAAAGCGAGAGGTGGCTTATTCCAACTGTGGATCTCATTAACATACATCAGTGAGTATTTCACAACTTCAAGCTGAAAGGCACTAAGCCCACCCAAGGGCAACACAGGCAAGGCTGACAGGGCCAGGGAAAGCAAGCCGTTAACATGTTGGCGGCTTAACAAATAATATCTGCTCCCCAAGTACCTTGGTGAAATATTTAAAACCCCACTTCCTAACTCCATCTGACTGTGTTTATGACGATGACAGTAAACGACTCGCGCGGAAAAAAACAGTGGCAGTTGCTCAAATATCACATATTTAACACCGCCGGTCGCCGTACACATGTTTCCCAAATGAACCCCGACTTGAATGATGGCGTGCTGTACGCGATTTCGCCCGTCATTCTCGTCTCGTGTCAATTGAGGCGCGGCTGAGATATGGGAGCGGCTCCAAAGTGCCACGCACACGCTGTCACTGTCACCGTGTGCATCCCCCAAGATAAATTCAGGGGGCCTGTTTCCTGCTTTGATTACAAATGACGTCCGCGTGTGTTCCTCCTTCCCCTCCCTCCCTACCCCCGGTTTCTGCTCCTCACAGAAGAAGCCAATCAAGAAGACAAATAGCTGCGGCCCCGGTATGAGCGGCTGCGGCGGCGGCGGTGCACCGCCTCGGCAGGCAGACAAACAGAAGATGCAGCCTTCAGTGGAGAACCTCTCCACGGAGGAGATGGAGGAGTATACATTCTCCCTACAGTAAGTCTCACCACTCATTATCCTGCCTCAGCCTGGCACAACTCAAATGCGGGATAAAAAGAAGAAGAAGAAGAAGAAAAAAAAAATGTAGGTGACAACCGTTTTAGGGACGGTGGCACGCGTGGCGGCAAACCAGACACACGCTAACAACAAAACGCGCCTACAGCAACTGCTCGTGCAGATGTGGATACTGTCGTCTTTCAAGGAAAATCCACTACTACAAGTGTGAGTTTCCATTTCTTCCTGTGAAAATAAATAAATAAATAAACATTAGATGACCAGATCAACCAATAGTATCATTACGTTGAATCAAAAGTTAGCTGGAAAATTGTGAGGGGTCTCACTGCAGCCTTAGGGACATGGACGTCAACATCCAAGTGTTGGCGAATCGCTAAGATGGACTATGCTATGCTAAAACTATGCTAAGTTGGGCTATGCAATGCTAAAACTCTGTTAAGACGGACTATACTATGCTAAAACTATGCAAAGACGGGCTATGCTATGCTAAAACTATGCTAAGATGGACTATGCTATACTAAAACTATGCTCAGTTGGGCTATGCAATGCTAAAACTCTGTTAAGACGGACTATACTATGCTAAAACTATGCAAAGACGGGCTATGCTATGCTAAAACTATGCTAAGAAGGACTATGCTATGCTAGAATTATGCTCAGTTGGGCTATGCAATGCTAAAACTATGTTAAGACGGATTATACTATGCTAAAACTATGCAAAGACGGGCTATGCTATGCTAAAACTATGCTAAGATGGACTATGCTATGCTAAAACTATGCTAAGGTGGAAACACAAGAAAAGCCGCAGAAGAGAATAGAATGATTACGATGTCAAATTACTAAAATCCATAAGTAAACATGTGCAAGTTAATGCATTGTGAAATGTCAGCCCATGTGGTTTGGAGCAACTTTTATTTTGAAAAACCAGTGGCTACTTTAACAGAGGCTACTTTTTAAGAGATAAACTATCTGCTAATATATATATATATATATATATATATATATATATATATATATATATATGTATATATATATATATATATATATATATATATATATATATATATATATATATATATATATATATATATGTATATATATATAGTGACAAAAGTAATTTCCAGAGCCTTGTGTCTTAAGGAAATCATATAAGGGCTTGTATTTTATATTTTTCATGAATATAGACTGAAATTTTGAGTGAATTATTAGTTTAAAACTCACAATTTTGAGACTACAAAAGAATTTCTTATGCACTAATATTACATATGATGCCAATCCAAAATGACACAAAGGAGGTTTTTGGAGAATCTTGGTTTCCTCCCTCTTCATCATAGCTTACGGCATTTTCATTTTAATAAGAAAATGGAATGTATGAAAGGTAAAGAAAGCATGGAATTTGTTATATGTTAAAACAACACAAGTGTACAACTGCAACTGTAAATGTCCACGGAGCATCAAACACAGGCTGAAAGCAAAATTGCTTATTTAAAAAAAAAAAAGAAAAAGTCACAGGTATTTGTTTTTATTTGAACGTCAACTAAATTAAGGGGAGGGGATAACCACACGCTATACTGGGGGGGGGGGGGGGGGGGGGGGCGAGAGACACTGAGAGAGAGTGTATGAGAGAGAGAGAGAGGGATTGAGACAGAAAGAGAGCTCTCACTGGAGATTTAAAAGTACCCATGTTTCCTCATTTCTGGGAGTTGGTAATTTATAGCTGCTGGTCACATATTAAACAAGATCAGAGACTACTCCCTGACATCTTCTGAACATACTGGGGGAATTCAAATGATTACCAGCGTATCCTGCCAACAAATGACGACACAGGGACTATCTTGAGGGAGAGTGAGCACAAAAACGAAACAGCAGAACCCAGGCAGGCTGCGCACAAAGGGGACACAATTAAATGGTTTCCACAATTATTCATAGTGCCGCTTTTTCTTTTTTCTTTTCTTTTTTTTCTTCTTTTACCTCTTGAGCAGGCGCAGACGTTTCTGTCAGTTATAGGTACGGATTGAGTCGGAGCCCCGGTTGTTCCCTGATGTCCTGTGAAGGTGCTGCCGCTATTGATTTCATCTTTACAAGCACACACACACACACACACACACACACACACACACACACACACACACACACACACACACACACACACACACACACACACACACACACACACACACACACACACACACACACACACACACACACACACATTACAGTATCTCTAAGCTAAAGGCTGCTTTTTCTTTTTTTTCCTCTTTTTTTGCCCCAACCTAATCTAAACATAAAAAAGCTACTGTATGGGTGCTGCAGTCTCAGACCCTCACCCATATCTCCTGCTGTGCTGTTTGACTTTTCCTGGGCTTCTCTACATCACCTGAGGACTGAAATAGACGCAGGCGAAAGGGATTGTTTACAGAATTTTCTTTTTTTTTTTACATTATTTGCCGTAATGATGTCATCTCCGTCTCTTCTGGCATTTTGTGAGCTCCGTTTAGATCTGTGTGCACGTGCGTGTGTTTACATGCATTCTTGTGCATGCGTGTGTGTGTGTGTGTGCGCAGAACGTGTCTGTGTATGCATGCATTTCATGTGGGTTGAGGATTCATACTGCAGTGATTGAGGGGATATTACTGCCATCTATTGAGCCACAAGAGACTGAGCCTCATTGAGATTTTTATAGGGCGTCCCGACACAAATGTGCAAATCAGATGCTCATGCATTATTGAGGGAAACGGTTAGAAACAGTAAGATTCAGTTAGAATATTCAGAGAATCACAGGAGAGCTTTAACACAATGCATCTATTTCCAGGACGTCATAGTCAGGAGCACTTTATTCACCCAGTAAAATAAATATACCGGAAGGATGTGTTGGAATGAGGCAGAGACTCCACAGTGTGTACGCAGACTGCAACAAGAATAACCCTGAATACACTACATGCTTGTAATATTTACTTAAATACATTACATATGGTTTCAAAGTGTAGAATTTCATGTAAATAGCTGCCTATCAATTGTATGATAAGTATCTATGATGAAAATGCAGTGCTCAGGTACAAATACGGTATAAAATAATATTTTATATCTATATATGTATATTTGTTTTATATCTTTCTACCTCAATTTGCTTTTTGATCATGCACATCATTAGGTTTTTGTTCTCTTTTAAAAAGAAACAGAGGGCATTTCCATGATATATGGAATCAGAATGAACACCTTTTTTTCCCTGAGTATTGACAATTGCAAGTCAAAATCCTGGGAAAATGAAAAAGACTTTGAAAACAAGCCAGCAATGATTCGTCTTTTTCCCCCCCTTTCTTTTTTTAGTGAGTTTGCTGCTGCTATCTGTTTGAACATGCATGAAAGACTCTCCCCGACCTTCCAGTTTATTTGATGTCTACAAGTGTAATCTTAACCACTTTTTTTTTTCTCATAGAATAGCACTGAGCACAATCAAAGCACCTGATTCAATACGGCTGTTGTAACTCGATAGGGCCAATTTAATGCTTTCGAATGGTGCTGCAACAACTTCTAGCGAAGGTAAACATACTGAGACTCAATTAATTTTACACTTTAGAAGCTACTTCAAGCAGTATTTTATACTAAGTGTGTGATACGAAATTGTTGAGTTGGACTGTATTAGATTTTAAAATCATAACACAGCTTCGAAATTGATTAAAGAACAATTTGTCCACAGAAAGAACTATTAACTTATGTTATTTATACATTAGTTGTCATCAGTGATTCCTACCAGCTGTACCTCTTATTGATTTAGATTTTCATGCATCCATGATTATTGCTAATTAGCTTTAGCATTGTGTCTCATCAATGTCACCGAACTTTTTTTGTGTGTCTGTCTTCTCTGGTTTTGAAGAGAGAAACCTGTTTTAATCAAAGTCATTCTCACATAGCAATTAGATCTAATTAGTCCAATTATCAAGATTCTAATTACATTGAAATATACCCCCTAAATCTCATATCAATTATAGTATGTGTGACTTGTCCTGATCAGGAGACATGAAGAAGAGAGAGCGTGAGACAGAGTAAAGACAAAGCTGGGTGGGAGGTAAAAAACCAAGAGCATCCTCATCCTCCGGAGGCCAAATTACTGCAGAACTGACTCCATCTGTCCCCAAAGGTTTTTTTTTTTTCTTTTCTCCAAATGACTACATCCCCATTTGGGGATAAATGTCACTTAACCTTTATTCATTTGTTTTACACCCAAAACTGTTTTGTTACTGATTATGATGTTATGATTATTTACATCCTGCTTCTTTTGTTTAAAATCCTGTTCCTAAAATGAGTGGTGAATCAAAACAAAAAAAAAAAAACTGCTCGTGCAGAATGAGCAGGGCTCCTTGGCTGCATTAAAACCAAATCAGGCTTTGTGGGAAAATTGCCAGATCTCCAATTCATCTGAATGGGCGTAGCATTGTTGCGCAAGTTAGCACTTCATACGGAGCGGCTCAAAGTTCAGTTCACATGGATTCATAAGGAATTTCGATCATGTTCATGTCACTCAGATATTTCCCAACGTACTTCAGCTCGATGTGTCATTAGCAATCCGTTGCCAATGTGACAATGAAAATTCTTCCCATTTGAAATCTGTCATGACTTGCTCGTAAAACGCCTTCCAATACTGGCTCCGGCGGTACGGTAGCTGCGTCTGCGTAGCCAGGTGCTGTAGAAACACTGTGCACGTGACACAACTTTAATTAGTTGCAAACAGACGTGTTGAGTTCACCAAAAGCACGGGCACGTTAAACCAATGCCCCCTTTCAGTGCCAGTCAGTCATTTAGTTAACAATACTACTATTAAAGGGTTTAGATTTATTAGTTTTTATTAGTTATTAGGCTTAACGACACCAAGGGTGCTACACTGCAGTTTTATAGAGTCCCGCCCCCAGACCCTGCCCTGCTAATGCTATTGGCTCAAGTCTGCACACCCACTGGCAAAAGGCCGACGCCCAGAAACCTCCAGAACACAGCAAAATAAGACAATACAGACAGAGAGGAAGGGTCTCTGCAGACACACTGGTGCAAACTTCAATGATGATTGAGATTTTTTATTTTTTTTGAAAATCCTCCTCATTCTGCCTTTAATTCTGGACACAAAGTGGCAGAAATAATTATTACCTGCACTGAAATCAGGCCTGACCTTTAGGCGCATTCACGCAGATGCCGACATGCGGCGAGCCGGCGTCCACAAATACACACACAGACGAGCACAGACCTGCACAGTATGTTAGCATAGCGGTGCAGTATGGCACCGTAGGTGCACCGGTGAAACACTCACACACACACACACACACGCACACACACGCACAGCCTGTTCTTGTTGTGGAGTCAAAGGGAACACACTGACCTAATTTCCCCCAGTTAGCTCGCCTCGTTGGGGACCAACGTTCCTCTCCACCCGTTTTCCCCCGACCGAGCCTATCAGAGCACTGACTCACTGTGTCTCTGTCTTTCTGTGCCCTCCATCTGTTTGAGTCTGTATACATGCTTGTGCAGTAGTAAAGTGCACAGTTATATTGTCCAGGGTTCATGCTTCTTCGGATTATATGCCTAAAACAGCGAGAACATGCTCCCTGCATTAGAAGTCTTTGCTCAAGCTGCACTAGCTATCGTGGAGAGAAAGGAACTCGGCCTGCAGTTACAGACAGAGAAAAGAGAGAAAAACCACTTGAAACAACAGCTACTTCCAGGCTGTCAATCCAGTGAGTGCTGCAGCTCCATATCACAACGCGGTGCAAGGTCAATCAATTCTGATGTAATGCTGGTAGGAGAGGTGGGTGGAGATGGCAGCGCTGGTCACCCCTGGGTCTCTAGTGCTTTCCAGGGCTCTTTCCTGTGCTGAGGGGGCAGGAATGTATGTGTGTGTGTGTGTGTGAGTGTGTGTGTGCATGCAAGTGAAGGCCCCTGGCTACCACAGTTGCACATGTTAGGGTTTTCTCCGTCCAGACGCAACCCGGGTCACTTCGGATCTCACAGAACACGCACATGCTCCTTTTCCTTTATGGAAATCAGAGCTGTCAGCTCCCTGACAGGCTAACGTTGCAAAATGATTGGTTAATCTGCTGTGATGTGGGTGTCAGTCAGAGCTGACTGCGGTCCCATTGGTGGTCTGGGTCAAATGAATGTGTTTCCCACAAGAGGGAGAAGTGGGGGGGGGGGGGTCTCATGTAGAGGAAAAGTGACAGGAACTATATGTGAAAGCATATGAGTGATTGCGTGTGATTTGTGCATGAGAGGTTGTGTGTGTGTGTGGAGAGAAAGAGTTAGGCCAGAGGTGATGCTTCCCTCATACGCTTCTTTTTTTTTTTTACTTCATCTGCAATCACTTGTTCCCCCAGTCTGACATAAACATCTGAGAAAAGATGGCAAAAGTCAGCAAACAACCACCCAAGAGTTTCAAAGTGGGCCGCGGCGGCATTTAGCATGCAGATGCAGGCCGGCTAATTCACTGTCGCACAAACACGCACTAATGCACTGTGCCCCGTGTAAATAAATATGAACTTTTGGGAAAACATGGCTGACGGGCAGCTCTAATAATATAACTGACAGGTTGTCGATGTTATCCGCATTTGATGCGCGGTTTGGTTGCCGCATGATGTCATCAGCGCCCATTTTAGTCACTGTCACTTAATAAACAAGCATACTTGATGAGAAATAGTTTGTCTTTGTCTTACACGTTGTTTGTTTGGAGAAACATATAAATTAAATATGAGTGACATTCATAAAAAAACACACATACACTCACACTCAGTCCATTTATGGTGTTTTTTTTCCCCAGCCTCATCAAAAACACCATCTGTCTTAATTCATATTTGCATATGATTGAAGCTGTAATGCTTTTTTTGTGGAATAATAGTTTATGTCAATGAAACAAACCACTTTAATGTTTTTGATTATTGGCACTGCTGCATTTGAGTAGAAGTATATTATTTCAAAGGCTTATTTCATTTTTTTCTTGATTTTTGTCAATTTCATCTTTCTTTTTTAAGAAAATGTCATTCTTGTTTTCTAAAAACAAGACCAAATTGACCCAAATCTGCCAGTGGAGTATTATAATTCTACTTAATATTGGACTTATTGTACCAAAACATGATATTTTTACCTGTTAGGATTTCCGTTTTGGCATTTGTGCATTTGAGGGGGTTCCCAGGGGCCCCACGAAAAAAAAGGGAATTTTCACTATAATTCCTTCAATTTGTAACAAAATATTACTTTCTGTAGTAAAATATCCAAATGTAAAGCTGTTATCAGAACCAGGATCCTGTGACAAAAATCTTATCGAATCAAAAAGATCAAATTTGTGCCAATTTCCGGGTCCTTGATGTTGAAAAGTCTGAAAACCACCGTCTTAGGGCTTTTGTCATTTGCCAGGTTATTGTCATTGTAAATAAAAATGAGTTTTTAACTGACCTGCCTGGTTAAATAAAGGTTTAAATAAAGAACCACATCATCTCTGACTGGGGATCTATGTGACTCCCTCATTTCCAGACATCTTCCTGTCATGTCTTCCTGTTTATCCACTTCATCGTGATGTTACAATTGATAGAACAGAAAGAAGGAATCAATCTACAGTCCAACCGCCATGAAAACTTTTTTTCACTGTCCGTCCCTCACTTAATTGCTCCCTGCATATACTCATGCAACAACTAGTCTCTCTGGCTCACAACTATTTCCTCCCTCTCTCTCTCGCTCTCCCATTAATTCTGTCTTTATCTCACTTTCTGTGCCTGTAATTTTCTCCCATCTTTCTCTCTCCATCCTTTCTCCATTCTCTCTGTGTGTCTCTATCTCTCTGGTGACAATGTCCTGCAGTTATGAGACAAGGTCAGGGAAGTGAAATCCATTTAAATACTGATGCAACTCTCTGGAGGCCTATACTCAGCCTCCGCAGCACTTCTCCCTGTACGCTTCTCCCAAATTGATGAATGGATATATCGCCTTAGAACATTTATTATTAATCATTCGATATATTACACATTTACTGGCACTGCGTTTTGTGTTTTTTTTTTTTTTTTATCAATTCCCCCCCCAAAAACTTTATAGAGAGGGAAAACAACCTGTTCTTTATGGTTAAGATGTGTGGTGGTAGTAGTAGTAGTACAGTAATAGTGGTGGTAGCTGGGTGAGTAACGAGTTCCTGGGAAGTCTCCCTGGGTTTGTTGATCCCAGGTGCATCTGCATTTGAAATGTTTCCACCCAAGTTTATGGCGTACCGAGGGACCTGCCATTTCCATGTTTTAATCCCCTCTCGTGCTAAGTCAGGCGCTCCATAAAAACGCCACATGTTGCACAGCAATGAAACAGCTACCTCATGTTTACATGTAAACTATTCCAAGGTGTGTGAGAAAAGGGCGAAAAGCCATTTTTTTTGGGGGGGGGGGTTTGGACGAGGGATCCGTGCAGGATTATGTCTTGTCGAATAAATGGTCTCCATTTGCTTTTTGGTTGTTCCACTGTTGTGCATGTTCATTTCCTATTCCCCTACTGGTAGTCAACATCGGTTTCTTTTGCTGTAATCAAGTGGTTATTGTTGTTATCATGACTAAGGTCGCTTAACCGAAGCACAGAAGCACACGTCGTAAAAAAAAAAACCCAAACCACCAACTTTCCCTAAGCCTCAACCAAGTTGTTCTGGAGTACATCAGAAACCGAGAGACTGAGAAACTCGAGCTTAGATCTCAAATCAGGGAAGATTTGGTTTATGAAACGATGAAGTGACTCATCGGCAGTGGCATCAGATCAGAAAATGCTTCTCTGTTTAATTCTGGCAGGTATAAACCAACAATATTTAGCAAAAGTGTAGTTTGGCTTTGGAATTTTTTTATTTTATTTTATTTTAAATAAATAAAATAAATATTTAAAAAGTATTTGTTTTTTCATCAATCAAAATCATTGAAAAATGCCTCACACAATAAAACAAATATAATAATAGCTCCATCCTCATCATGCACACACACACACACACATACACACAAAAGTAGATGATTTTTTAATTAGTAAACTCTCAATAATATTAAAACTTACTTAAAACAGGAACTGAGGCTTGACATTATTCTCATTGTTCCAATAATCATCATCAGACATTTGCCTCAAGCATATTTATCCACTCACATGTTAAGAGTATTAGAAAGTTGAAAATATCCCTTTAAGGTACATTTAAAATGTAACTGATGTAAATGTGAGATTAATTTGCGGTTTAGAGATTATTGATGGCCTTGATTTTCTCTCAAATTGCACCAGATTGCTGCACTTAAATTCACAATTTTCTTCCTTCTCTAACCCAGACCTCACTAGAAGGGGGTGTTCATGGCCTTAAACGGAAACAACGCCACTCATGTTTAGTATCCCAGATCGACCGAATCTGATCACGTTACTGTGACTTTAAGAAAATCAGATGATGCAGCAGGATGGTGAGGGCTGCCTGTCGCTACGGCGTGAAACAGTGTTCATGTGTTTATTGTGTGTCGTCAGTACTGTAAAACAGCCACCTGCAATCTTATTTGCAACAAACTAGGTAGTAATTTACTCTTTTTATGAGTCGATTACGTCAGTGTGAACAGATCTACTGATTTTGTTTTTATTGCACCGGAGAGTCATCTTCAAACATTCATAACCCAAAGACATTCACACCTACATATACATACAATAGTGTATGTTCCACATTTTATGCTTAATAATTACCGTGAAGCTGATTGAATTGTTCCTTCCGAGTCCGTGCTTGGTTTCACATTAAATCTAATCATTAATACAGCATTTGGGTTTTTTAACAGCTTGGGATTTTCTCTGCCAGCTGATCAACAGCACACTGCACTTGTGGCCTTTTCCGTGGGACTTCATACGCTTCCCTACATGTGAGAACCTCGCTCACATGGTTGTAAAAAGGAGCGGCCAACTATAAGTCAAACAAGGATCCCTAATTAAGTGGAACATATTTCTTCCACTGCTTCTGATTACGCTCTCCTCCGTTCCCTGTCAGCTGCATATAATTCTGATAATTTGATGGTGCATCGTTACACTATTTTAATTACATGATGATGGACTCCAGTTCTGCAGCTGAGTCACTATTCCATAATTCTCTTTTAACTGCGCCCCAAAATACCTGCCACTGAGCTCCCATTTTGTCAATGAAAATCATTTATGTATATTCGCGCCTTGCCAACGTCTCGGAGCTTTAAAAGCCCCCGAATGGTAAGGTAATTGTTGTTGGAGCAAATAAAATAAAATAAATAAGAGGAAAGAAGGGGAATTAAAGAGGAAACACAAAGTTACATCTGAAGCAAATTTTAGTATTAAAACTTCTCACAACATATAACAATGACTCAATTATCTTAAAGCCTTGCAGGCATGTAGTCCTGCTCTGTTCAACTTTTTTTTTTATCCACACACACACACACACATTCAAGGTGCTTTGGAAAATGGTAGCAGCTCGGTAACCAATGATTATCATTTAATACATCTTGTGGGAGCCGGTTTCTTTGTAATTTCCACTTTGCGAGGTTTCATAGTTTCCTGCATTATATTTGCCCCACCTGTGCAAAAAGCCTCTCATAGACCAGGTCATTATGTGAGTAAGTGTGTAAAAGAAGTGAATGGAGCTTAATATTTATACTCTGGGCATGACTGCAGCATCATGTGCATTGTGTAAGCTTGGGTTGATAAATAAACTGTCTATGCAACACAGAGGTAAATATGCAAAATGAAGTTGTATTCTGCACATAAATCTACTCACACTAGACAATGGAAACTTAAAATGTTGTGTTTGTCTATTGATTTCTTACATGTGCTTCACTGGTGATGTTAGGCATTAACATACCCTTATACTGCACATATTATGCCCATGATGTTTTGTTTAGTTTTTGAGTTAATCAGTCTTAAAGGAAAGGTTCACAATTTTTTCCAAGTCTTTCCAAAAACAACAGTCAGGAGCCCAAAATGAACACTGACACATGTTTTTCTTGCTGTAATCGTTCCTCCTGTTCATAAGAGAACTCTTCATTCATGGAAAAAACTATATTTATTTGAAACTAATATGACGCTTCACCCTTCCAAAAGTTCAAACTCTCACAGTTACTGTCTCTTTAATGTCAATACAAGTCAAGTCAATTCTATTTGTTTGAGCTCAAAATGAAACCTCAGAGGAGGATCCTTCTTCCAGCTTTTATTATGTTATTTGCATTTTACATTTTAAATAGAGCAAAATTATTATGTTACGTTATCGGCTGCTGCTGGTTCACCTCCTGTACAGCTGTCATGATTTGGGAAAGTATCTTTAAACCCCCCCTTTAAACATGTTTATTTTTTATATAAAGTTGGACATTTTCACCCTGGATTCTATAGGGATTGACTCTTTTTTGGAGCCAGCCCCAAGTGGCTCATTATGGAACTGCAGTTTGAGAAACTTCTGTATTAGCTTCATTTTTCAGCCTTGGAGTTTGCTTCTCTGCATTAACAGCAGTGATTACAATGAGCAAAACATGTTTTAGTGTCCATACGAGCACCCGACTGTTATTTCAAGACAGACTTTAAAACATTGTGAACCTGTCTTTTTTCTTTCTTGTTTCTTTTTGGCATTTTTCTTCGCATAGCCTTTGCCACGTCTGTTAGGTTGCACTCAAAGTTCCACCTTGTTTGTCTCTCTGTTTCAAACGTAGTTAAAAACCATCCTAAAGATTGAGGAAAGAACTGGCTGCGTAACCTTGCAGCGGACAGATGACAGATACTGTCACCCACCCACAACAAACGCATTATCAGCATTCTTCAAAGACGAAACGCAAACAAAGACGCCGTATCTTCGGTCCTATCTCTTGACACCTAAGATAATCACACTTCCATAATCAGCACGGCACTCGTGCATCTGGGCCACTAAGAAAACAATCACGTTATCTGTCAATCTTTTAAGTCTATTTTTCACACTGTATTTTTTTGCTTTCTCGATTTTCCCCCAACAGCAAAGCATTCTTCGACTATGTGGGGAAAGATGTGTGGTTTTTTTTTAGTGCATTTATAAACAATGCCGGTGGCCCAAATAAGAAAGTGACAGAAAATAACTTAATCCTCACAATAAAGGGATAAGTCCAATACTTTAAGTGGCCCTAAAACACTGGAGGGTTTAAGCCACCAGGGCTATGCAGAGGGATTCTGAGGGTTACCTTCAGTCTCCTCGGCCCTGGAGCCTTCTCACCATAAATCTGCTATTTAGAATGTAACACTCCACTGTACTCCCCCCCCCCCCCCCCCCCCCCCCTCCACCTCTCCATCTCTCATTACCCATGCTATCTTAGAGCTTTAAAACTTGTCTCTACTTGCTATTTTTAAGAGCACGGCTCCTATTTGTTGTCATGCCGTGCAGCTTTAAGGGACACAGCCTGGGAAAACCAGTCCAGGAGCTGGTTCTCGCTCCAATAGTTGACAGACATACTCTAGTTAAATCTGAGTTACAGATGTTGGCACCCTGTGCCAAGGTTTAGCGAAAGATCCTTTTGCAATGTGCTTTGATGAATTGGGAATGAGCGACATACCCGAACTGAGATAATCATGGAGCAGCTTCTGGCCCAGATTTCATAGAACCATATAAAGTACAACACAAATATAACATTATGTTCCAATGCACGCCTGTTGAGATGGTTAGTTTCATCTCTGGGCCGCTACGCTACATGCTATCAGTCGTTCAGGGGACAAGCTGTGATATTGGAATAAAACCTCTTTTCGTTCCTGCGAGATAAAGAAAAGCCCACTCCTCCGCCCCCCTGCCTTTCCCTCTATTTTTTTTTTTCCCTGCATTGTACTTTTGTAATTGGAGGTGCCATAATGGAATCAATTCAGCGGCGATAACAGATTTCACATCACGTTACCAGTTTCCTTTTCGGGAAGAGGCCGCCACGTGAAAGCGTCTAAAAATATTCCCTCTTTCATGCATCATCAATATCTTCATTATATGAAGGATGGGCGTCAGGTTGTGTTTACTGTTTTCATTTAATGCCACTTGACAGGGTAGCATCTTGCCCGTGTCTGTGACACGCTGCTTTTTTTTTTTTTTTTTGTCTACTCTGTAATTTCACTTTTGCAGACATGCGGAAAAGCAGTTTTACACCACACAGCGCAGCGAGGCTGTGATAAAGCTTGGGAAGAGAATAAAAGTGGTTTTGTCACAATCATAATAGAGGAGCAGGGACGCGCGTTTGCTCGTACATTATCGCCTTGTCTGTTCTGGCGTTACACTTCAAGATCCCACGTAATCAAACAGCTCCGCACTGGAATCGCAATATACAGTCACAGCAAAACTTATACTGGAAATATATTTGTTCTGGCAACAACTACTGTAAATCTAAAGTGTCATGTTCAGTGTTTCATTTATTAAAAAGGAGATTCAGGGTCACTGATCCTGCACCCTTTGCAAGAAGTTGTTCTTTAACCATAGAATGCAATAATACTGCAAATATAGACGTGATATGAGTCATATTATCCAGCAAATACACAGTGTGTTTGCACTGCGGCTCTTGCAGTACAATGCTGTAGTTTATAATCTCAATCACAGAGTTGACCAGCAACTGACTTCTATGACAGATGTTTATCCTCTCTGCTGGATTTTGTTTCAGAATATGCTCGGTATGAATATTTATCAGCACAAACTGTTGACTAAGCGTTTTCTGAATGAATCCCGAGCTCTCCCACGTGTGCTGCACGCTACACCACTGCTCTTGTGTATGTGTGTGTGTATGTGTGTGTGTGTGCAACCACTGAGGAACTTAACTTCAAATGATTTAACACTTCAGAGAGTGTGCCCACCTCACAGGAACGGCAGAATGATGATCTCTTTTTTTTATTTTTTGTTTTAAATGTATCTGTGTGACTGTTTTTTTTTAGGCGGGCAACAGGAAAGAAAACGCAATGCTGCATTTTGATGTAAGTCTAGCGTAATTATTTGGAGAGGGTGGGGTGGGGGGATGTTCGGGTGGGGTGGGGGGGGGGGGGCAATACAATTGATTCTGTTTTTTTCTTGTTTTTTTGTCTTTAGGCAGTGTACCATTCTCCCTAGATACACACTACAAAGTGAATTCCAACCGTGCTCTGGGACACAGTGGTGAGACACGGGGATGTCCACGGGCAAAGGCCTTAAGTCACACTCTGTGATGCTAACCAAAGCTCTACTGTACACACCTACTTTAGCCTCGGTCTAATTACTGTCAGCCAGACGATAGGGGTCATCGGTGTCTCCTCGTGTTTACCCGCGCTGTAATATATGCATGTTGCAGCAGTGCACACTAATTTACTATTCACTGACACGCCGTGCTATTGTATGTGATATGTCGAGCTAAATTTTTCATGCGAGACCATTACTAGCCTATTCTGAGGCATTTAGAATTCTCCTCTCCTCCTCCTCTCCTCTCCTCCTCTCCTCTCCTCTCCTCTGCTCCATCTGTGTCCTCTATATGAAAGGGAATAGTTGAGCAGGCCTGACAAAGGGCGGCACAGAGGAGGCAGAGGTGCTGAGGGAAGCTGAGCACTGCTGGAAGGGATTCCTATCTGTTTGTGTGTGCGAGTGTGTGTGTGTGTGTGAGAGAGAGAGAGAGAGACTACATTTGTGTACAGTACATGAGCAAATTAGAATTAGAATACTACACACCCCTACAGTACCTACTGTTCACTGCATATCCGTTGAGTGTGAAGACATATTTGTGTACTGTGATTAATGTAAAGAAAATGGAAGTATTTGCGCTGTGAGTCAAAAATGCAGCAGTCGCATGTTATTAACTTTAGCAGCATGTTCAATGAAGTCCATTCATGCGTTTAAAGGCTCATCAACAGCTTTTTATAATGCTCACAGATAGCATTTTACAACAACGGGGTGTTTTTTCGCCAGCAACCTTATTATCTTTAATCTCAACGATTGATCCACATTATAAAATAAACCACCGTGGGCTTGCATGTATGTGATTGTTTAAAGTATAGCGCCTAGCTGGGTGATGTCATGTTGCACAGCAAAAAAAAAAGATGGTCTGACATATTTCTTTTTTTTTTATTTTTTCCAAATCTGCTGACAGTCTAGTCCTTTCAAGTGAATTTTGAACATGAAAACTGACTTTAAAGTGTATTCTACATCATCTGTAACACTGATGTTAAGGAGGCTTTAACACCACCCGTGTGCTTAAATGCTTCTTTCGTGCATTGAAATTTAAAAGTGCTACTACTAATTTACAATGCACATATAGCTAATCGTTAGTAGTAATCGTAGTATCAGTAAAGATTAATAATCCTTAGTGTTCATAGCTGTAAATGCAACGTAATATTTGACAGTGTGAGAATGATTATATGAGAATTAGAAGGAAAGAGAAAGTAAATGAAAAACTCATCATTTGATCCTCCTCTGTCTGAAAACAGATCAGGACTGAGTGGACCTGGTTCTGGTCCCCCGCGCCTGACTGACCGAGCCCGCTTGGCCCTCCGCATGCTGCCCTCGGAGCTGGGCCTTCCGTTGCTGCGGCAACAGCAACCGCATAGCTGGCGTGGCTCCGTTCGGCAGCTCGGCCTCATTATGCTGCTGCTGGCTTTGATGTGGTTTGTGAGGCTCTACCTGCATTACTGCAGCCAGTGGCTCTACCTCCAGGCCATAGCAGTTCCTGTCAACAAGTGAGTTTGCTTCCTTTGATATCGCGCTACACACACACACACACACACACACACATATAAGCGGAGCGTATGGATACACATGCACACACAACAAGCAGAACTACATAGACACTTTTTTTTTTTTAAGACACGTTGCTGCTGACATAAATCCCTTTACATAGAGGAGAGATACATACATAGATTGCTGAGGCATGTAGGAAAATTGCGAACACACTCATACACACACACTCACAGACACACACCCGCAGAATTCATTACACGACAGATATGGAAGCTCAGAAACACACACATGCAAAGTATGGTTGTAGGGAAATGGGACGTGGATGGGATATGGGGCAGAGGAGAGAATGGGGATGTGCAGTGTGCAACACACACACACACACATACACACACGCACATACACACACACCCCACAAACCCAAATCATCTGTTTGGAATCCCCCCATTAACATTTTAACAAGATTCTCTCAATATTAACAAACCGTTGCTGGGGGAGTTTTAAGATTTCACCACACGGCTCAAAGTCCCAAAAGGCTACATTATTTGGAAGGAATTTATTGTTATTATTTGGTACACAGCATTGAGAATAAACAGCAATAAGATACCACAGAACTGTTAAATCACATCTCATTGGCATATGGTGCTGATTTAATTCATCACAATAAAAAGGGCTGGCTGCAAACATGCATACGAGCAGGTTTTTATTACAATAGCATGGGGGTGCAAACATCACACGTTAAATCATGGAAAGTGATAGAGGACGGGGGGAAAAAAAGGAGGAAAAAAATGTGGCTGAATGGAAAAAACGGATGGACTGAGGGGGTGGATAGAAGGTGAAAAAAAAAAACAAAATGTGAAAACAGAGGGGGTCAACGTCGGATGACAACTTCCACATGTCTGAATCTGCTGCTCTCCCTCCGAGCTGTTCTCGCTCCACGCCACGGCCGGAGCTGCCGCTGCCCAGTGAGAGAGACCCGGAGTGACATCAGAGCAGCCAGTGTGATGACAGGCCCCCGCCCTCCCCATCGCTTTCTACATCAACCTTCCCTTTTTTTCCTCTTCTATCTCTCTCTCTCTTTTCCTGCCTCCTTCCTCATAATCCATCCCAGGACATTAGTGGACAAAGCACTCAGAACCTTCACTTGAGTAAAAGTAGATAAAGTCCTGAACTGAAGATGTTACTTAAGTCTTATCAGAAAAATGCACTTTAAAGTATCAAAAGTGAAAATACTATTATGCAGACTATATATTTATAGTATAGTATATCATGCTTCCTGTTATATATCACTAAATATATGTGGGAGCACTTAATCAATGTAGAGCCACTTTTTGTGCCAATAGTGCATCATAATATTTGACGTTTCATATCCAGTTCATATGAAATTTTGAAAAAGAAAAAAAACAACAATTTAATAAATTATACTGTAGATAATAGGATATTAATGTATATTCATTTTATGAAAGATTTTCAGCTGAGAAGTAACTAAAGTTGCCAGATAAATGTAGTGACGTACCTCTCTGAGAGGTAGTGGAGTGGAAGAATGAAGTAGCATCACATGGAAATACTCAAAGTACAAGTATTTATCATATTTAAGTAGAGTACTTTAGTAATATTTACATTCTTGACTTTAGTCAAACTAATGTTTTACGACATAAAAGTACGTAGCACATTATCGTTTTTAAAAGTCAAATTTAAACTGTTAAATACATGTAGAACTGTAGAAAAAGTATATTATTTCCCTCTGAAATGCAGTAGAAGTATATATAGGAAAATTAAAAAATGTCCCTTAGAATGAGATTTAACAATGCGATTTATCGTCAAAATAGAAATACCATTAAACTTGCCTATCTGTGCTGTGCCGACCGGCGCCTTAATCTTTTGGAAGTGAGGAGATTTGCTTCAGATAAAACACCAATGGACCTCTTCAGTAGGATTAATGAAGAGAATCTGAAAGGCGCTTGACTTTTAGAGCAAATCAGATGGGAATTAATGAGCAAAAACTGCACCTCTCCTCCTCTCACCGTCAATTCTGCCTCCTCCTGACTGATGGGTAGATTAAGAAACTCATGAGGCTTGCTGTAAACAGAGAGTCCGACTTACAATCTGGAGCTTTGGAAGCTCTCATGTACCAGCTCAGGTGCTAATACTATTACTTGTAGCATGAATGAGTTGGAGTTTGATCAGATTTTGATTTACAGCTCTGGAAAAAAAAAATAAGAGACCACTGCAAAATTATCATTTTTTCAGATTTTCTACTTTCTTTTACTACTTTATTTTACTTTTTCAAGTTTTTTTTTCCTGATTTGGGTCAGTTTGCTGATCAGTTTTTCTGATTTTACTACTTATTGGTATGTGTTTGGGTAAAAGGAACATTTTTGTTTGAGTCTATGAACTACTGACACCATTTCCCCCAAATTCCTAATACAAATATTATCGTTTAGAACATGTATTTGCAGAAAATTACCAAAAATGACAATGGTCCAAACAAGATCAAATTCATTTTCATGGCTGGAATACACGTAGAGATGCTGATTTCAGAAAAAAATGCAGTGGTCTCTTATTTTTTTTCCAGAGCTGTATTTCACACTTTTTTATACACTTTTTCCCCCACTGGGTTGATATTTCTAGATTGCAATGCTAGTAACAGTTTCCTTAACACATAAGGATGCAGCCGATGATAATGTTGAATGTCGTCGAATTAATCAAATGATTGAATCAGCCATAAATAATAGAATCTAGTGTGTGAATTTGCCGGGACCGGTTGCCCCAGAGTGTCACAAACATGCCACACTCGTACTGACACATGCACTGAAATCCGTGCACATGCGCCTCCGCCTCCCCCCCCCCCCCCAGATTCCAGTTCCACGCGCACACGGTGGACCTCGTGTACCAGAGTTCTCTGCTCCACACCCGGGAGGAGCTGGTGATGGTGGTGGTGGGTCCCCTGACCTTGAACGCAGCAACGTTCCTGCTGGTTCTGATCAGATGGGGCTGTCAACAGATATTTGGCTCACTCCCTTCCTTCACGTCAAAGTTTATCATGGCTCAGGGAGTGTGGACAGTCCTCAACCCCCTGGCAGTCTTTGCAGTGGACGCTGTCCTCGGGGTAAGTCACTTAAAAATAACTTGGACACTTGTGCACTTTAAATAGGAGTTCACTTTATCTTGCCAAAGTGACTTTATATTGCAAAAAAAAAAAAAAAAAGTGGGGGGGGGTGAGAAAGAAAATGTGCAAGGTTAGACGGGTGTCTTTTTTGGCAGTGGGGACGGATCCTGTCAGTGAGGGAGACTGGAATGATTTGAGTGTTCAGAGTTATGAATCTTTTGAGGTAATGTCTGAATCAAAACCGACTATAACTGCATCATAAAACTGCTGGATGAGAGATTTGTAAGTAGCGAGAGCTGAAAAAAAAAGAGTGTTCCTTTAGACGATCTCTTTCCCATACTGCTATTGTCCGCCCTAATACGCTGATAGGTTTTTTTTCCTTCGATCTTCTCAGCGTCTTTCCTACAGCCCAGACGCACCCGTGGGTGATGCAGCCAAGCTTTACTGGCACTTCTATCGCGCTGACCAATCAGGAGCGGCCGGGGTGATCATCACGCTCTTCCTCTATGCAGTACTTCTCCTTCTGTCGGTCACCATCCTTTCCATCTACCTGCTCAGGTGAGACACGGGTGGACTGTGGCCTGCTTTTATATCACCCAACGGGAAGAAGTGTCTCAGTACAAACAGTTTCACCAAACTCAAACACAATTTGATTAATTAATATTAATATAAGGAAAGAGAGGGAGAAATGCTGCTCTTCATCAGTGGAGTGCACAGACTTTTTGAATGGCAGGGGCGAAAAAGGCAAAAAAAAGGGCACATATAGTGCGTCCTTGCCACTAAAGAGGGCATTTCAGCATGTGTTTTGGCTCTTAGAGAGCACTTTAACACACATTTTGGCTCCTAGAGGGCACTTTAGCACAGGTTTTGGCTCCTAGAGGGCATTTTACCACACATTTTGGCTTGTAAGAGACCACATTAGCATGTGTTTTTCAACAACTGGGCCATGAGAGGCTTGTTCCAGACTTGCTGCTTGGTCAAACCTTTGGAAGAGCTTTATTTAGACACTGGCTTCTGGAGCCAAAATAAATGCACCAATTTTTGTTTGTCCATACTAAGAATTTACATGTTAAATCACTGATGAAAAAATAGTGGCGAGCAGGCATCTAGGCATCCCATAAACATCCAATCCTGGTTTTCACAAGTACATCCAGTACTCAGATCTTTTATTTCCTAATTAAAATATCAAAAGTAAAGGTACAATATTTCCCTCTGAAATTTAGTAGAGCGGAAGTATAAAGTCCCATTAGATGGAAATACCTCAACTTGACTTGAGTAAATATACTTAGCTACTTCCCACCACTGTCACTTAATCATAGCTCTGTGTTTGACCTTTGTGGAAGTACCAACACAGCTCAAGCAGAGAATTATTATTATTATTTGGTTTATTTATTTATTAGGTTTTTAATTGACGCAGCCTGTAGGGACAGTGCCAATGAAAAGGAAGACCCTCTCTGGCCCTCGCCAGTTTACTGTACTCAAGCATCCGTTCAGAAATAACTCCAAACCTCCCACCCCCGCAGCCTCGTGCCGGTTCCACCCCATCCACCATCCCTTTCCTCCCCGTGTCCACAGAAAAGCACAAAAAAAGGAAAGAAAATGAAAACAAATGTTGATCTAATCCATTTTGATTTTATAGTCGCATGGAATTACTTATGCAGCTATGCATCAACCTCACACCGGCGCGCGCTCACACACACATTCACTTATTAGACACAAAAGGCAGCGGCTCACAGTTGCCTTTTTGAACATACCATACTCTGCAATTGGTTGGAAAATTGAAAGCGTTTCTAATTCAAAAGTTAGATGTGTTTTGATATAGCGTGAACATGTAACCCTCTTACATTATCCGATTAGGCTGAATGTTTTGCATGGTTGGTATCACTGAATGTTTCATACATATTGAAATGGACTGCGCGTATATGGTGGTGAACACAAACACTCCATCATGAAGCGCCGTGCGTTCCACTCATGTCTTGCAGATTGAGGTCAGCCATGCTGAAGCGTTTACTTGTTACGTTTGCATTGTGTTGTTTATCGGAGCCTTTATGTCTTTCATGGACCTGTTAGAAGCTTCTTAAATGGTGAAGATGAACAGGAACATGGCAAAAAAAAACACTCACACAGCTTATTTTAAAAGCCTCTTATCATAGTAAGTGAGATTTTATTGCTTTTTGATTATACACTGGTCTAGGTGTTACTTCTTCATCCTGTTAAAATAATGGCCTAAGTCATTTTTTTCCAAGGTTTTGGGAAAACACAAAAAAAGCTTCTTCTTACTTCTTGAAGCAGCCGCCATCATAAAAGCTTGTTAAATTGCCCAGGTCAAGGCATTTTATTCTAAATAATAATAATTAAAAAAACAACTTTGACATGAAATGGCTATAAAAGTCACCCTCTTCACGTGGCAGCAGCATCAAGAGGTGATTTAGGCCAAAAACTTTCATCAAAACAACGACTCTATTTTAACAGGTTGACGATTTGACAAATACTGTCTCATGTTTCGAAATGCTCAATCTGCAGAAAAACACGTACAGCCAAAATTCAGAAACTGCACTGTAAAATCATGGACTTTTCAAATAATATTCCTAGTGTCACCCTCGTTGTGGCCGTCACCATCTTGGATTTTTTAGCCAGATGCGTCTCTCCCGTGAGCGTATTTGGATGAGAGTGTTGAGCTGTGCCTAGCAGACATCTGTCGGCAGCCACCTGTCACTCAAAGCACTAACTAGCGGAGATGATCTATAGAGACTGTGAGTGGTTGTTGTAAATGTCTTTATTTCTGCTGTAAAGTTGGGCATTTTAACATGAGGTCTACAGAGACTTTGGAGCCAGCCTCAAGTGGCCATTCGAGGTATTTAGTGATGATTTTAGTTACATGTGACCCTGCCTTCAAAAGGCATTGAATGTTAAACTGACTTAACGCATCTCTATAATGTTTTTTCTATGAAATTGTTCTGGATTTTGTTAATTGGGCTACACCTTATTCTAGTCTTTTCTAGCACTTTTCCTATTTTTGCTACATTTTTATGAACTCTGTGTATTTTATTGTCTTTGAGTGTAAAAAAAACGTCATACTTAAATCTAGGTGTGCACAACATCCTCTTTTGTGTTACATGTAACCAAAAAATAATCCTTTAAATACACCTTGGGAAAAGAGTAGAATATTTGACCTTTAAGAAGCCTGGTCCCTAACTGTTGAGTCAAACAGTGTCTTTTTTTTCTCCATTTTAAGAATATACAGAAGAACGAGACATCATTTCAGTGTGAGGATGAGCTTAAACATACACTGCAGATCTATTGATTCAGAAATGTTTCAGCTTAAAAGATGATTATTGCACTTTTTTTTCTTTTTACATAATAGAAGAACATCATTTTTAAGCAGCATGGAAGTAGAAAAGTAGAAGGGCGGGTTATAAATGACTGAATAATGTAACTCAGTATTCATCCAAGGTGTGTTCTCCCACCCTCATATAAGACCAAATTCCATTAACAGCTCGAAATGTAAGAAAACCCTTATTGAATTAATCAGTTTGAGATTGGCGGCCGAGGAGAGGGTGCCATCTAATTTCAGTAAGCGGGGCGCTTATCGGGCTCCAGCTAAATGGACAATATTAAAACAGCAGCCGAGAATAATGACTTCTGCCACTCAACCGCCACACGGGTTTGTATTGAATGTAGGCCACGAGGCTGAAGCAAGGCTGATAATTTTATGGGTTACAGTTTCCTATTGGCTGCAAGGAAGGGGCTCTGACACAGAGCGTGACCTATTTCTAAAAAAAAGGCCTGGGGCTATATGTATAGATAGAATGGACTGTTATCCTTTTTTAATTACATTTTAGGCAGCCTTTATTCACTGGCTGCAAAAAATACATATCAGTGATGGGTTTTACACCTCTCTCCTCTTTGAAACTTTACAAACACTGGACACAGTGATGTGACATTGATAGTGGTGTTACATGTAAATCATTACATGGTTTATGACTTGAAAAAAGACCGTTTGCATTACATATTCAATTAATCCGTGGCTCCATTTGTATGTGTAGGTTTCTGTGTATGGAAGGTTATTCAGTTTATAAATTAGCATGTGTAGATACAGTATGTGCATAGACAGTTTAAACAGAGACTGAAAGGTTAGGGGCCATTAAGACTCATGCCCCAAATGACTTATTGACTTCTCCTCCTTAAGGGAAATATATATATAATAATATGTATATTGGTGAGAGGATGTAGAAAAAGTAATAAAGTCAATTCTTACAAAATAAAATAATGATATAGTTCGAAGTGATGCAATGATTAGTCAATTGTTTGATTAGTTAAATGACGGAAAATTAATCTGCAATTATTTTGATGAACACATAATTATTTTAGTCACTTTGTACAGGTACAGTGGTGAGATTTCAGATTTCAATCAAATTTGACCCCCAGCTTTGTTTCCCTATTCATTCTCAATGGCTACTGGTTACCATGAATATTCTGTTAAAATATATTCCACATAGTAAAGATCCCCTATCATGCAAACAGACACTTTCATTTTTTTTCTTTTACTCATAGATCATTTCTTGACTTCCGTCACACACACGTTTTTTTCAGTTTTCCAAATGAAAGTCGGCCAGATCAGAGAATACAGCTGGCCTAAAACTACAGTGAGTTGAATTATGAGTAAATATATTAGTTAGAGGTATGAAAACTTCAAATAAAACCCAGAAAAGTGCAGGATTTGGGACCTTTAGCACAAATCCTAGAACTGAGGAGAGCCTTATCATCCAGGTCATGTTCCAGATTTAAGTAACACATACTTATATTCAGGGCACTTCCAACACCAAGGAAATGAGCTGGTTTTGAAGCACAAAGATGCAAAGATGGTGAATTCCTCCAAGAGAGAGAGGCCGCATAAATGAATGAGAAGCACTCTTCAAGTGTAGGATGAAAATGAATGCATGCTATTCCTGTTGCAAGGTCAACATTCTACAAACATCCCTCTCCCAAGAGTGATAGGGAATGATGCTGAGTTCAAAGCTCCGTACCAGCTCCTTGTGTAAATCCCTGCCTCCTTGATGTCGGTTTTATTTGAGAGATGATTACCCTCTGACAGGCTACAATCTCTATGGAAGGGCACAAGGTCTGCTGGTTTTGATGGTCAGCCAAGGCATTTGTTTACAGACACGGTGATTCTTTTTTCGGGGGTTGGCTGCATGCACCATGTGCAGCAAAAGAAAAACAACACTTTGGTGATACGGGTTGATCTGGAGGTATGGATCAATACGGCTTTCTCGTGATTCAGGCCAGGCTCTCCAGACGCACATCTGCAACCAACACGTCCATTGTATCTGCCATCTTTGAAGCTCGGCATTAACACCGAAGAATATCCCAGGATCTGACGCCCACACATTAACAGATGTACGACCACACAGACAAACACAAACATCCCTGCATTCCGCTAAACAAAGTGCTTTCCCCTCACAGGCCAATTTGTTTGATTCATATTGATGTATTGGACTTTTATAGAGTGTTAGACGGCAAATATGCTTTGTGTAATCAATAAAGGTTCCTCTGGTTTCCAGAGAGTTTGGATCATTTTCAAACATGCGGTTATCATATTTGCCACAAGGCAAAGATGTTTGTTTTCCGTTGCTATGACATTTGACCCTATGTGACCTTTACAGAGCAAACACTGACCCTTCCCCCCTCCTTGCTTCTTCACCTTCCAGGTTCCACAACGACGGGCGCATGCTGGACGTCTTCCAGAGGTTGACAGCCACAGAGGGGACGTACTTCCTGCCTCAAGACCTGGAGCTGTCCAATCAGGAGCTGAGCTACATCGTCAAAAAGGCGGAGCAGTGGCGAGGCTTCAATGGGGAGAGGCGCAAGGTAGGCAACCCCTTGTCCGTCTTTCCAGACAATGCTTTCCTCCTCAAACCCTTTGTGATTAATTGGGTTAATGGCTGTTTTCTTTAACAAGAGTATGAGCTAAAAGGTCATTGATACTAATCTGTTAGATTGGTCTATGTAAAAAGAAAGAAATTAAAGTTGGTTGCCTGTAACCCCAGGAGGTTTCAGCCAGGGTGCACCTCTGAAGGAAAATCTGGCTGAGGCATGATGCTAAATGTGATGCTAAAAAGATTGTGCTGTCCATCATTACCAGATTCAATTTGGTCACTTTAACGAAGATATTATGTCCGAGCGGATGTATAGAATAGGCTCATTTTATATCATTACATTTTCTTTAGTTACATTTCAGAAAGCTGAGAATTCATCTCAGAGGTCTTTAGCTTCATTCTAATTAGTACAAGATAATTACCAAAACAGAAACCCGGCTAGCGGGCTGCCTGATTAGTCTGTGGAAACCAATTTCCAAAGATATTTCATTAAAGAAAGACCGCTCAATCAACACCCATGCTTGGGATGCATGTGCACATGCTATACCGGGGCATTCTCTCAATCTGAACTGAGCATTGGTGACAACTTGGTGTCAGGGGCTGCAGGATTCTGGTTTTGCATAAATGCAGGTCCCCATGAAATTAGCATCGCCGGAGTGAGGCTGCCGCATGTTTGACAGCCCGGCTTCAGGTCGACGGTGACGACACCGGGAAGGGCAGCGCATTAGCACCGAGCCTCCACCCGACGGAGAATCTCTGCATAGTGATTGAAAATGTGACGTGTTCAGATAAGGGAAACAGAACGCAGCACCCCTTTAATTTATTCTGTAGGATTTGTTAGTGGCACATATCGCTCGGTGTTCATTAACTCTTTTGCTCTTTGCTTGCACAAGTTCATATAAGAGAGGGGTTAAAATGAAACTACATTATGTCGTGTTTCTGGTGATGGATGGACTGGCTGTCAGGAAACGATGCAGCAGTTTGTCTTACAAAGGAATAAATAACAGGTTAGATTGATCCAAAATATTTTGTATGGCAACAAAGTAGTTGGTAAAGTTTTGTATAGTATCCTGTCCTATCATCTTGCGATCCCTTTTATTAATTATTTAATTGATTAATTAATTGAGACGCCCAGGTTGGGAACCACTGACAGTACTGTGTTTGATTGACAGTCAGTACATTTATATGTACAGCCTAGTCACATTATAGCCATAGCTCAACTATGCTTTTCAGTTGGACAACTGCAATTGTCTGAATTTACAGGCCAGAGAGAAAAATTATCGGCCAAAACACATAATACAGTGGTACGATAGGTGGCGCTATACCTATTTCAACTGGTAGTGACAGATTGACCTCATTAAGTCGACAGCAGCAACAATAGATGATTAAAACATGGACAAAGCTGTGTCTTTGTACATGTCTTACATGGTTAATAATTACACAAGATGGACAATGGTGCAAGAGAATGCCACACAGACGACTAGTTTATCATTGAACTTTGCAGGTTCACTGCTGCAAAGGTCTCAGTGACCATGGTGATCGGTGGTAGTGAGTGGTTTTAAAACAATGTGACGATATGGAGTACAATGACAACTTTTGAATGACTTGTGTGTGCTTTCCAAAAATTGTGTGATAACGTTCGTACTACTTAACATACAAAACAGAGATGTGTGACTTTATGATCCACAGGAATCTTTACTGAAGTGGTTAGTGGTTGTTTTGTGTTGCACAGAACTTCAATAAGTCTGAAAAAGGGAAAATAAGAGGATCGGGAAGATGAATAAATGTGTTAAATGTCTGGTGCATTCCTGTGTTATGACACACACTCACCAGCTTGACCTAAAAGGGATGGGACATGACATTGGTTGGGTTCATGTTACACCTAAACCACACCACCACTCTCTTTTTACACCTGGTGCTGTGCCTTACATTGGCTGCTACTAGCACCATGACTTCACCAAAGTAAACTTGTGCCTTGCACCTTGTGCCATGCACTAAGACCATGCACTTATGCTGTATAAACAGGGCCTGTTTTGTTTTACACCTGTCTTGTAAGGCTAAATAACTCACAGAGGTTACTACACTGCTGCTAATAGGATGGTGATTGGCCTGTTTGTGGGAAGAAAATTGAACTTCCCCCGTGTTTGGAGACTTTGATAGAAATTACACCCCCAAAGTTTGTGATTAAGAAAATGCTTCATTTAGCTACTGATGGCCTCTTACTGTGGTGGCACGGCTAAATCATCCCTGCATTTAGAATATCTCCCTCCGCAGCAACAATTACAGCATACTTCATATTGTCCCTAATTTGGCGTTATTAAACTGATAAAATGATAACACGTTAACACATTTTCCTGCATGATGAAAATTTAGGGTTATTGCATTTTATGATTTTTACATCCTTCACGTGGACCATTTTTCATCCAAATAAGATGGGCTGCGCCATTATTTCATAATTATTGTAACAATTTCTCCTGTGAAAAGGGTCACTTTCCTAACTCAGCAAAGACATATCCCTATTAGACTAATTTGCCTACATGCAAATTTTTGTCATTTTTCCCTCATTAACTATTTATCATAGACAGGAAAAAAATATATTCATGAAGGCAAGCAAAGGAGCAGCCCGACAGAGCTGAAACTAATATTTTGCAACTCTAATGATTTTTTGCATCCTTAATTAGATAGAATAAGGTTGATATGATTAGGTCAGGATGTAGTGTTTTTCATTAAAAATACATTTCAGAAACTGTATTCCAAATGTGCCCTTGCAATTAAATAATGAATCCAACGCATTCCTTATTACGGACCCAATTAATATCAGAGGCAAGGGCGTAATTTTAATAACAGTGGGCCACGAGGCCTTCATTAGCCGAGCTGAGCTGAGCGAGAGAACGGAGGGATGAGGAGAAAGAAAACAAGGAACTCAGAGGAACGGCAGCAGTCTGATATTGAGCCAATTTTAGAAAGTTATTGAACAGAACACTCGTAAAAAGATGAAGTATGACATTTTCAACAAATCAGATCTGGGGAAAACAGGAACTGCACAAACACATTTGTTTTACCCTAATTTGATATTAGTCATATATCAGTTGTCAGATGGGGAAACCGAAAGCAGGAAATCATTCAGTCTTTTAAGGTAACTGGATGCTAAGGTAGGTTCTAACAAATGGAAACATACTGAGTACTACTACTACAAGCACTCAGTACAAGGGGGGAGACTGAAATTTTTGTTGAAAACTGTGCCAAAAGTGGAAATCAAAACACCTCGAGGAGACAAAACGTGTACTGAAATGCCCTCAAGAAGCCAAATTGCGTGCTAAAGTGCCCTCTAGGAGCCAAAACTTGGGCTAATATCCATCTTGGGGTCTAAAAAGCATGTTAAAGTGCCCTTTTGGGAGATAAAATGCATGTTAAAGTTAAAGCCTTTTGTATAACTTACAAACTAAAGTGCCCTCTTCAGTGGTGAGGATATATGTGCCTTTTTCCCTTTTCGCCCCTGCTCTTTAAACAGTCATGTGCCACAGCTCAGGGTCTGTTATACAGATCTGAGATCAACTCAAAGTGCTGAAACCACAAGCAAATTGAGCAAACGACTTCATGACTTTGACAACATATGTGGTAAATGTGCAACAAATACCACAACACATTAAGAAAATAATGTTGCAAATAAAAAAAGCCTTTTCTTAACGTTTTCTTAAGTTGCAGTGCATTGAATGGATTGAACTTATAGGTAAACTGTCATCACCATTCACATCCCTTCATCTGCAGTATCGACTGTAACGAGCCAGTGGGACGAGCAGACTGTTGCTAAGCTATATATAAGAGAACAGGTTGCACGATTCTGCATTAAAGGAGGAAATGTGTTTGCAGGCTGCATAGCATCATAAGTTTTTACGACATCCTATGTGTCATCATGGCTTTACTACTGTTTATGCTAAGCAAAACACAAAAAATGGATTACGCAAGTAAAACAAAATGAGAGATGATTATAATCAATTAGTTTTCTGGTATTTGCTGTGCTGTAACTTCTCCATGATGCCGTATCTCCCTGCAGCACTGAAACAATAAAAAGAATAATCCACATTCAATAACCAACCTGCAAATGGCCTATTATTATCAAACTTGTAATTTTCACAAGGCCATAAAACATAATCTAATTTTTACTTTCTCACCAATTAACTTTATATTATAGATTCCTCCATTTGATCATTTGGTTTGCTTCCAGGTTTAAGTAATGCTGTGGGGTTGAGGTGTCAGCAGAGGAGCTTCCATCTACCTGTGTTGCCTTTAATTTGATCTCAGGAAGGAAGGAGAAAGAATCGTTTTCCATCAAAGACTGCTCGCCTCAAGTGTTGTGAATAACGGCTGACAGAGAGAGTGTTAGCTCATTCACCAGTTATTAAGCATTTAAAAAAAAAAGTTAATTCTTTTAGACCCACTGCTTTTCATGTAGCAAACATCACACTGTGTGCTGTGCATTCTTAATCCAACCATAAAAAGAAAGAATAATTTGTAAAACAGCTCTTACTGTATATATCATAGAGCAGTGGTTCTCTAAGTGGGGTCCAGGGACCCCAAGAGGTCCTTTAAAGAGTACCAGGGGGAGAATTTAGTTTCACTATAATACCACAATGACAGGATGTAGGATCATTACAATTGAGGTCTATTATAATTTAAATAATTAATCATGTTTAATTACAAATTGTATTTTCCATTTGACATATAGAGGTAAAAATGAATATACATTTAAACATAAATAAATTAAAATAAATTAATAAATAAAATAGAAAATTAAATAATTGGAAAATAATACACAAATACATTAATTTTATGAATTAATAATTTGTTTCCATAATTTTTGCCTTGGGTTTCTAAAACTTTTTTGTTATAAAAGATCTAAAAAGAAAACTCTAATGAGATGAGGTCTGTGGTATAGTTTTCATGAGTTTAAGGGTCCATGATGTAAAAGTGTTTGAGAACCATTGTCATAGAGTGCATATGAATCATGAGTGATGTCATTATAGCTTATTTCTACAATTTAAATCCATCCTATTTGTAATTAAAGTATTGTTCTCGTGTCCATGTATATAGTGAAATGTGATTGCTCTGAAAGAGCAATAAACCATATATTTACTGGTAAATCAAAAACATACAAAACTACAAATTTCTGCCAAATTCAACTGCCATATATTCCTAGCTTCAAGGCTCTTTGTGTCACCATTTTTGCGCCGGTTTAGCATGAACAAAAACCTGTCGGATAAGCTCGTAAAAAGTCGACAGACTGTAGTCGACGCTGCAGATTAGTCAATTTGTGCAAACTGAAACAAACAGGAATTCCCTATTGCTGTTAATGCTATCACGCTCTGAGCTACTGAGCGCGCTAGCATGCTCCACATTGTAGCGGTTCAGTAATGAGCCCCATTAATTATGTAAAGGCAGTGATGCAGATGGACCTAATTAATTGTCTCCCGTCACCCCCATGATTACTGTACCTGGAAGGGAGGTGTTAATTCCTGTAATACTTAAGCAGGTACGCAAACTGTTTTGTCAGAGCCACCGCTATGACAATGACATAGTAGAACGCCAGCAAAGCTCTTTTTGCTGTTAATTCACCAAAAAAGGAAAGTTTCCCGGTGGTGGTGGTGGTGACATTGTGATAATTGAAGGAGAGAGGGACAGATTAAGAGAGGCAGGGAAGGAGGGAGAGAGGAGAGGAGAAGGGGGTTTTCGCGTCGGCCCTGGAGATGTTTTCGCAACCTGATTGCATCAACATTTGCGTTCCTCCGCGCCGTTTGTCTCCGTATGTCTAGGTAATGGGTTACCAGCGGGCAAGTTTGGGAACACCCAAGGTGCTTTGCAACAGCAGCGTGGTTGGTGGGGAGTAAACCTGTTGAGAGTCAAGCAGCACAGATTGGAGTGGTAATGATAACCGGAGTGTGGGAGGCTGGCTGTTAATAATGTACGATGTGTTTTCCATCTTAATCCAACGCGGCGGCGCCACGCTTCCACCTGACCAGAGGTGGGTCAGGATCATCATTCTAACGACTAATTACCTAAAGACACAAAAGAACACGTGGAGTTTCAATCCCATTCTTTACAGCTTTTGCTTTTAGACAGAATAATAGAAGTAGCCTACCGTAAAATGACCAAATAATAGTCATTTAAGTTTATTTAAAACCAGGCGGCAACAAAAATCTCAGCAAAACCGGAAAAATATGTTAATTTACTCAAATCCTTTTATTAAACCAGTATTATTAGCATATAACTCACATCTTTCAAAATTAAGATTATAATACTGTAGTTAAACATGTCACAGCTGCTTCTCAAGATTTTTCCTCTGCATATTTTACGACAGAATTTTGAATTTTGTATCTTTTTTTTTTTTTTTTCACTGCACCAGAGCGTGCATTGGTCATCACCAATTAATCAATATTACCCAGGAGTGTTCTTTAACATCATTTAAAAATGAGAGTGATGCAGTCAGGACTGAGGCCATTGAGAAAATAAAGATGATGGCGAAAAATCTCCATTGGTCTTTTATCAAAATATACACCTGCACCTGCCATTTAAAGGGGACCTGGCGGTTAATTGAAACTCAGCTATTATTTGGTAATTCACGGTATATATACATGTTGCAGAATATCTCAAAACACACAAAAATAATGCTGAATTCTGAAAAAAAAATGCAATGGTCTCTTATTTTTTTCCCAGAGCTGTATGCTACTAACATTACAATATTCCATTACAGTCAATGGGCAATTTTGTTGTTATAAAATCGACATAGTCTCTGAACTCTCTCCAATAAAAGTATTTCTATTTTATTTACAACACAACAATGCACATTATCCTCACAACATCGCGCTTCTGCTGCTTTATTCATGGGTCTTGCTGTGAAAATAGTACAGTAAAGAGAGTGGGAGGCCACCCGAGACCCGAATCCGCACTCAGGTAAAGGAAGACGAGTCTTTCGGGAAGGAAGGCAGACAGAGGGAGCGGCGGGCTGTGACGGGACACACAGGAACCGCTGTCACGCAACAAAAGGACCCTCAGCTCCTGGACAGGAACCCATAACAGCAACACAGGAACACCAGGAGAGGAGAGGGCCAGCTGAGTGCCTCGGCGGAATAGGAGAGGTCGTCTGGAGTCGGAGGGCAACTTGTGGTGTGTGTGTGTGTGTGTGCACCCGTGTGTAAGCATGGGGGTCGCCGCGGAGATCTCCCAACCCCCCCGCTAACCTCAATGTGGTCAGCGCGTACGCATGTGTTTATACCATCATCCACATTTTTTTGTACATGGGAGTTACATGCAAACCTTTTTGCACGCCTGCATGTGCATGTCACATTAGAGTGGCTTCTTCAATTACAGCGGATGGGTTTTTTTTCTTTCTTTTTTTTTTTTAGTGGACAGCGCTGAGGGCCCCGGCAGCCTGAGGCAATAAAGCGAGGCAGGCAGGCAAGGACAGGAGCGACGTAGCAGCGAGCACAGCATCCGCAGTCAGAGCATTAGGGAGCTCAATATGAGATATGACTGCAAAGGCTACATGCCCGCGTTCCAGAAAAGGTCACAGACTTTGCCGGGCAGCAACGTGTGAAAGTGGTGCGTGCGGTGGCAAAGAGAAAAAAAAAAAAGAAAACAGATAAAACACATGTGCACTCACCTCTTTACCACTATACACATATGCAGTTTTATGGATACAAAGACAAAGCATATAAAGGTAATGCCTCTCTGAGTGAAGCTCAGCCAAATAAAAAAAATCTGGGAAAAAAAAATAAAAGACCACTGAATTTTTTTCTGAAATCAGCATCTCTACATGTATTCCAGCCATTCCATTCAAGCATCTGTTGAATTCCAACACATGCACACCTCATTCTGCTTAAAGAGGAACCAGGAGTGGAATAAAGTCACCCAAGAACAATGGTAAAGAGAGCATGAAAGCTGGGATTAAAAATAAGGGTTATCTCACCAAATATTGATTTACTGAACAACACTTCTTAGTCTTATGTTGTTTTTGACCATTTGTCATTTTCTGCAAATTAATGCTCTAATTTATAGACTCAAACAAAAATGTTCCTTTTGCCCAAACACATACCTATAAGTAGTAAAATCTGAATTTGTAATGGTCTCTCATTTTTTTCCAGAGCTGTAATACCTTTCCAGAACTGAGAAATTCTAAAACAACACTAGCCGTTTACCCTCCAATGACTATGTAGGTTAAACCTCACTGGAAAACTGCATAATGCAGTCTCAGCCACTGAAGTGTATGAGCATCCACTTTCATTCAGTGAACATATGACCTTTCTTTTTTTTTAGTATTTGTTAAAGAGCAGTAGCTTGTTTCAGAGCTCTTTTTGGGGGTCGTTGGAGCAGACGTGTGCAGCGACATCGTGCCCCTTCATCATATTACTTCCTCCCGTCGTGCTGGGACCTGTCTTCCTGGTCTATTTTGAAAATCTGGCTTGAATGACCTATGGAAGATGAGCTGCTCTCAGTCAGATCGTCCCTCGCCTCAGTGTTGTTCTCTGCGATGCCTTCACTGACCTCTGTTTAGCGCCTGCTGGGACTGCACCTACAGGCCCGAACGGCCACGGGAGGATCGGGCACGTGAGGGCACGGACTCAGAGTGCAGCACTATTAACGGCCGTCTCACCGAGTCAGATTTCAGTTACTTAACAAGCAAAGGTTGCCACGATAACTAGCTACGCGACCGCTATGACTGTACACTTATTTTTTTTATAAGGTCAAATTCAATATCAAAACTTTGTTGTGGTGCCGTGTTCTTGTTTCACAGGCTGCACCCAGGATGTGTCGGGGTTTTCCCTCTCTGCCCCCACAGCCCTGTAAGCAGGTCTTTATGAAATAGGACAGTGATTATGCAATATATGTGAATAAAATGGAAATGATGTTGGAAGAAGTAAAGGTCATGTTTTTGAAGGGTCTTCTGCTAGTTATATGTTTTGCAGCCATTAAAACCTCACAGGTGGTTCCCAGGCCTCTTAATCAATAGGACGACAAAAGAGGATGCCCTGAAAGAATTATACATTATTTTTTATATTATTTTAGTAGTATTTTTATAACTTAAGTTTTATTGATTCAACAGGCGCTACACTGCAAAAACTGAAACCTTAACAGGAAAAATATTTAGTTTTTGGTACAATAAGTCCAATATTGTGTAGATTTTAAATTTTCCCTGGCAGATAATTTAGCTTGTTTCATGTTTTTTTTTTTTCTTGCCTGATTTGGGTCAATTTGGTCTTGTTTTTAAGAAAACAAGACTAACATTTTCTTTATAAAAAATCAGGAATAAAACTTGTTCTTGGAATAAGATAATTCTACTCAGTGTTGGAGTTAATTTGACCAAAAACAAGATGGTTTTACATGTTAAGATTTCAGTTTTTGAGGTGTAGCGTAGCAACTTCTGCGTGTCACCTGATATCACTGACTACTTTGGATTGGTTCTGCAATGCAGGTGATTCTCTATGTGTTTCCACCCAGTTTGAGCAGCTAAAGCTGTGCGATTGTCTTCAGTCTTTAGTTGAGTGAAGCGTTTAGACTTGTGAGACTTCCATATTTATATTTTCTTGTCTTCTGATATCCAAAAATCAGGTCAAAGGTCATGCTGTAATCACGGTTTTATATTCTGGGTTATTGTAGTGGTGTGAACACAGCTGGAGCCCTACAGCTTTACAACGTTTCTGTTTAAATTTCACAAAGCGATGCACATTTCTCCCAAACACCATCACGCATGCATCATCCCGTTTCCACACCACAGCTCCAGCAGGAGATAAGAGAGAGAAAAGGAGAGAGTGTTCCAGTATGAACTCGTCGGTGTGAACAGTTTAATTACAGGGAGTGTCAGCCCCATTGCTTAATGTGTCCCTCACAATTAATCCAGGGAGAGGATGTCATTATCTTCCAAAGCCTGGGCCTGGGCAGGCTTTTCTGTCAGAGCGAAAAGAAAGAGGGTATGAGAGAGTGTGGAAAAGAAAAGAAAGAAAAAAAAAAAACGAGTCAAAACAAGGAAGTGGCTTTGGTTAGCAGCCGACGGTACGGCCGACCCCTGTGTCACACATAAAGGATCAAGCTAAGATGCTTGGAGATTGTTTCAAAACATTGTGTTCTTTGAATATTTCGGACACTTGTGACTGAATCGGTGAGAAAGGTTTTTTTTTTTTCCCCTTTTAATTTCCTCATAATACGAAGCGTTGCCCGTCAGCTGTCAAAACATGTCCAGCTGGAAGAGGTTAAATTGACGCCAAGTTTTCACCACTTTGGGATGCTTTTTCTCTCTCTCTCTCTCTCTCTCACACTTCTCCTTCTCCTCCACCTCCCCTCCCTTTCTCCTTCATCAGGCCAAATCCATGAGGAGTCCTGGCCTGTTCCCTTGCCATCCCATAATGTGAAACAGAAGGCAACAAATTGGACTGTTGAAGAGCGAGAAAAGAGTTTTTGCAGCACAAAACCAAAAAAAAAAAAAAAGAATTAATAGCACCCATTTAATCCAGAGGTTCCGCAACCACAAACACACACACACACACACACACACACACACACACACACACACACACACACACATGCTTGGCTTGGATCTGTGTCACAAGTGCAGAGTGCAAGTCAACCAAAACTTATAACTGATTAATGTTACACACGCTGAGTAGTTAGAAGTGATTATTGTGGAAACAGAAGTTAATTATGTCAGCTGAAGACATGTAACATGGCAGAGTACTATACACTTTACACACACCTACACACACACACCTACACACACACACACATGCATTGATTTTTGTTGTAATGCAGTAATGTAAGGCATTACAGGAAAAAAGGTAATATTTTACTCAGTAGAAATGTCAGTAATGCACATTACAATGTGTTTTGGATTGAAGTGGTTGTTTTTTTGTTTTTGTTTTTTCTTCATATAAAATTGCTAAAATCATCCCTTCAGAAAATGCCATCCCACTTCCTTTTTCTGTTGGCTCATCAGACAGAAGATGGAGATGAGTGAACCTGCAGAAACGTCGGATAGCACATTCTCCAGATGGACACACACTCATTACATTTGTGAAACATAAGGATCTGAAGAACATCACAGTCAAATGCACTTTGTGGGCTACACCTAAAGAACTGTCCACTCCCTGAATTAGCAGCAGAAATTTAACATTTATTGAGGTGCCATAGCAACATGAAGTTAACAAGGAAGCAAGCGGAGCATGAGAGTGGAGATAAAACCACGAAACAGACAAAATTAACGTTTTCCTGCTCTGAGATTCTTCAGCATCAAAAGGTTAGCAGACTGGTTAGGAAGACATGAAAACCACTTTCAACAGTGGATTTAACAGTTTTTTGAAAACTTGTCAGCAGGTTCTGTGTTGTAACTCGCAGCAATAATGACAAAGGTGAGCTATACTTAGATCGCCAAATCCATATTTCCAGTTATTTTGGTGAGAGTAGCTTAAAGGCTTAGCTTTTAAACACAGTAATATCGTAATGTAATGAATTACTTTGAAATGACAGTAACATTTTAAAGTAACTTGCCCAACGCTGTAACACATACAAACATGAAACATGCACATACAGCCTCCGACTTCACAGGGGTTTTACAGCTTGAACTTGACAGATCTGATCCTTTGTGACTGTCCGTCGTTAGTCACTTCTTCTCCCTTCTCCCCCTTCCTTTTCCTTTAAAGATTTTGACCTTGGCCGCTTCCTGCGGCCCGCAGGGGATGAGGAAGGTCTGGTGATTGTGACAGGTGTCGCGTCTTAACAGCCCCACATGACATCCCGAGGAGAGATAGACATTTGGATTTTTTTTTTTCATAAGGGTTTCACTCATAACCTTAAAGAGACAGAGCGGTGTGTGTGCATGTGTGTGCGCACGTACAGTATATGTGACGATGTGTGCGCACGTGTGTGTATCTCACCGCCGATTCCCAGCTCTCATTTCGGGTTATTGGCTCGGATACTTATCACCTCCAGCCTCCGAGGCCTGATTAGGTTGAAGCTACTCCAAAGTCAAATTTTGGATATCAAAGGCAATACACTCAACTTTGGCATCTGTCTGCAGCATCTTAATATACGAGGCTGGTCTCCTAGAAATTCTGAGAATTGAGCATGACATTTTAAAATATATGTTACGTGCACTTGAAGTGAGAGAACTATGATTTTAGACCATAAAAGGATTACCTGAAGTAGACATGCCCGCAAACACTGAGTTATTTTAGTGTAAAACATTAGTGGTTTGATCAGTGGAGCTTTGATAATAAGAAACGTGTGTGATTGGTCTCTTGTTACAGGCTTCAACATCTAATGCACTGATAAATATCAATTCTAATAGAAGTTAAATGTCAATTGGTGCATGTGCTTCATTTCCTTATTTCTCATGTATTCATTAATATTTTACTCACACTAAGTATTACATATCTGCAAGTGTGCAAGCTGAGGAAACTTGATTAAGATGAAGATTTCAGTTATTTGTGAACATTGCAAAAATTGAAATCTTAATAGGTGAAAATATCTTGTTTTTGGTACAATTAGTCCAATTATGAGGAGAATTATCTTGCTTTGCTTATATCAAGTATTTTTTTGATTTTAGTCTTGATTTCTAACAAACTAACCCAAATCAGGAACAAAAAAAATAAATAACCAAAATTATCTTTCAGCTCAATGAGATAATTCTACTCAATATTGGATTAATTGTAGCAAAAAACAAGATAATTTCACTTGTTAAGTTTTGGTTTTTGCAGTGAATGTAGGACGGATTATTTCTTTTTTCTCAGGTGAACTTCAGTACACCCCAGAACAAAACTGGAAGTGAGTGGAGTGATCTCTCCTCAGGGCCCAGGCTGAGTCAGACATGGTGTGGAAGTAAAAGATGGGCCGCTATCTGAGTTGTTTACTGTAGGCTCGGAGTAGGCTTTATTTTCTGCAAAGGAGATTAGTAACAGTAAATTATGCATATCTTATTTTCTGGATTATCTCAGGCACTCAGAGATACTATCTCCCTGGATAATCTCTTTTAAAGTCGTTCGGTTGATTCTGACTGTAAATATAGTCATTGTTGCTTGTTTATCTTTTCTTGAAGTCCAATTTGGTCCTGTGCTACTTTTGGATGGAGTGCATTATTGCACTTTAACTATGATTTATTCAAGTTGAAATATTTATAGACAGCAATCTTTGCTTTACGGCCACGGTAATGAGAGAAGGGTGGATGGAAGCTACTGTTGCGTGTCACTCTGCGTTGTACGTATGCGCGCATATGTGTGTGTGTGTCCCTGCATGCAAATATGAATGGGTGGCCTGTCTTGTCCAGTGGTGCGTTTAACCAGACATGGACCTTTGCTTCAGCCAAATCAGGCCCAACGCAGACAGTGTGCATCCATGCCATTTTCAAGCTGCTCCAATTATATCTGCCGACCGTCCCCATATTGGCCAAATTTACAATAATAGCATATCTATTTCCATTCTAATGGCTGACATTGCTTGGCCTGTCCATGCATGTACATCGGTGGTCTTTCATGCTCCATGGTTAAGCCTGTTCCCAGCCATGTGCGATGTGCCTTAGCCCGTCTTGACCCTGTGTGTGATGCATGAACCCAGTATTATGTTTGTGTGCGTGCATATGAGCGTGCTTTAATATCTCTATGAGTGAGCATTTGTGCAGTGCAGCCCCCGATGACGTATGAAGCTTGTACAGTATACAGTATGCCTGTTATTCCAAAATGGTGTGTGAACCCACTGCATCTGCCCGTGAACCCATGTTGGCGCATGTGTTTTTGTATGAACCCGGTGCTCGGCACACAGGCCTTGAACCCGGGCCAGGTCTGACAGACAGGGTGGTGGTGGTGGAGTGGAGGGATTGACCTTCTATAGCTTAGAGAGCCGCTGCACAGTACACACTCCTCTCACCCGGCCTCCTCCCCTCCTGCCCATTTCCCCCGCAACCCTCCCCTCCTTCCCCTCCCTCCCCTACCTCCCCCCACTCCCTGCTGCCTAGCCCCTAAGCGCCCGCAGGCGTTGGAGATGCACGCATGCGTTGCCTCGCTGTGTGAGGCTTTGTCTGTTTGTGACTAAGGATGTGTGTGTACGTGCGCGTGTGCACGTGTGTGTGTGCGGATGAGGATCTGTGGACAAAAGAAGCAACCGAGTCTACCTCTTCTCTCGCTTGGCGATAATCGCCGATGCTCCTCTCTGCTTTATTGGTGTTCGCCCCCTCCACCTTATCTTCCTTTTCCGTTCTGAGATGTACAGAAAAAAATCTGTGTGAAATGTTAACAACTGACTGTACAGCTGTTACAGCGACTGTGTGGCTCGATAATGAAAAACGGTAAATGCTTAGTGGTCTAGGTTTAAGATAGAGTAGGTTGTCATCGGCAAATGAGCAAATTCTAGGGGCCTACAGTGATATATGTGGATGTAGTCTTATCACTGTAGGTTTGGCTTTCTGTTGTCCAGAGATTGTATTTCCTTGATACAGACCACTGTCATGACCAGTTGACTCCCCAGCTCTTAAAGGATTGTGCAGGTACTTGGGAAGCTATGATAGACACAACATGGGTGTGATTGCAAATATGAGAACCAGAAATGAACAAATTTGTCAAAATGCTTTCATTCATATATTGGACAATGAGGTTGGATAAAAATGTTGTTGGGATTACTTTTTGTAATTATTAAAGCTAAAGATGAACCAGGTCTGAGTCATATTGGCTGGAACTATTGCACAGGAGGATTGGCAAAGTCTCCCAGGAAACTCAGGAAATTCTTGTCTTCTCTTGTCAATGTCTTGGCACCCATAGCTTTCCACGATAATGTGCGTGGTATCAAACGAGAATTGTGGTGGAGTAACCAACAACATCTACAACTACTCAATTACTTATCCCAACTAATTCCAAATGTTTCTTGGAAGACTTTGCCAATGCTCCTGTGCAATAGTTCCAGCCAATATGACTCAGATCTGGTTCATCTGGTTCATCTTTAGCATCAATAATTACAGAAAGTTGGCAACATAGCACCTTATAAAACATTTCATGCACTCTAAAAAACCTTTAATACATAAGAATGTCTATGTGTGATCCAGATTCTTTATAAGATGCTGGTACCAGCCTATAAAGCCCAGCCCAAACACGTTTCCTTAATCTCTATTTACAAACTTAACCCCAATTAAGCACATCCACATCTCGCCAGTCCCGGCCATACCTTACTCTAAAACTAGCCTCTACCCACCAACTGGAGCTTTAAAGGCCCAATATGGACATTTTCTAGATTTAAAATCAATTGTGTACTTTCAATACCCAAAAGGCTTCCAACATTGTTCAAATCTGTATACATTCCTTAATATAAAATTGACTTTAAAATAAGCAAGTTCAATTTCCCCTTTTATGCATGTATCAGTCCACTCAAAGTTGTGACGTTTTATCCACTTTTAAGCTGAATTTTTACCTATAAAGGACTTTAATAATGAGACAGCTGGCTCTTAAGCAACAGAGTTAAATAATGAGTAAATGTTAGATTAGCTTGGTAGCATGCAAAACAGCATCAGAGAGGCATCCTTTTTTTAAAAACCTGAAACTGCTTTATTCATCATTTTTACCTGTTTTACCAGGTCTTTTTGCTTTGGAGAGAAGGAGACATCTGCAGATTTGGCTCCGAGTAAAACCTCCCTAACATCTGGATCTTAAGCTATTAGAGAAACAAGCTGAGCTAATATTAGCGGCAACTCCCACGATCCCACGCTACTTTATGATGTCATCGACCCTTAGGGGCAACAAATTACATATTGTGCATGTAAATCTCTCATTAGGACCTCATCCAGTTCCATTCCCACTTCCCACTTTCCGCTTCATAAGTGCCAGAACCAGCCACGGGAGCCATTCCGGGCACCGGGTCCAACACCAGCACCATCCTCAGCTTCCTCCCTTTTCCAAACCCATACCCCCTCCCACCTCCACCCCACCACTCCACAGAGCTCAAATCTCTTCCCTAGTCTCCGTCCCAAACGTCGTCCCAGCCACAGCCGGGGCTTCCATGTGCGACTGACACATAAATAACCAAGGCTGTCCGCCACCCAGGCAAATTCAAATGCACCTGTCAAAGTGATGAAGCACCCGCCCGCAGGGAAGCATTGTTTACATTTTCACTCCACTCTTCGCAAAAGTGAGATTCTAATTATTTTCCCACTGTAAATTAAAGCCAAGTGGGACAGAACTACAAACCAAAAAGGATCACGGGCAGTGGCAGGAGGAAAAAAGGAAAAAAACCCACCCTTTACCCATGTGTGAATTTTGCGTAAAGGGTGGGAAAAGGCCGAGGAACGCGCGTGTGTGGGCGGCAGACGGAGGGAAGGTCGGCAGCTTTTTGTTTTTAAAGGGGGAGATGGCGGAGTGTTGCGGGTCTACTTCTGTTGTGCTCATTACAGACGGGGGTCTACAGAACTTCAACCGACTGGAATACATTATGCCCTCACATTTCATACATAATAATGTGCCAAAAATGTGCTGCATTATTTTTCATACCAATGGACACAGAGAGTGAAAGAAAGACAGAGTGAAAGAGAGAGAGGGAGGGAGAGAGACAGAGAGAGAGAGAGGGAGAAGGGAAAGATTTAATTAGTTCATGGGAACATGCAAATGGAAGGTAAAATTAGACTGAGAAAGGGAGACCTGGGGAAGAGAGTGCATGAATGGTAATGATGGCTATCTAGTTTGGATCAATCATTAAGGGATCAGGGGGACTGACAGACCGGTTCGTGCCCACGCCTTAGGCTCCTGTCCTGGACAGTCGCCAGCCTGGCTCAGCCTGCCAGCCCATGGAGACTTCTCCTTCTCTTCTTGAACATGTGTGTGTTCAGTCATAGGTACTGATGCATAAGTGCAAGCATCCGTGTTAAAATGTTCACTTCTAGGTGTAAATGTATACTTTTCCCCAATAAAAGCTTAATGTTTTATACATGTAGTATAGATAACTGACTCTGAGGTCTTGTTAGTTTGTGTTTATTAATCGGTGATGCATTCTAGCCTATGGCAGAATTTTCAAAATGATGGCTATAAGGGTCCTATATAATAGAAACCGAGATTTGAATTCATTTGTTTTGTATTATTAGAAGTTCTGTTAGAAATACCGCCCGATGTTTCAAAATGCTCAATCAACAGAGAAATGCAAGCAGCCCATATTCAGAACCTGTGTCCAGTTGGGACTTCTGTGACACTGTGATGTCACAACTATACAGTCACCTCCCACTGTCCATTTACAGCCATTCAAATCAGCCAATCAGAGGAGAAGCTCATTAATATTAAGAAGACAGACGCAGAACGACCTGTTCTTTGTTCTATATTACAACTTAGTAAAACCCAGTAAAAGTGAACAAATGGGACCTTTAAGGAAACATTAGTGAACTGTGGGTGTCTCAGCTTGATTAGCTCTGTTTTGACGCCGTGTTTTGAGTTTTCTGCCAGGTCACGGGGTCAAGTTTGGGAACTGTTTCAGTTGTCAGTGGGGACGCAGCAGACAGGGTTATGGCGGAAATGTCCTATTATTTTTAATAATGGCTCAGACACTTTGTTTATACCCCGCACGTCAGAAAATGGAAGAAAATGTCAGCTGGTGATATTTGTGACAGTCAAGGACGTGTGAGACAAATATATAAAATACACGGTACCCCCTCGCAGACAGCTATTACTAGACCAGTCTGTCACCCAGTGGAAAATTACAATTTAATTCCCAGAAACCGTCTGCCCTCTTTTTGGCTGTTAGTTGCTAGTTTAAAATCCTAATTTAGGTATGAATATGGGTCACTTTTTAAATATAACACAATAGAATATCCTTTTTTTAGAATGTAGTGCATTTATCCTTTAATCTCTGAGGCAGCGATGCCTCTTTTTTGGCCTGAAACTAACAAAATCAGCAGCAGAGATTCTAAATCCATCCCTTCAGACGTGCGCGGGCTTGAAAAAAAAATGATTGACAGATCAGGCGAATTTTATTACAAGTCACAGTAGGTTCTTTAAAAAGGAAACATTTCCACAGGCACCTGCTGTATTTAAGTACCGATCGCCTATTATTATGCATCCGTATGGTATGATTCGGTAAGTGTGAAATCGCATCTCCATCCAGAGAGACAGACAGACTCTATTTGTGAAGCAGGGAGCCATGTCTGCAGCTGTGCCATCCCCACTTCCTGTGCCTCTGTCCCTCCCTCCCCATCCTCTGTGTACATTTGCTGTAATGTCTACAAATCCTGAAATTTATGTCCCTGCTGGAAAACATGGTTTGCCGTTTATAGTCCCCCGCTAAAAGAAATAAGGCCCCGTCTCTCCTGATGCAAGTCAAGGGACTGTTTCAGACTCTATCAGATTTCTAAATACAGACCCCAACAATAAATCCCGGCTTGATTGGGTTTGAATTGGGTTAGCTCACTTGAATGCTATCTGCTTAACCCACAGCTGGCCTGTCTGCTCCATGCAGGCATTGAACCTAAATCAGTCACTTAGTGCTATCAAATGGAACAATGGTGGAGTGGAGAGAGCACTCAAGCTAGGGCTAGAAGCCAGGCTAGCGCCATAACGCAACACAACAGACCAGAACAGAACAGAGTGGAGTACAGAGCAGACAGGCCCTCTAATGCTCTTTTCCTCTTTTTTTCTTTTTTTTTTTGTGTCGTAGCAATGATGCATCCCGACTGAGAGCCATGGTGCATTGCATGAAATGGCATCACCCAAACCCGAACACACAAACACCTTTTCAGGCTTTTGTCTATTCTTGTCAAGTGGATTTCACGTGCTAATTAGCGTGGGACGGTGGCGCGCATGGGCTAGCATGAACAAAAAAAATATCTATTTTCATGCAAGCCAAAATACATAAACACGCACACGGGGGAATTTAAGCAGGTGTGTTTAACCAATAGTGACTTAGAGCATGGAGGCTGTAGCCATAGTGTTTCTATATCACCAGTGTACAGCTTGGTTCATAAATCATGGACTAGGACCTCGACCGGGCCTCACCCCCCACTTGTCCAGTGTAGAGTGGAAAAGGATGTTTTCTTCTTGCCAGATTCATGACTTTTTTCTTTTTTTTAATGTTTGTGATTTCTAACTGTATCGTGAACAAGGTGGGAGCCAAAACGTAGGAAGAGGAGGTGGATTTTCTGCATCTTGCACACTCCCAGTTGTGTTTCCTCAAAAAGAAAAAGAAAAACAGCAAATCAACATACACGCACTATCCAAACACGCTGATTGCTGCCCTGCAGAGGTGCTGATTACTTAAGAAATGCAGGTAATCACTTTCCCCCAGTGTGGGCCGAGGCCAAGCTGGAGGCAAAGCACCGTTGAGGCGATTTCGTAATGAGCGCCTGAATTAGCGTTGAAGAGATGCATCACCGCGTCCTTCCACACACACACACACACACACACACACACACACACACACACACACACACACACACACACACACACACACACACACACACACACACACACACTTTCCTTAAAGTTCTTCTTTCTCTACATGCTCGTGACTCTCACATTTTGACAATGCGGCCCTTTCTTCTCACAGGGATGTCTGGTCTGCAGTTTATGCAACGTCTCTAATTACAAGTGGGGTAATGGCTCCCACTGTTTTCTCGGTGAAGTGCCTAGAGTTGTGTTTGCCTAACCGTTTATAAGTGTGGGGTGACATCGATACGCCACCAAATTAAAGCTCTCCTTCAGCTTGACCCTGCCACTCATGGCCCGCTGAATGAGTTTTTCTGTATTTTTAGACGAATCATAATTACGCAGCCAATTAGGGGGTCACCTTGAGTTTCACAAACTACTTGAAAAACTTCCTCCTTTTTAGTGACTCTGACTGTGTGTGTGTGTATGTGTGTGTGTGTGTCTGTATGAGGTTTTCACTAGTCTGAGACTGAGATGTCATAATTAAAATTATAGCCTTGATGGCTCCCTATAGAACGCATGTAAACACACACACACACACCTGAAAGCGGAGGCCTTGTAGCTAATCGGTCTACAGTATGCGTTGCAGATTGGAATATGAATTTAGCACCGATTTAGAACAAAAGAATTCCATCTCATTTCTATTATATCTACTTTATGCATGTATGAAGCTTCGGTTTCATTTAATATGATGTATGTTCAGTAGACATTCACAACAGGGGGCTCTAAGCAAGATTTTCTTCAGGGGCTTAACTTACTTCGCCTGCAGCCAAGAACTATAAAATACTATAAACTATATCATTCATGTATAAATGTAGTTTGGTTTACTTTTATGAGGTGAACCCTTTGATATTGTAATACCACAATGTGGCAAGACCACTGTTGCGATCTTTAACCTCTTCAGAAACACTGTACTGTGAGCGGTGCATGGAACATTTATGGTCTCAAAGTTGTTTCACATCGATTGACACCATGGATTGGGAAGTAGCTTGAAAAGCTTGAAAGCCAATGGGGACCAACTACAAATGTTTGACCACCTTTGGTTTGATGGACAGCAGTGGACCCAATGGAAATTTCCCATGACAAGACCATCCAAATCTGATAGCACGACCGAATGAACATGTGACATGTGGCACTTATAAATATATATCAGCATATCATTTTCACAAATAAGACTGAAAAAGGGGGTGCGTCTTAAGAGGTTAAGGTCCTGATAATCCTTGCATGACATTAATTCACATAACAGTTGTAGCAAGCATGTTTTCATTCAATAAATGTTAAGAATTATGCCTTCAGACCATCAAAGGCCACAGCAACTTCCTCAAGGCACAAAGTTTTTTGAAACTTGACACTATGACAAAAACCAGATGATTTGACTTTAGCAGTATAATGATTGTAGCACCACCGGTACCAATCAAATCCATCCACTGACATGACATATAATGGGAGTACCACCTGGGTCAGAGAGATGCTGATTGATTGATTAAAAGATAAAACATAGTATTCATGAGGCCTAGTCAGCATATACTTCTGTATATATTTGCTGCATTCAAACCTTCAGCCACAGACACTCTCAGAGAGGGAGAGAGGCTCCATGATCTTCACACATGGATGACTTCGAGTTACATGACCTATATAACATGTTACACGCTCCGCTTGCTCCCCGTGTCTCGCCCTAATAGAGAAGGGCAGCACATTACAGGTGTGTAAGCCCCCAAACACACAGATGCACACACACAGAAAGAGTCCTAAACAAGCCTGCCACCAGGATCATACATATGTATGCATGATCACAAACACAACCTGTCTCTTTACCTGCCACAGATCAGGCCCCAGAGGACCCATGCACTGCCAGGAATTAGAGCGCTGCTGTACTGTAAACCAGTGGTGCTGCTCTGGTGGCTGTGGGTGGACGGTATTAGAATGAACAGCACAGCAGTTCAGTTTTTTTATTCATGCATAAAATCTCTTATTTTTGTGTTATTTGAGATATTCTGCAACATGTATATATACTGTAAATTACAAAATAAGAGCTGAGTTACAATTGAATGCTGGATCCCCCTTAAATGCTGGTTACTAATAACCACTGGTTTCAAATACATGTATTAAAAACTCACTGTTGTGCTCAAATGACGTTAAAGAACGCGCTCTCTGGTAATTTTGCTTAATTGTTGATCACCAAGGCTCAGTTGCAGCGGAAAAATAAAGAAGTATGTCGTGAAATTTAAACTTTTTGTTGTAAAATATGCAGGGAGAAACTCAGGAGAAGCAGCCACAATGTTTAACTACAGGTATGTTGTAGTCAGAGCGGATTAAGAAAAGAATTTGAGTAAATTACCATTTTCTTCTAGTTCTCCTGTCCCAAATTGCTGCCTGGTCTCATATAAATGCCTGATCTGTTAGTTGATTGAAAAAAATAAACAGCTATTATTTGGTAATTTACTGTAATATATGGTAAAACATCTAACAGAAACTTACAGTGGGTCAAAGGCTGCAAGTATGTAAATTGAGATGTCCTTGATGGGATGAGGAAAATACCTCACTTCTACTAAAGTTACATTAGTTTTCATTTTATGTCTTCTGGGTTTAGTTTCACTACAACATCAACTTAATTGTAAATGCAATAGATCATTTTCAACATTAGATATTTTGACATATCATGGGAAGAAAAGCCCAGGTGCAATTAGTAACATTAATGATGCATGACACGCTGCTACAGTGAATGATGGTATGTCTCCCTCCGTGTGTGCTTGTTTAGGTGGCGGTCTATGACCACATCTGCACAGAGGAGGTCCCAGTGCTGGGCTCTGCAGTCCCCACTGATGACCTGCATAGGGAAGGCTGCCCCCGACCTGATGGTGACATCAGCGTCCATGTGGCGGTCTACACGCTGTACCTGAGCGGCCTCAAACAAAGATACAGGAACTTCCTCCGACAACCAGATGGGGCCATCATCGAGGTGAGACTCGGATTTATACAATATGTCTATAACACATTTCGGGCCACAACAGAAATAAAAAATAAAATAAAAATTGTGATTATACACAGTAATCAACGGTTTTATTTCTGTGTTTCTGGTAAGTTTTGTTGGATAACATTCATGACCAATCTCTATATTAGGGGTGAGGGATTGAATGCAATAGTCTTTGCAGGATTAAAAGCGAATCAGTCGCTATATTAATCACCTCACTACAAAAACTAGAGAGAACATCCCTCTGCCAAGGTTACACAATCCTCTAAATATGATAGTATGGTATTTTAATAACAGAAAAAAAGGGGTTTTCATTTGCATCTGTATCTGTATTAAATATAGATTTTTAGAAATAACCTATAAATTAATACGAGTATGAATTATACGAAATGTCAAGTGAAATTAGTCATTGCTCAGATGTTGATGTGTGCATATGTCATCTTGATTTGAATTTGTCATCAAATAAACCATACATACAGTAATTTGCCAAATAGTTGAAGGAAAATAAATGTCAAAAAACAAATCGCTAGCTTTTTTTTTTTTTTTTTTTTTAGAATTATCTTTATATGTCATGCAGTAAACGAGGTGAAGTTGACATTCGGTTAGTTTCATGTGTCGCCTTCTTTAATTTGAGAGTATTTTTGGCTGAAGTGCAACAGTGGGACCAATCCTTCAAACCCCAATGACTGTCTGTCACTGACTCACTGACTGACTGATGAAGTCACATCATTGGTCAGCCAAAGGCGGCCAGAGCTCAGTATCCCAGAATGCATTTCACACCAACAATAGCGAAGATTAAGCTGTTTAATTTCCTCTGCAGGACTGTTAATATGTCACTTTAGTAATTACTATTTTAGGTGAAAAAATGATACTGATGTGGTTATTTAAATAATGGCAGTGTATCTTATTGTCAATTTCTGCACGTCATATGCTTCAAATAAAGCATCATCTATAGATAATAATAATGTATCTTATTTTACACATTTTTTCCCTTCCTTTCACTGAAGTTTGCATCTTAAAATAGAGTGAAATGATGAAAAAATGACAAATGGAGAGAGAAGAAGAGAAAAAAAAAGCCCCAAAATGACAGAATTTGGCTTGAGACATTAATCAAGACTTAGTTCAACATGTCAGTGCAGCACTGTTTGCCTAAAACTTTTCTTTTCTTGGTCTCTTCTGCCTCAACAGTAGCAAAAAACGTACAGTTTGTATGGAGTGATATAAACTTGTTTAACGCGACATCATGATTTATAATCAAATGCCATTTGATGAATAACAAATCGATCCACTGTTGGCTGTAATTAGTCAGAAACGTAAACGTCGCTCCTCTCGTCCTCCAACTTCCAACAAGACCGGCAGGTCACAAACGCACTGATTGTTGCCTAATTAAAAAAGTCGCGCTTTTGTGACAACCGCTGCGGTGGCGAGGATCCGTTCCTTTCCTCAATCATTCTGTCAGACCCCCGAGAGCAACCTGGATCATCCCGGCAAAATTAATATTTTGAAGTTTGAATGTCAGAGGAGTGAGGAAGGAGGGAGGTTGTGCGCGCTAACAATTAGCTCTGAGGCTCTGTTGCGTGCTAATGGTTCTCCGTCATAATTTGAGTGATGGTGAGCTTATGTGAGTAAACACACAGCATGGTATATTTATTACTGGTGTCGCACTGTCTCTGTGTGTCTGTGTGTGTGTGTGTGTGTAGCCTCTAGACCTGTGCATAGCAGATGAGACATCTGGGGGGAGTTGTTGTTTATAGTCAAACAGAGCACACACACACACGCACACACACACTGACACCAACACATGTACAGATTCTCAATTCCTGCACACGCACGAGAAAAAAACCTGCACAAACGCAGATGCTGACATATAAATACTACACCTGCAACCTACACACACACACACACACACACACACACAACCTTAGCTTTCTTCTAACCTGCTGACTCTCCATTCTTTAAAGTGAGAAAAGAGTTACATAGAGGCCACCTTAAGTGAAAGATAGGTGTTACTGTCCTTGGAAAACACTCATTCACGCACACACAGACACACACTCTATCTATCTTTCTCTCCCTGTTGCTCTCTTTTTCTCACACACACATACACACACTTTGTCCCGTGGGTGTTGCTGTCTGTTCTTCGCAACTTAACAGGCAGGAACCTCCAGTAGCAAGAGGCGCCGGTGGCGTCCTCCTTCACCCCGCTGGTAGCGGGGAGCGATAACACCGAGGTTGGTTCCCCCTCCGCCGCCTCGCAGCACACGGACCCCCCGCTTTACATATCCACCGCTAATCCTCCCCTGGATATATAGACTGGTTTTATGTAGCCCTATAGAGCAAGATCCAGGAACCACCAAAGGGCATCCCCAGCACTCGGGAAGGAACACTTGAGCTGATTTTATTAGCGCTTTATGTAATTCAAGCAGCGATATACACATGTGACAGGGCGGCTGTGTACAAACTGGCCTTCAGATGGAAGGTGACAGCTCCTCAGAGACAAATAAGAGCCATGCAGGCGCCGCACTACTTACTTACTTAGAAATAAATATATAGAATGAAGTAGAAGAGACGCAGTGACCACATTAATGTAGAGACACCCCCCTAATGTTTTTAGATTAATGGCATTTTAAAGCAATGTTATGGCTTTTTCCCGGTATTACTTTATTCAGTTATCTGAATAATAGCATGTTTTATGATGATGTGGTTACCATGTTAGCATATAAGTATTATGCAGCCTGTTTGAGCAATAAAGACTAATGCAATTCTTTGTACTTCCAGTATATTTGACAGAGGGTTGTACTTCTTGCGGAGCTTTAATATATCGTCACTTTTGTTTTGCAGAACACTCACGGATACAGTGCACTGCAAAAACTGAAATCTTAACAGGTGAAAATATCTTCTTCTGGTAGAATTAGTCCAATATAGTAAATTATCATATTTCACTGGCAGATATTTAACCTTATTTTTATTAGTTAAGTTTTTTTTCCCTGATTTGGGTCAATTTGGTCTTGATTTAAGAAAACAGGACTATCATTTTCTTAAAAATAAATAAACAAATCTTAACAGCTGAAAATATCTTGTTTTGGTACAATTTGTGCAAATTTTAAAAAAAGAAGCTAAATTATCAGCCAATGAAATAAGATAATTGTAGGCCAAATGTTAGACAATTTGTGACAAATGGGTTTAATGTATAAAATACTGATCAGAAAAGTCTCATTTTAAAAACACCACCAAATAGAGATTTGACGAGTCATTTTCACGTGTTAAGCTTGTTTTCTTTTTCTCTTATTAATCCTGATCATTACCGTTGGTTGACATTGAAACAGGAGGTTGACACAGTGACAACATGTTGACTGTGTAATAACGTGACTGTGCTCTCTTGTCCCAGTTAGTTAAAAGACTAATCGTCCTACTTAAGAAGTCTGTTTCCATTTTACTGAGGAAATATTGACGGATGGCTCATTTCCTTTAAAGAGCGCTATGTTCTCAGGCAGTGTCCTGGACACCAATGCCCTGAAGGACCCGCTCCTCCCTTATACTAACATGACCACAGCTCCCGGGGCCAGCAGCTTTGCATAATACCCACACATTTACACTCGAAATTTGTCTAAACGAACACCTTAAATAGCAAGTCCTGGTAGAATCGCCCTCAGCTATAGACGTTGTTTGGAATGAACAGAACGGCGAGGTGTGTCCTGTTTGATTTGCTGAAGAGTGAGAAACTAAAATGTTTCTTGTTTATTCAGCCATTATCGAACCTGCTCTGTTGACTGAAAGTTTTTCTCCTTCTCCTCCGTCGCGTCGCTTTAGCGGAGGAGGAGCCCGGCGTCGAAATCCCGAAAGTTGCGCCGTAAAATATCCAATGAAGCCTTTATTGACTTGCGTGTTGAATTCTGTTTAAAGAAAGTTAATATTAATGATCCATCATATGCTCTCGTTCGGCGTTTCGCCCTGCGGCTGGCCAGATATTGACCATGTTGGGGAGGAATCTTCTCGCTGAATCACAACAATGCCGGGGAAAAAAAAAAAGTTAAAGCAACGTTCCCATCCGTGTGCTACCAATAAAAGACATTAAAGGTAAAGTGAGGTGTAGCTTTTCAAACACTCATAACCTATAAACAGATGTTCCCCAGCTGCCAACTCGCAAAAAGCACTGCTGACAACAACTGTTAGGGCCGGAATTATGCAGGGAAATGCATCTATATAACCTAGGACCTTCAGAGAAGGCCTCATAACCACTCTGTCTGAAGAAACAAGATGGCTGATGAAGAAATTAATGCAGGCGAAGTCATTATCTTGCCTCCTAAAACCACAGTGGGTTTATGTCCCCCTGTGCCGTTTTTTCTCCCGGGCTAGCATTTAAGTGTCGGTGGACTTATAAAAAGATAGGACAAGCCAACTGTGCTCCTTTTGTCTCCTTTTTCCCTCCATATGGGAGGCAGCGGCATATGCAAGAACTGGCTCGGCTTCTGTAAAACTTCCATTAAAGATGCACAACTAAGGCTCTGCCAGCTTGAATATTACCTCTCTCCGCAAATTATTTATGGCTCGGAAAAAATGCTGATGATGAGCATCTCCAGCGACTTGTATAAATAAAAACACTTTTCGCTGCAATTTCAGCTTTTTTTCTTTTTTTTTTTGTCTCCCCTCCCTCCTTCTCTCCTCGCTCTCTCGCTCTCTCTTCTCTTTTGGGATGTGCTTAACCGTATGTAGAAACAAAAGGTATGCAGTTTGTAAGGCACTGCATTTAATGAGTTTATGAGTCGCTGTGTTATACAGCGGCGGACCGAGTACTCTGATCTTTTATGGGAGTAAAAGAAGAAATACTTTCATCTAAAAAATAATGACTTCATCTAATACATAGAGGATATTCCTTTTTTTGAGGATTTTTCTAACAACCGTGCAACAGCAGATAAATATGATGAAGACGAGTGATATAGTGACGACCAGATAAACTATGCGATGCAGAGTTTAATAAGGATACAACACGAAATCTCTCATTAACCCAGGTCCCCTTTTGTCTCAGCTCCTTATGACTCAGCTGCTGTCCGTCCGCTTTGCGCCCAAGACGCCTCGTCGCCGGGGCCAATATTGACCTAATTTAGCATGCAGGAGAATATGAAGAAGTTAACCTTTTGAAAAACACCTTGCAGCAACTTTAATTGACAAAATGCATCAATTCTCCCTCCTACCCCTCTTTTGTAATTACTCTGCCACACGTTTGATTGCCGCTGCGGAGCTGAGGACCCACGCTTCATTTGCCGTGAGGTCATCGGCAGCCCTCAGAAATATGAATATGATTTATACAGGAAGTGAGTGTGTTCTCCATGCCGTGTGTGTGTGTGTGTGTGCGCGTGTGTGGCTACAAGACACACACAGAGAGAGAGAGAGAGAGAGAGAGAGAGGGGAATGTCCTTGGCTACGTACTGTATGTTGCATGAGGAGATTAATGCCTCCCTGGCAGCCATATCTGCTTAGCAGGAGGACTTCTCCAAAGTACACCGCATGTAATTATCTGGCAAGTTTATACTAGTTTTAGATAAAGAAGCACTCCGTGGCACATTTTTTTTCCAACTTTGCTCAATTGCTCCTCGATCTGTGTAATTTACAAATTCTCGAAAAGTGCCCTCCTACATTTTTGACATCACGCACTTGATGCTGCTATTATGAAATATATAGCCTTGTGGAAAGAATTCAGACATAAATTAGGCTTAACCCATGATTGTATTCAGTTTTTAGCAGCGGTGGAAGAAGCATTCAGGCTGTTTTTACTTGAGTAAAAGTACAACTCAGAGTTAAAAACACTTTGCTACAAGTGAAAGTCCTGTGTTCAAAATTGTAAAAGTACAAAAGTATTGGCATAAAAATAGTACTCATTATGCAGAACGGCCCATTTCAGAATCATGTTGGACTACATTATTGATGCATTTACTAGGTGCTCATCACTTTAATGCTGCAGCTGGTGAAGGTGGAGCTAATTTTAATCATTTTATATGCTGCTCGGTAGTTAAAGGTAAAGGGGCCGCGTGGAACTTTCAGAAATTTCATCTCGATAGCAACGTGCATCGCACACACACACACACACACTCAGAGGTGTGTTTGCAGCACAACTTTTACTTACTCATATTAACACAACATATCTCTAACTTTACATACCCCTCACCCCTGGTGCTGGAGAGCCTATGTCTGCATGGTGATTCTAACGGTGGATCTGGTCCAGGCCAGATGAGCCCTGGACCCCTTTAACCTTGTAATAAAAAAAAAAGTACCTACTTTTAAAACAATTCAGAAACTATCAGCTAAAATCAAAGTAAAAGAATGAGCAAAGACAGAGCAAGTCTTCAATGCAATGAGATTTTACTGAAATATCAATACAGAGCAAAGTCCTGAGGCCTCAAACTCTATAGCTGATGAAATCCCTCTGTTTCTGACCAGTTTTGATGCAAAACTTGTCAGAAACAGAGAGCTTTGTTTCTTTTTTATTATTTTAGAAACAACAAAACTCCACTCACCTGTAAATAATGTATATATTGAGCGAGTGTTAGTGAGTGAGTGCTTTATAGCATAAATACGATTGGATTATTGAATTGATTGCGCTGTCTGTGTCAATTGATGTATATTTTATAGTGTACTGCAATGCTATGAGTGAGTAAAGGTTTTACAATGCAACGTTTGGATTATAGAATTATATGTTCTTGTTATTTGATGTATATGTTGTTTAGTAGTGTAGTGTTGGGCCAAGAGACAACTGAAGTTGAGAATTAGCACTAGCTATAAACTCTATATGTATCACACCAGCTACAAACCTGTAACTGTTTGACTGCATTGACTCTGTCAAATAAGCAACTAAAGTATTTTGAAGTGAAATTTTTGATACAATTAATCCAATATTGAGTAGAAATATCTTATTCCAGATAAACAAACACAATTAAAACAAAGCCAATAAGATAATTCTACTCAATATTGGACTAATAACTAATAACAAGATATTTTCACTTGTTTGGATTTCAGTTTTTACAGTGAAGACAATTATTTAGTCATTAGGACACCTGCAGCATGTGGTTTTGTGAGTCACGCTTTTTTTCTTTTCATTAGACACCACTGTTTTCAATATTAGTTTTTTCAAACATGCTCCGACCTGTCGACATTATGCAACACTCCCTTTACTTTCATCAGGCTCTAGTTAATTAAAAATATTTTTGTCAGTCCTCTCACTCCTCTCTCTGTGTATGTGTGGCATCATGCCTTCCCCCTGACCTTAAACAGTGTTTGGGTGCAGAGCACATTTCTCCTTTAGACACAGCACAACATGTTTACTTGGCTTTATGCAGGATGCTGTAATTTTCCCTGAGCACATGACTTTTTAAATAAGATTTTCACTACACACACATTTTTGACCTGAGCCTTTCACCTGAAACTCATTCTACAGGCTGTTATAGTCAGTGAGGGTCTAGTTTAAGTCATATATTACATGAGAAAACTTCAGGTTAAACACGAAATAAAGTATTTTATCTGCCGTAAAACACAATGTTACTGTTACAGCATGAATATATATCATCAATATCCACATCATCAATACAATAAGAAAATAGTTTAATATAATATCAGTAGTAGGGCTGAAACTTACCAATATTTTCATATTTAATTCAGATTTGAGCTGTTTGTGTGATTATTTAATTGTCTCCTTTATAATCTCCTTTTTAAACATGTTCTGGAATGATCCTCAGTGTCATTTCTATGATTATTTTATGATGAACTCATTGATCATTGATCTTTGCATTGCAGATAATTTAGCTTATTTAAATTTGTTCCCTGATTTGGATCAGTTTGGTTTTGTTTGAAGTTTTAAATAAACTATTTAGCAGTAGTAGTAGTGAAACACAATGTTTTTTTGTAATATTCTAATTATATTTTCTTTACATTTTCACAGCAACATAAATTGATTCTGTCACTTCTGTAGTCGTCTCACATGTGGATTTCTGTTGATACCAGATTTAAGTACAATAACCTTTGTGGTTGTAGAGATATTCCATTTTTATTACCATTGATATCATTGATAGCAGGGAAACTGAAAAATAGTCCTGGGGCATAAAAAATACCATGATTTATTAGTTGATTTACAATTTTTCTTATATAATCTAAATCTGAAAAGTAAAAAAATACACTTAGGATTTTTTTTGTGACAAATACAGCTCATCATTTCATCACGTCTGATATGGGACAGATTTAAGTTGCGTTCCATATGACTGTACGTACTGTAAGTAGGCCAACTCGCTGTGTTGTGAGAGCTGTTTCCCCTCTGGGACGAGAGGTAGTGTGTCATATGAAGTCTCCATTTCTGCTTCTCCGCCAAGTTCACTCTGAGCACCAGGACAGAGGTAGAGACTATATGCATGACAACACTCCTCGCAGGGCCTGGAGGAAAAATGGCAGCTCTCCTGCTAATCTCAGTCACTGTCATCCAAGTTCAAACTGTACTTTGAGATGCTTGATACATCAGGCTCCCAGGGTTTCCTGGAACAGGGGCTTTCACACTGTTGCGCTGCTCATTTTGTTGTTAAGTTTACGTTGCACTGCTGACTGCGTGTTTCGCCGAAGGTGTTCGGGGATACGGACGGCGTGACCACGGCCTGCCAATCAGCGGGTCGGGTACCTGCCAATCAGCAGCCGGGCAAGGGAGGCGCGAGCGACGCCGCTCGCCAGCTACGGAAAAGGAAGAAGCTGTTTGGGCGTGAGTGCCGTTTCTAGAATTTGGACGAATTCATCTTCTTTTTGATCTCAAACATGCAACGCTCCTGAGCAAACTTTCGCTGTTTGTTTAAGCAGAGTTTACAGGTTCACTGGGTGTTTCATTCCCTCAGGGCCACACCGCGTGGAGCCCGCAGGAGGAAGTGGGCGTGGCTCCAGTTTCGCACTGCAAGACCTCGCCCAATGATGTCAAAGCAAAGAAAGAGACGTCGAACTGTGAGTGATGTACATCGCGTCACGCCATCAACCGTCTGTTAAGACGTCTGAAGAGTTGCTGTTATTTCTTGGAACCCTGAATAACGTCTGTTTGATTTGTGTGTTTTATTTGTAAGTAAAATATGGATCTATCTGATACTGTTGCTGCCGTACTTTGGAATAATGTGCTATGCATCTATATCAAAATTCAGTATTACATTTTGCATGGGTACTTCATGGGTATAATACATTTTAATAACAATGAAAGTAATGTTTTATTATATTTTTGATTGTAAGAAGTTTGATAACTACTGACCCATGCTTCAAAACTACTGACAGAGTAATGCAGACAATCTCTATTCAAAAAGTGTGACTTAAAATCAGCTGTCAAGCTGTGAAGTTGTGATGTCACAACTATACAGCCACTCAGTCACTTTGTTTATTTATTGTTTTTTGTTTGTTCTTATATATTCTATTCATTTTTGTATTCCATTTTTTTATTGTTTGCTATATACAGCACTATAAAAAAAGAAGAAGTTCTTTCTAGAGCTGCAGAGAGAAACTCTGATATTCTGACAAAAATAATTCAGCTCAGAAACAATGTGGAGCAACACTTTGAAATAAACGCAGGGGGTCATGTGCGCAGCGCTGCCCCAACACAATGAAAGATGAAGATTCTAAAAGTCACTAATCAGAACACCAGTGATAAAATATCAATATTGGCCTCACATTAAGCAGGATAATATTCAGGCCAGCTTGATTTGTATTGAATATGTGTCTCCTAGCCGGTGCTCAGTGTAATGAAGTGGCTCACAAATCAGGCCGTAATGGCCGCCTACTTACACATATTGCTTAATTAAAGGTTGTGAGCTTATTAGCATGTGTCTCTGGCACAGGGCAGCGGGGAGATGGGGATCCGGGCTTTAAAGGTTTTATAGATAGCTAACCTATCATACTAAACCCATAGTTCCCCCCCTCCTTCCTAAAATCGGATGTTAATAACCTGTCATTTTCATTGATGATGATTCTCCTTTATGGGCGGCCATTATGGATCAAGTCCCAGGTCTTGTTGGACGGCGACATCGGCCGTCCGGGCTCATCGTTACCGGGGAACAAACCTTACTTTGGCCTTGAAGTTGCTCCTCACCTCCATGTTTAAACCATCATGTCATTGCCCCGGGGCACGGGCCACACGGTGCATGTGGACACACATGCATGACACACTCACACACTCAGCGAACACCTCTGTTTCTGATCCACAGAGCTCTGATAGAGCCACGGGCCTTTCCTGCCTAAACGTCCTCATAAAAGGAAAATGGAAAATTAAAAGAAATTAGGAGGCGCAAATCTCTGCTGTGGTGTACAAGTACTTTAGGACCATAAGAATAAATCCATCCAAAGAGACAAGTCAGTCACTTTTGTTCAGAAATACACACATTTTTTTTTCAAATTGGCCACTAATGATACAAAAGCTCATAGTTTTTCATATGCAGGTAGAATACTTTATCAGAAACACTTGTCTTAGTAATAAAACCTATCATTGTGTCCCAATACAACTGTAAATGTAGTTTTTTTTGGATTTTCTGTCTCCAAAATACTTTTCATATTGCATATTCTGTTTTTGTCCTTTAAAAGTCTGCTGTTAAAATTGAGCTGTTTTGAATAAAAATGTGCATAACCTGCTGTTAAAATCTTGTGATTTTTTATCAAATTTCAATCAAATTTATTTATACATTTAAAAACTTTCAATTGATCAAAGTCCTTCACATGTACAAATTAAGCAAAACACATAGAAAAGCAACAAAATGTTAAAAGCATTAAAAAAAAGCATATAAAGGAGAAGCAAATATTTACAGTGAATATATCAAAAGGAGGATTAAAACACAAATAGGTGATATCAGAGCTAATAAAACACAGGTTAATGATGTCAGTGATGTTAGATTTCATATCCGTTTATTCAGATTTGGATAAAGTACAGTTACACAACAACGTTCTTATTAGAATTATAACAGAAGAACCTCTTTTAAACAAAAGGTGGTCTGACTCCTTTACTCTTTAGATGAATTTATTCCTATGGTCCTTAGACTTTCACACCAAAGCAGACATTTGTGTCAGAACTTGCAGTGAAATGTCCTTTAACTCCTCTACTGCGTGATCTTATCTCTGTATTTTACCTTATATAATGGCTTTGTGGTATATTTTTCATGTATTTCCAGTGTTGAGCAGGATGTGTCAGACTCTGGTGTTGCATCCTGTCCTCCTGCCTGTCTTTGACACTGCCCAGAACCTATAGAGCTAATGCGCTCCAATTAGAGATCACTCCATTAACAGTGACAGTGCTACACCCCCCAATTCAATCAGCGCCCTAATGAACATTAAGCAGAGCCGCTGCCTCTCAGAGATGACAGGAAGCTCTTCTCGCTCTCCGTTTGTCCTCCCTCACTCCCCTCTCTCCTTATGTATATATATTTTCGTATCGTTTCCCCCGACTCTGCTGTTTTTCCTGATATCTGTTTGTTCCTGTGCTCCTTTAAATGCAACACGGTGGAGGTTTGAAGAGCAGCAAAAAAAAAAGAAGCACCGGCCTCCCATTCGTTTTGATATGCTAATACTTTTCTATGAATCAAAAAAGAATTGATGAATGCCTTTTGTTTCTCCTCCCGCTTTCTCTCTCATGTGATGTTTTCTGAAAGTATCCCCACCTTTTCAATTCATCGCCATCATCAAAACAAAGCCCTCTGCAATATTTTTCCAGCAGAGGGTTGCAGATACAGAAAAAAAAAGGGGGGCAAAGGTATTTCAACGGTTCAAATATTTGATTGTTAATGACAAACACCATTTCGGCGCAATTTAAATTTCAAATTGATCCCTGGGAGCAATTATTTCTGGGGGAGAGAAACACGCCGCTAGGTCTCTGCTCCACACATTTGCTGATTTAAGTTAAAAGAAAACCTTTTTGCAGAGCTATCATAAGGGAGCTGCAACTTTTTGAAGTAAGTGCCTGCATCTGCTTAGAGCCAAACCCAACCTGGGGATGTTGCTGGAGAGTGAGGCAAAAAAAAAAAAAAAAAAAAAGGGTGGGGAGGGGGAAAATAAAACATAAAAAGAAAAAAATAACACTTTGTCTAATTCTATATTTATGTAGCCCTCAGCTTGAGGTATTCACATAAAACAGTTTGTATTCAGAAGTGCTGCGGTGATCGTTATGCTGCACGTTGAGATCGGGCGACTCTCCGGGCAGGTTTGGCGGCGGCAGCTGAGCCTGATTCATTTGAATTAAAGTTTCTCAACTAAATAAAAGGGATTCAAAAATCCCCACTTTTGACGCTTTGTTTTTTCCATTTCAAACCTTTTCTGATTGTTTTTTTTTTTTTTCCCCCACTAAAGCATTTCTTTTGATGGAAAAACTTTGCACATCCCATGTCTTTGCATGTATTTTCTATTAAACCCAACTTCATTTAAGGCACGATTTTGTTTGATGTTGAAATGTAATTACGTCCTGCATGGAGCAGGAGTCTCCTCTGATGCTTTGTTTGATCAGAGGAAACCAATAATATGTATCAGGGAGGTGTGAGGGTGTGTTCATCCCAAATATGTGCATCTGAAATATGTCATTTTTAGAATAAAATATTAAATCTGCTCTTATTTGTGAAAGATGAGAATAAAGGCAACTTCAATTTTGGGACTTTGCTTTCCCCCCCCCTATTACATGCATTATTTTAATAATTTATATAGAAAAAACTTCACCTAAGCTGTAAAATCATGTGATAAAGAGCTAATCTGTTCAGACACATCTACTGATTCTCCTCCTTGTGATTTTTACTCGGCAACAACTGTGCGTAACCTGCAACACCAGCGATTCAGAGGCATTTATGAACAATAATATGCAAAACAGATATACATTCCAGACCTCTGTCAGGTTTTCCTGGCCGAGCTGTATTCTTCTCCGCTGACCCTGAACGTGATTTCCTGGTGCTTAAGCCGCGGAAAAACACACACGCACACGCGTGGTTCGGGGTGTGTACGAAAGACGTCGACATCGCGCCATATTTCGGTGGCATCTGGATAGATCATGTGCCTCCCTGCACACATATTTATTTATTTTTCCTCATCCAGAGTAGTGTCAGGGAGGCAGATGTCCTGCTCACAGGAGAAAATAATTTGGAAAAAAAAAAAGGAGGGGGGGTGAAGGGAGGTGGAGGGAAAAATATATGAATATGCAAATCTTGTCACAGTGTGGAACCTTGTAATGAGTGGGAAATGTTGTCGCCATCTTTCATTATGCAGAGGTCATTGCTTAATGCCAGGCAGCTGGGCCCAGCTTCTTCTCTCTGCCCCCCCCCAACACACACACACACACACACACCCCTCCTGTCATCTCACAGCAACCTGAACTGAACTACAGCCTGGCACGAAGAAACACAGAGGTCACACACACACGAACACACACGCAGACACGCAAACTCCATGACCAAAAAACACCTGCATTTTGATGTTTTATCTAGAATTTTACACATGCTGCTGATGCCTGTGACAGAATTACTGGCTGAAATTTGAATGTGGTTTGGTTTAGTTCTGTAAAAGTAATTCTGGATAGAACATACAAGTCTTTTAGCTGTTAATACTCTACTCGGATCCTTTATTTGAGAAAAGGTAGAAATAGTGTCAGCAGAAAAAAACACTAAGTAAAAGTCCTGAACTGAAAATCCAGAGTAAAAGTATCCTGTGAGAAAACTGTTGTAATATTATAGTATATTATATGACTTGTTTAAATCATTTAATACATGTGAGAGTGTTTGAATATTTGAGTTTACACATTTGGAGCCAATTTTAGATACTTTGTGTAGATTAATTATAAAAGAACTGCATCACAATACAAACCTTTTACACTAAGTGCATAAAAAGAAAAGAGCAGCAAGTTAGTAGAATCTAATTAAAGAATATTAAAGTATATCCTTTTAAGGTAAAATATTAAAATATTCATTGTGGAGTAGCAAGTACAGTATTTCCCTCTGAAATACTGGAGCAGAAGTTTAAAGTAGCATCAGATAGAAATACTCATGCTAAGTACAAGTACCTCAAAATTGTACATAAGTACAGTAATTAAGCATATAATAACTGATATTCCACTGCACTGCAAGAACTGAAATCTTAACATGTGAACCTTTAGATTACCTTGATTTTGGCACAATTAGTCCAATATTGAGTAGAATAATCTTACTGCACTTGCAGATAATTTATTTATATGCTCTTTTCCTGATTTGGGTTAATTTGGTGCTAGAAACAAGACTAACGTTTTCTTTAAAAAATATATATTAAATCAAATAAAATCAAGAAAAAAAAAACTTTTATCTGCAGTGTAATTGTTGCAGTTCTGCAGGCTCACTGAGCTTTAGACTAAAAACCGGGACCCATCAGTCCATCAGTGCTCTGTGCTGGTGGAAGTCGTGCGGATGCTCGTGTGTCAGTATGCAGCTGTTGAAAGTTGCAGCCGACGCCGCTCGTGTTGTTTTTTTTCCCCCCTTCGCCTTTTGATCAACTCTTCCATGTTGGGGTAGATTGCTGAGACAGCTCGCTGCCGTTCTGCTTCCTCTCGCAACAGCTTTCCTGAAATTTCCACTGGCGTCTGCCCGACATTGAGCTATGGGGCTAATCATTAGGTAAACCCGTCTCCCTCTCCCTCTCATACACTCTTCAAATAATCCTGGGTTTTGAATGCTAAAAATGTAATGAACTTCACGGTTCATTGTGTCTGACATTGCTTAATTAATGGGTGCATTTAAAGTACATAGGGCCCCAGTAATTGATTTATATGCATGATTTGCACATACAGCTGTTGGTTCCTGTAGGAGACTCATCACTCAAAAAGTGGCTGTGCTGATGAGAGGCTGGCTAGGTGATATCAGGGATGTTCTGTAGGCCAATCCAGCCTTGGGAAAATAAGAGTAATTTCTGTGTTTGCATATTTCCCCTCTGGGATCATTGAGAACTACTTTAAATTTTTTGGGGGGCTTGGGCTTTTTTTAATATCACATTTTCAACTCAGCCCGGGAACACTTTTTGATATGGAAACCTTTTGGCTTCCTGTAACTATAATGGATAAAAAATGACAAATGTAGTTGAGAGGCTTTATTTTCATTAGGCTCTGGCTGATCCTGAGGTTAGTTTCCTGCCACATGGACCAATTAAAAGTCCTCACACCAGTTTTCTCCATTTAGTAGCAGCGATTCCTGCTAACGGAAAAACACATTGCTTCTGATGCTGAAGCCCAACTAGTGTCTCTGTGCTTCTGCAGCCATGCATCCAGCCCTACTCAATATTCATTATGCAACCAGCGTGCACTATGAAGACCCCAGATTACAGCAATGCAGCAATGTTTCCCACAACTCTTAGTCTGTTTATGAATTTAATTTTAAACAGGGCGATATTAGAATTGATCCCTTTAATTGACCATGCAACAGGATATGGTGTTATAATGGGATGATGGATTTGGAATGATGACATCACTTAAATTACTACCAGGTAGTTGAGATGAAGAAATGATAATTTAAAGGCCTCATATAGGCAGTACGATTATAAGAGATCTTAATATAAAAGTTTGATCTAAATGTTCTATAAACACTCAATCCACAGAGAAATGCAGTTAGTTTTGTCACAAATAGGCTGATATCAGGTAAAATGTTAAGGTTTGGGGGTCCCAGCCCCTCTGGAAATAAGAGAAAATGAGTATAAATGATTTCAAACTGTTGATATAAATGTGATTGACAACAGGTGATTTGATTAGTTCATGGTTTCTTTGGTGGATGAGACGATATTTCAAATCTAGACTTCACCAGGAATGTGTATGGTAAGTAACCTGGCATGACAAATCTAACTAAACCCATTTTACCTGCAACCACTCATGCAAAAAATGTGAATATTTAGAGATTTATAGGGTCTAAATAATTATATTTCATCACATAATTCCAATACAAAATGATCCATATTTGCTATTGTGGTTTTGTCTGAGACGATTTACCAAAAAGTGGCCCAATTTACCTGGTATCACCCTATATCTATCAATTATATTACAACTTCAAATAAAACCCAGAAAAATGGTCAAATATAGGACCTTTTACTTTATATAACTTTACTTTAGAGTTTCATTATAGGATCATCATCTTTAAACTGATTGATTCAAGATAAGTTGTAATAATTTGATGATTTTTTGAAGAAACCAGAACTAGACATTGCTTCATTTGGTACCAGAGCAACACAGATCTACATTGGAACCAGTGATCAAACCTGAATCATTGCCTTGGCAGTAAAATGCATTAACCCACAGTACAGTAATTACTGTTGAAAGCTCCTGTTTTTTTCTTAACGCCGAACCACCGCCACCACCTTTGCAGTGTTAGCATTTAGCCTTCATTGACTGTGGCCTTTATGCTTAGTCCAGGCATACACACGGCGCAGTTATAATTATTGTTTTCAGTGGAGATCGGGAGGTCGCTGGCCCCTAACCATTATTTGGTTTTGGACGGACCCCCTGTGGAGCGCAGATCAATCTCTCACCTACAGAACATTCGAGCATATTTCTATCACCAGCCTATCGATTTTTCCATGAGCAGGCCCCGGTTGTGTGCGAGAGGTGTTTTCATGCACGGCACATAGGGGGATGCAGCCCTGCAGCGTGCACACACACACACACACACACACACACACACACACGATCTCGCCTACATGCGTACATACTGAACACTGCAAACACACCGACACATACACAGGTGCGCACACTTGTTCATTTATTCATTTCTGTAGACACCCATAGGCATTTCTGTGTGTAAAATGCACACATCGGCATATTTAGCGGCTTTAGATCTCAAACACACACGCACACACATGCACACACACATTCCTTGTTAAAGCAGACACCAAGTGAACCATGTCCTCTCTGGGGCCAAGTGTCTCGCTTTCTTTATTACGCACACTAATCAATACAGACTGGCCTGGTGTTGAGGCCGCTGCCATCTTTCCTACTTCCCTCCCTCCTCCTCGTTCCTTCTCCCCTTCCCCTGCCAGCTTCAGTCATTTATCTATCTCATTCCTTCCTTCCTTCCTTCCATTCATCCACCTCTCCGTCTCTCTCATACCTGAATTCCATCCATCCAGGCATCCATCATCCCCTATGCCTTCATCTCACGCCCCAACCATCACTCCATCCATATGATTGTTTTGGTCCTTGGCATCAAGGGGGCATGGCGAGTGCATGTGTGTGTGTGTGTGTGTGTGTGTGTGTGTGCATGTGTGTGTGTGAGAGAGAAGTAGCATTATTGTCATCTATAACACTGCCGGACAGGAGACGGTGATTTGGATTTAAATAATGTATTAGTTTTTCAGCACTACCATCCACAATGCCTTCAGAACACTGAAACATGATAACTTAAAGCTATGCACGTGTGCGCGTGTGCACGTGTGTGTGTGTGTGTAGCTGAAAGAAAGAGCGTGCCATAGTATATGAAATTGCATGTCTTTTAGATGCAAATTGAGTCGCGTGTAAAATGGTTTGATGCAGACCAATCGGGTCAAATTGTATTCATGCTGTTGTTTAGCAATAAAGAAGAGAGTCTTTTATTGTCCAAGTGTGTTGTGAAGAAACACACACACACACACACACACGCACACACACACACAAAGTCAGGCTGCACAGTTGAATTGGAGCCGAGAGGTTTGGCATCGGTGCTTTGAGACAAAAGAGGAGGTCGGGCAGAGGGAGGGAAGGAGGGGAGGTGGGTAAAAGATTGTGCTGGAATTTGTCAAAAGCCAATAATCATTCTGGTGCAGGAGAGGAGTACTATATCAGAGTGCCGAATCAATATCACATTACTTTGAGTATGGGAGTATATACAAGACTCATCAAATTGATTATTTTTGATGCTACAATGGCAGTTTCATTTGCCGGGGCCCTTCGACAACAACTACTGTTCAATTACTGGGTCTGTGTGTGATTTGAAAGCAGGAAAAAAAAGAAAAGGAAAGAAATACAACAAGAGAAATGGATATTTATTTGACTAAAATAAAGCCCTGCCTGGAATAGAAATGAGGAATGGTATGTCACAGTCAAGCTCTGGTTAAAAGATGACTTGTTTTATCGGACATTGAAATTTCATGAATATATTTTCCAAGGGCCCTGGAAAAACAGAATTCATCACGAAGTGCGTACAGGCCGTAATGTCACAGCGAAGATTAGTCAATTTCCTAATGTACTGTGCATGTAACTGTGGCGTTAAGTATCACGCCTCCCTGACTCGGCTACAGTCTGATGGCTGCAGACACTCTCCTGGTGGCTCGTGTTGTTTCACACAAACACAGTTCACGCCACAATTTAGAGGCATTATTAAAACTATACTGCAAACTCTAAAAGTTAATGATGGTACTTTTACACTTGCAGCCCTCGTATAGTGGCATTCTGTATATTAATATAAACATCATGCATGTTTCTTAATATATGTGTTTTTTGTGTCATCTGAGCAAAACCGGAAAGGTACAAGATCATCATCAGTAGTAGAAAATAACTAAATACATCAAGTATTCAAGTACATACAATGAGGTACTTTTACTTCACTTGAGTATTTCCATTTGCCTGCTCAAAATATAAAAAAACGGTGTCACATCACACATGAATTGTAAAATTACAGAAATACTAAATTAATTCACTTGTCATGACCTGATTATTTTATGTTGATGTAAACATTAATACTGCACTTGACAAAACTTTAATTCTTTGCCTTGATCCAAATGTTTTACTTAAAAGTTTAGTTATTGAACCAAACCAATAAATTTAAATTGAACCAACAAAATGTATTCACTTTTAACTGAATTGATGTTTGCACTGACACCGGGTAATTCACTTACATATAACCAAACTATATTTGTCACATTTCATTTGACTTCAAAAATAATTTGTATTTCCCATCTTATAAATTCTATAAACAAAAGATACTTGGCAGCACAAACGTTAGCCCTGGATGTCAGCCCAGTTGGACTAGTGACATATTTTGGCTGGATTACATTATAAATAAATGTCATAACATTAGCGGTAAATGCTAGCTAGCCACCTATTGACAGCTACAATCACTCCAGCTATCTCCGTATTGAAGGTGGCTAGCTAGCCAGTCTAAATGGGGCTTTTCTTTGCAATTTCTTTGCAAAACACTAAAACTTTACTTGTCAGCAAATGCCTTGCTACTTACATTTATTTTTGGACAAATCCACCCAGTAACACAATACTAACACTGTCAAATAATGTGTCTTTACCAGCCTGCACAAGAGCTACAGGACTTACCATTCGACTCAAACTAAAAATATTACATACAGGTAATGAAGAAAAAAAGAAAGAAAAAATGTGCTTTGGGTCCTTTGCAAATGCAGAAAAAATGAGATTCACAATCATGATTTTATCCTGTTTTAAATGGAATTTATTACTTTGTTAGTTAGTTATTAGCATGTTGCACCTTTTAAGTACATCAGTGGGACATCAAGCACCTTTTGAGGTATTTCACCTGAGTATTTTTTTTTTATGCTTCTTGACCTGTCACATTTATCTGCTGACCCTATGGAAGGATTTCATGTTGGGAACCATAGGACTAAACTGGCTCAATGTACATAACATAGCTTCAGCTCCATCATGCTTGCTTCAGGATTAATAATCTAATGTCTTGTAATGGAGTATTTCTGCATTTAAAGTAGTTTACCAGCAACTCAAACTCTTCCAGTTGAGTTGCACCTTCACAAATTGTCTCTTTAAGTAGCAGCATCCAACTGTTGCTAAGAACGGCCTCTACCAGTGAACTCCCTCTCCTAATGGCTCTAAGTCTTCAATATGGGGCCATCAGGAGAGACAAGGCGCAGCGGCTCCTTGGATGATTAAAAAGTCATTTCCTTAACTGTCCTCCCAGGATTTGCGAGCTTTTTTTTCTTTTTTTTTTGTAAGAAAACATTAAATTGCTCCAATCAAGCATAAACGTCTCCTGCTTGTGGTGCAATTTGTACTGCTGTTCGCGTGGTGGGCGCTTATTTGTCATCCTTTTCCTTTGGCGCTTTTCCCAACCGCCTTGATCAACAATTAATGGTTGAAATTGCTTCCCTGTTACTTATGGCTGTGGAGACAGATGCAGCAATGCAAAAAAAAAAAAAAGAAAAGAGAGAAAAGAATGAGAGTTTAATTGAACAGCAGAAATTAGTTAAGATTGGTTCAACTTTATTCACACGGCGTTGAACTAATCTCTTCTGGTTGGACTTTTTTCTAATAGTTGTGTAGCAAACTCTACAGTGTGATATATTCTCCTATTACAGAAATACAGCTTCACACAGCAGCCAGTCTTTCCTGTCCACCATTCTACCTCTCTGCTCCTCTCTCCTCTCTCTCTTCCCCCTCTCTGTTCTTTCACACAATGACCTTTAGTGCTCTTTCCTTCATTGCGGGGACTGGCCGGGGCCTGGCATCTGATAGAATCAATATTCTATTATGATAGTGCGTGGAGCGTGTGGGGCTTTACAACTCCGCTGTAATAGTCTCTCTATTTCATCCCGTGGCAGCCATGGCCTGAGGGATCATCCAGGCTTCTCCAGGCTCTACGCTCCCAGCATCGCCCCATTTCCATTAACGTTTCACAGGGCCTCTGCCTACCAGGGGACAATCTGTGTGACCGATGGATGGGGTTGAGAAAGAGTCCAACTCGGGCTGCCATGTGTGTCAATAGACTGTGTAATGGCCAGACCCTGGGTGAAATGTTAGTTAAATGGCTTTCCAGTTTTAAAAGAAACAAGAGGGATACTCATGCTATGTGTCTCATTTTATCTCGGTGCCTTTTTTCTTTTTCTCTCCCCACTATTAAATCTCCCCGGAGGGGAAATCAAACTAAATCAAATATTATTTGGAAACATCGTATGAGCGATGGCCGACTCAGATGATGATGTTACCTCACTTTGAAGGAAATTGTCATAACAAAATTACCTTTTTCTTGCTCCCTCAATAGAAGTAATGCATCTTCCTTCCATCTGTGTTTTTTTTTTGGGGGTGGGGATGAAAAACACAGTTTAACCCATAAATGACTAACTACTAAATTAAGTATGTTAAGGAAAAGACCCACAAAATTGTTTCTGTTCAAAGTGGAAATGCGATTTTGTCATGAAAACTGTCAACACACGACAAAAGCAACACTTTTGATTTCACATATTGATCATGCCTTAATTGGTACATTAATTAGATAATTGTATATCAACATACAACTCCCTGTACTCTTTCAGTTACAGACATTTATGTTACCAATCTTTTAGGTAGTTTTATCAAAAAATGTCACACAATTAATGTCCAGAAAGAGTCAAGTAAGAATTAATTATAAAAAATATTTTCCAAGGCAATTTTATAGGAGAAATGATGAGAAATGTAGCCCCATGACTATGAGTTTCCATGCATTTGAATGAGGTTTATGGGTATGGCTGCATTCTGTGGAGCTAATGACCTCTGTTCCTTTTTGAGGTGTTTCAACCATTAGCACATACTCCTGCATGTAAAACAGTTGTTGATTAGAGGAGTCCCGTGTAGCGCTGCACTAGCATGCGGGGAGTGCTAAAGTGAAATGTTAAGCTATTAGAGATCATGGCACCAGGCAGACCCCCATAAAAGATTCATGCCATTACAGCTGCCTTTCTCGAATAATTAACTAACGTGAGTATTTTACTCAGCCAAACGCAGTTATGGTTTCAAAAAAATCCTTGCATTTAAATGTCATTTGGGGCGTTTGGGGAGTTTTGATGTGAATTTTTAATCTGGGCCAATAAACATTATGAGGTTAACAGGGCCAGCTGAAGGAAGCAAACGTGGCGTCGTCCTGAGAGGCTTCCATCAAAGTTTAGAAGGATCCATTTCCAAAATGTCAGCATTCGCTGTAAAACGCATTACAGTTTTCTCCCCGCGCGAAGTTGTCGGAACGCATAATATTTGTAAAGTCACAGAAGTCAAGAGCTGAGCCCTTAAAGTGCCCTTTATGTCACTCTTTTACGTTTCCTTACATCTTTTGGAGAATACCTTCTGTTATTTTTGTCCTCCCTCAGTCCCATTTACTCCAGATGTATGCTTTTCTTTCCTGTGGAGAAGAGTTGTCCCTGACAGCATTCATGCCCCCCCCCCTTTTCAAACTCCGCCTCCCACCTCTCCGTTTGATTGAGAGTTAGGGCGACTGGAGGTGCGTGATGAGGCCCCGCTCGTCTCATATTCATCATGATGTAACCGTGAGCAACCCGGATCTAAATTACCTTCGTCTGGCATCATTCCAGCACATGCTATAAATGAGGTAATCGTCCTTGACTATAAAATTTGCATTTTCAAGACTTAATTGCTATCATTACATTTTTTGCGTAATTCTATTAATTTAACAGAATGGGGGATCAGAGGCTTTTTTATGGTTATAATTTGCAGTAAAACAATGCATTCACAAAGTAGAAAAAAAAAAAAAAGAAAAAGACCTCAGTAGAAAAATCAGGCGCACTTTGGCCTCTCATGAATTCCTATTATCCATTTTCATTAAAAAAAAGGGGGGAAATAAAATACATACAAAAAAAACCAAACAGACACAACGATGCATGGTTTCTGTATAGACCGGCATGAAAGGCTCTTTGGGATTGAAGACAGGAAGCGCATCAATTACGTCCCATCACCACATTGTGCGGGCTAACTGAAGCTTGTGTCTTTAATAATGTGGGGCTCGGCTCTATTTTTTGCCCGCCCGCTTCCTTTTGTGCATACATGTGCACCATGTCAGCTGCGCTCAGAAGCGCCGTCCCCAAATAGTGCGGCGGCGAGCACGGCGGATGACACGGAACAACGGAGCCATCAACTCCCATTTGTGCTTCCCGCGGTGACCTTGCCACCGACGTCTACGAGGTTGGAAAAGTGCACCACAGCTTAAGTGCCGGCAACATTCTGCAACCCCCTGCACTTCCTCGCACTCCGCTGACCTTAAACGTGTGGCCTCCATTTAGGAGGTGGGGGGGGGGCTGAAAACATACATAAGCATTCTGCTCCTCCTTCTCTTTTGTAGTCCTATTACCCTACTTTCATCACGCAAGTCATGGCTCGTGATTTAGATTGGACTAAGATATAGATATATTACAGATGCTGTAACTTGGCAGCTTCCTGCACTTGTTTCAATGGCGTTTTACCTTTAGACGATCAAACAGGAGACCTGAGAGACTCTATTGCTCATTTCAAAAATATTCACTTGTTTTGAAAAAGCTACAGGTTGATAATTAACATTTTAAACGTAATTCTTAATTTTCTGCTCGGGGACTTCTTCTCCTGGTTAGGATTCCTTCAGTGTTCATCGTTCAGGAGTTTTTCTCCAAAACAAACGGAGCCAGTGATTAAAAGACAGAATAAAGCAGGTGCAGGCTTAGACTGAGTCTGTACACCACCCAAACTAATGCTGCTGTTTGTTCTGCTCGTGGCTCTTGATAAGTTAAGTTCCAGACATGTGATGACTAAAGTCCTTCATCCGGAATGAGATGAAGATGAAAGACAACCGAGTTGTGAAAATGTGCTTCTTAAAAATGTGGCTTAAAATCACCATGGCACCGGTGTAGCACAAAAAAAAAAAAAAAAAAAGTGATATAAAATTCAAACTTTCTGTCATAAAATGTGCAAAGGAATACTCTGGAGAAGCAGCCATTAGACATTTAACTGCAGTACTGTAATATTAACTTTGAAAAATGTAAGTTATACGGTAGCCGTGCTGGTTTAATACAAGAATTGAAGTAAATTACCATAAGTTTCCAGTTTTGCTGAGCAAGATTTTTGTGAGGAAGGAATTGATCACCTGGTCCTAAATAAACACCTGATCTGTTAAGTGATTAAACAAATAAACTGTAAAAATTATGAATTTCTTTATGTTTGAAATTGTTGGAAATGTGGAATGATAAAAAAAAATACACAACTCAATGTGCATGTGACTTAACTGATCAATCAAGAGTGGGCTGACACGATAAATACATGAATACATGAATACATGTTTCTAACTTCTTAAAATGCACCAGGAGCTCAAACAAACAAACAAAAAACAAGAAGACATCCCCTGAAGGCATCACATGGCTCTCTAGCCTCAATGTGCAGCCATTTGACAACACTGCAGCCAAAAAATAAACAGACGGCTCTGAGGATGAATGAATCTTTTTGGTGCTTTAATGTGTTTCCTGTGATTAGTCCAGGTGCACTTTATCATACTCCAACTACATGGGAAGCAACGTACTAAATAATCAATACTTGTGGAAATGGCCGACAGTCTCCTTAAGCAACAGAGTAGAGTAGGATTGGAGGACAAGGCGAGTCTTTCTTCCAGCTCCCTCCCTCTCCTTTTATCTCCCTTTCTCCTCTCTACAGCTCATACTGACTTCTGCTGACATGGACCAGGTGGCGTCGTCACAATGGGTTTCCATGGAGCCTTCCAACAGGAGGCAGGTAAGGCCTGACGCGCCGGCCTCGATGCTTAACGTAGCGGTGAGCAGAGACGCCGAGCTTTGTTTTGACCATGTCAAGCGACATCAGCTCAAGATCTGGCGCGAGGCGTGGGACGGCCGCCTTCGTCGGCGGGTCTCCATTTCAGCATCTGTGGCGCGAGCGTGTCTCCATTGCGGTGAGGTCCAGGGAAGCTGTCAGGTGTGTACACACTGGAGGTCATCAGACCACTACTGACAGGGCCACTTAGGTGTGTGTGAGTGCAGGAAAGAGAAACTGACTGACTCACCCTTAGACACAGCTTCACGGCTGAGTTGGAGTTAAAGGCCCAAATCCAAACCTCTGTCTACAAATGTAAAAAAGATTTGATCTTACCTCAGCGAACCAAAAGACGCAGAAAAAACAAACTACTTTGCAGTCAAAAGACGCTGGATAATACCTCTACCTCCGGTACCAAGAGGCGTGTAAACAAATGTCTATGAAAGATTGAATCAAAGTTCAATCCCATAGCTTTGCAGGCTATCCTCAAAAATCAACATCCAGACTGTAACAGAGAACAAACAAGGCGTTAGTGATTCCCTCGCCTTGTTTGAGTTTGGATTTAAAATCCTCAATCATGTCGAGAGGTACGACCGTTCATGACCACCGTGATAATCTTCCATCTGTCAACGCCCTAATCCTCCTGTATTCAAAGATCCTATCTCCAGTGATTTTGGTTTCATTCGCTCGATGACATTTGTCGATAACACTTTTCAACGTTGACATTTTGCAGCGTGATATGGTGGTGAGTAACCACATTACTCACTGCTGGTCGCTGGCCAATTCAAGCTGTTTGCTCAAGATTAATATATTTAAAATGCACTGTGGCGACGGAGGATCTGTGAGCTTATACCAGCGTGTTGATAGTCAAACGATGAACTCAGGCCAAAAACCAAACAGCATAATCATATTAATAATGCACAGCAATGGACTGTTTGTTTGCCCAGAAGTAGTAGTAGTAGTAGTAGATGCAAGACTGAGGTACTGTGGTGCTGAAAAATATACTGAGTATGCTCAAACTTTTTGAATCTTAAGATGCACCTAATTTTTCAGTGTTTCACTACCGTTCAAAAGTTTAGGGTCACCCAGACAATTTATTTAGATAAGACACACTTTTATTTACCACCATGAGTTATAAAATGAATAGAAAATAGAGTCAAGACATTGACGAGGTTAGAAATTATGATTTATATTTAAAATAATATGTTTTTCAAACTTTGCTTTTGTCAAAGGAAGGCGAGTTTTCTAGCTTCTCCAACCAGCTAAACTGTTTTCACTTATGCTAACATGATTGTACAAGGGTTTTATAATCATCTTCAATCATCATTAGTCTTCTAATAAGCAATAAGAAAACACATTGTACCATTAGAACACTGGAATGGGCCTCTATACACCTATGTAGATATTGATGCACCAAAAACAGACATTTCCAGCTAGAATAGTCATTTACCACATTAGCTATGTATAGAGTGTATTTCTGATTAGTTTAAACTTATCTTCATTAAAAAAAAAACTGTGTTTTTCTTTCAAAACTAAGGAAATTTCTAAGTGACCCCAAACTTTTGAACTGTAGTGTATTTTTGAAAATGGTATACTTAAGTTGTAAGTAAGTTCCCACATGCCGCTCTAAAGCCCTGGCTATTGGCTATCAGTTTTGGATGGTCTCATCATGAGAAACTTCCATTGGGTCACACAGCTGTCCATCAAACCAAAGGTGGTCAAACCTTTGTAATCAGTCCTCATTGGCTTTCAAGCTGACTATCTTCTGACACAATGCTTCAATTAGCTTGCGCACAAGCTTGTCAAATATCCTCAAGACCATAATTGTTGCATTATTTGCACATAGAAACCAATGACTGAATTGTAGTATTGCTGTAAATGAACCCCTGCTGCTTCCCTGTACAATGTGTCTTAAGAGGTTAAATGTTAAAAAAGGAATCCATGTATATGTTTAGGGAGGTTTGTTAATGCCAAAATCAAGAGCTCATTCGGCTCTCTTGCATACAGGAACAGAGGGGCATTTTGTTGATGAAGCGCCGTACTTGACATTCATCTGTTGTGCAAATTAACATTTAATAGCCATACACATTTGAATATGTTCTTTCCTGACACAGCCAGAAACCCACAACAAAGTTGAGCATATACACGAGCTGAGTGAGGACCAGAGATGGGTTTTTGGCCGCGAGCGCTTTTTTGCCTACCGCAAAAAAAAGGAATAATTCTTTCACGTAAAACTAACTGCAGTGGCCATTTTTCAACATTGCTTCTACTTTTGTTTCCTTCTGTAAACAGCTCCTGCCTTGCAATTTGTTCATCATAACTCTTATTTTTTTTTATTTTATTTTTTTTTATTTTTGCTCCCAGGACAAACAACCTTGAAAAGAGGCTAAATAAAAAGGACCGATGGGAGGACGATGAAGGCCAAAGATGGTTTGTCACATTTCTGAATTAAAGCGACGCTCGTTGAGTTATTGCCGCACAGCTGATCGGCGGAGACTGCCAGGACCCGTCTCCAGCCAAGTCACTGGAACTGTCTTTGAATACTGAAGGATGCACAGACATAACAACTATTAAAACGCACACCCTTTCCCAGAGAATGTACCATAGCTGCCAACCTCTGTTGTTTGGCTGAGCCTCCCCCCGGTGCTTCAGCTCAGCGAGCGGGGCACCATCTGTCCACCGGGCGCCGTTTGTTTTGCTGCCGCTTGATTTCAACTCGAGAGGAATCCGCTCCTGCCAATCCTCAGGTGGCAGCACGCGACAGTTTTTAGAGGAAGAGGCGCGCGAGAGGTGGCGATAAGCCCAGGTGATACAGTATCGTCAAGAGTTACCGCTTCAGAGAAGAGAAAAGAAGGGACCCCCATGCCGTGCTCTTGCTCCCTCGGGTGCGACAGATGTGACAACCGAGTCGGAACAGTGTTTAGCACCTGGAGGTCAGGTAGAGTTTAGACCCGGACAAACCGGCTCCTCCCGGTCAGGATCAGGTGCTCTCCTTGGGGTTGATCGACATGGAAACCCTGATACTAGCTTTGACCCTGTATTAAGTGGTGTGTTTGTGTGTCTGTGGGCACCAAAGAGGAGGAGGTGGGGTGGGGGGGGGGGTGCATCTCTTCCTGATTGAGACTGATGCGTGCCGATTGGTTGCCAGGCCGTGCTCAGCGGCGGCTCAGCCGTGTCAGGTGAAATTAGCAGCCGTCAATGAAGGACCCTCAGACCTGGGGGATTCATTAGGGACAACCTACCCCCCCACACACCCAACTACCCACCCACCACCACCACCCCTTCCCATCTCAACACACTGACAGCCCTTCACACTCTCTCCACACATGCATACATCCACACAGCAGACATGCCATTCCCGTCTGATCCCACAGCTCTGAAATAATGACTCCTAGCTAAGAGACTCAAGTGAAAGGGAGTGTATGTTCATGTGTGTGTGTGTGTGTGTGATGTGCGGTGCTTCGGGGCCATTTTTAGCAAACCGCCGTACCGACCACTAAACATCATTCACGAGTATCTTCCTCCGAGATCCAACAAGCTTCGCTGCATCCTCCAATAAAACGTCAGAGCGGAATCGAGTTATGACGGCGATGGCGGTGCTGTGCTAATTTTACAGCTGCTCTGTTTTATGTTTTACTTTTATATCGTGCCCCATTTTTTATAGCGTTTGATTGTGAAGCACTTTACAGATGACAAAAAAAGGCCCCCGCTCCCCTCCAGATAATGACCCTTAAACCTCCAGATAAATTAAATGAGTTCAATGCAAGGTCTGAAAATGCCTATTCCACCACACTACTACTCTAGGTGAAATATCTTTTTTTTGGTATTCGATTCGATTAGTAGAGTAGAATTACATTTGAGTTTGACTTTTGAGTTTTAACTAACAAGAGTAACAAGAGTAACATCATCTTTAAAAAGAAAAATATTAAATTGACTTGATTAAAATCAAGAAAAAAACTAAGATAAATTATCTGCCAGTGGAATGAGATAATTCTACTTAATATTGGACTAATTGTACCAAAATCAAGATATTTTCACCTGCCAAGGTTTCAGTTTTTGCAGTTCCGTTTTTTTCAATCATATATCAATCCAACATTGATTTAAAAGGTAATAAATCAATTATATCGATACTAGAACATTACCTGTTGCATTTAAGCATGGCAGACTGTACATGGATGTTTATTTTTTACTTTCAATGATGAAGATGTTAAACGCTACTTGATTCAGTCTGCCTGTCTGTGACATCATCACCATGCACAAATAAAACATGCAGCAGCATAGTGGAACCATGGTTGAATTGGTTTGATATTGGATATTTAACACATATTCGACAGATTCAAAGACACTCATTTAACTTGTGATATCAGATATCCAGGGTATATAACACAAGACAGTAAGTATTAAAAATGCATACTTTGAACAGATATGCCTTGAATCAAATCGTGAATGGAATCCTTGATAAAATGAATGTTAACACCCCTACAAAATATTCAGAAACGTAGACCCCATCGCCACCACTGATTCTTTTTAAATTCCTCGGAACCAAAAAGGGGACTTAGGAAAACTCCCCCTGACACCCACGGGTATGGAGCTGGCGGTGGCGTGTTTATAGAACAGCACAGTTCGGTTAGCTCTGGGTCGCCACATTAGCCGTCTCCAGCTGGCCGCGGCTACCTGCGCGTCTGGCATCATCACAGATTTGCTCTGGCAGGTGAGAAACCTGCTCGCTAGCCAACTCAGCCGCTTCCTCCCCCTTCCCCTGCATCTCGCTTTTTGGTTTCTCTCCTTCACTTGCATCATCCCTCCTATCCGTTCTTCTTTTTTTCCCCGGATGCTGCCTTTCTCCCTCTCTTCTGAAATGTTTAGCATGGATTCTTTAAGCCTCATACAAACGTGATTCAGTAGAGGCCACGTCCTGACGATGAGTCAATGTTGTTTTCTGGTGACGCGTTATAAATATCACCCGTGTTGGAAAAGCATCTAAAACCATATAGTCGACGGTGCTGTGGCAAATTTCGCCGCACTCCATCATCATTTTTGATAGGATGAAAGTAAATGTGAGCGCTCAGACACACGTATATAAACATAGAGTGTATATCAGCAGATTCATTCGATGCAGGCTTTTGTGCCAATGTGTACATCTGCATGCCTGATCAAAGCCGGCGACTTTGAACTCGCGTCCATTTGCCCCGATGAGAGCGCCGTTAATCTAGCGCTTCGGAGTTCAGGAGCTTGTAGCTGCAGCACAGAAGCTGCGCTCATTAGAATTAGAGACATTAGTTACGACCAAAGGAACTCTATTTCACGCACGTCTCCCCCCGACTGGCTAAATGAAGCTTTGCAAATCCTCCACAGCTTTTAATAGCTGCCACTAATATTACAGGTCACAAGCGATCGCTCCCTCAGACTCAGATTTGGCTGATCAAACACAGGCCAGGCTTATCAGTGTTATTTACGCCTGTGTATCACTCTGGCACAAACACGCACTTATGGAAATGCGATCCCTCTATGGTAATGCTCTTTATAATGATTTATGTTAGAACGATTCATGGGGAAATGCGGCAACACAAGCAAGCCTTAGCCTGGGATATTGTGTTTTGTTGTTTTTTCAAAATTCCACTTGTGAAGCGATTGCTAGCAGGAGCCTCGCTTTTTTTTTTTTTTTACGTTTTCGGGAGCAGGGAGCCGAGCGGCCTGCACTATAGCGCGATGGCTCCACCTTTGCAAATCAATTATGAAGTCTGAAGTAAATAATGCGATGCATGTCTAATTACCCAACAATCAAGAAGCTTTTGGGGGCCTTGCCAAGAAGAAATGGAGCTAACACGTGTATTACCACTCCAACACACACACGCAAAACCAAACGTGCATAATTGCATCTGAACTCACGCATACACCTAAAAAAACACACACACACACACAATTCAAACAACCATGTAGTCACAGGTACTCAATGTATCAACCAATTAAAATAAGGGATTACCATGTTGACTGTGTGTGTGTTTCTGTATGTAAATGTGTGTGTGTGTGTGTGTGTGTGTGTGTGTGTGTGGGGATGGGGGGTGGGTGGGGGCCCTGCTGCCTCACACACACAGGCAAGCAGGCAAGAAGCAGGCAGGCCTCACATTGCCCACAGCTACTCGGTAAGGATTCCCGATAAGGAGAATTAGTCAAAACTTGGGAGCTGCCAGTCAGCGCCAATTAAACTTTAATCTTGGGCTGAAACAGGCACAAATAAATTAAACCCTTGTGAGCGGCAATGTGTGCTCTCCTGATAATAGGGGATTGAAGTCGTCTCGGAGCGAGGCTGCATGTTCCCCCAGCTCTGCCACGGCAGGCAGCGCGGTGCAGGGGGATCAGGGGTAAGGCTGGTGACAGAGTGAACTGGAAGGAACTCTGAGAGTCACAGATGTGTACGTACAATCCCATACACAGGCAGGAATACAGGATTTACTGGGATCATTGATGATGGACAGCAGGAGGAGGGAATGACAATGGTTGACCCTTTGTTTTTTCCTTAGTCCTTAAGTAAAAAGTAGAAAATACAGTTGTTACGAGTAAAAATGCTGAATTCAAAATGTCACTGACGTAAAAGTACAGAAGTATTATCACAAAATGTAAAAGTACCCATTATGCATACTGTTGTTTTTATCACACATGTAAAAACATTATAATATTTATTGTATTATAATGTAATGTAATTGTATGTTGAATTTTCTCTGAAAAGTAACTAAAGCTGTCAAATGAATGTAGTGGAGTGCAAAGTACAATATTCCCCTCTGAAGTGCAGTGAAGTTCAGAGGGGAAGTCAAATGAACTTCAGACCTGTGCTTATAATGCTTAAATATATTTGTCAGTTATTGCAAGTTAGGAAACTTGCAATAACTGGCAACATTTTTACATTTTTATCTGTTAACTCATAACAAGTCAAATTTTAAATTAAGATTAATATTGTGGACAAAATACAGTTCTTCCATATTCCTGCATTCGCACTGACCTATAATACACGTGCCTGCATTGCAAATTGATCTAAGCATGCAAATATCAATAGAGATCCTTAAAACTTTTTTTTTTCTCCATGGTCCGTGGCTAAACACATTATCCTTATTAGAAATGCCAGCCAGGCATGCAATTGACCTCCGTATAAGTATTTTTTCCCCAGTCAACTCTGCATAAACCCGGTGTGTTTAATGCAAATGTCTTAGGACAATCTAGGGGTGGAATCATATTGGACCTCGGAGTGTGTATTGGAATTTGATAACCAGCCCCATGCATGACGCTCCCAGTACCAAATGGAAATGATATTTTCAATCATGCTCAGGCATGGAAAACAGAGTATCAACCAATATAATATTAATAATAAAGAAAGATCTACCCTTCATATCAGCCAGAGGAAATACTTTTAATGTTGCAATATTCAAAAGTATGGTTGTCTCCGTGCACACTGTGTAGAGGGGGATATTTCATTAATATTTTTTAATGAATTAGCACCCTTATCTCTATTTCCTGTGCCCGACCTGTGCTAGCCTGGTGTTTAATTTCAAAGTAATTTTCTTGCTATATGAGCGTGCCGTTTATGTATTAATGTCATGGGCCTCGTCAGCCCAGTGCCATGATTTATTCCAGAGTAGCGGTCACATACATCCTAATATCTTAAAAATAAGCCCCAGAGAAATGCTGTAATGAGAAAACAATAACATTAACAATATTAGCAACAATAATGAAAATAATTGCTGGTGAAGCAACAATGGTAATCACACATAGAGAAATACCTCTGTGTTTGACCGAATCGTACACAATTATCATGCATGTGTATATAATATAATTAATTCTATGTCTGAGCCTCTTAGCCCGAGGCGATCAGCATAGAATCAGTTTTGTATGTATAATAGATCAGAGCGCAGTTCATGAATAAAACAAACGTGGGGAGTATGCAGCAGTGACTGTGAATGTTTGTCTTTGGACAGCAGAATCAAAGTGAACATGTAATATTGTGATAATCCATACTTGATGAATTCAAGGGGCTGACTTGCCTTAGCTAAGTTCAGCTAATTTCCAGACATGGCTTGCCTCCGTAATTGAGTTTCCAATAACATTATGATTATTCCAGCCCACATGATAATTGAATTCAAGGTATTTTTTTTTCTTAACACTGCAATATTGTAGATGTGTGATTATTATGCATTTGCATGTAGATTTCTTCCTGAGACTCATCACTTTTCTCCTAACTGGATTTCTCATATTGTAGCATACATTTGGCTCATAACAAATGACGGGGATCCCCGTCTTGTTATGAGCACAGAGTCAATTATTACGGGAAAAAAAAGTCCATTTTTATATCAATTCCGGCCCAGATTGATATATTGCAAAAGAGAAAAAAAGTCTCCAAAAAAATCGACTGTTTGTCATTCTCATTATACGTGAAAAGTGAATATTTTTACTGTTGAACTCATCAAATTCACATCACTGCCAACCATCCTCCCGCGCTTCCAGTTTGATCCTGCTTAAGAAATGCTATCAAACTTAGACACCCTGGCCCCCGATGCTCATCTGTTGCATAATGTAGGCTGTATAAGTCAGGAGTGGCGCGGGTGTGAATGTAATTTTCATTAGGCTGGTAGAACCCCCGCAGATTTAGGAGTACAGTAGGGGCACAAAGCGAGAAGCACAGAGCTGCGGAATTCTTTTTTTTTTTTATTTTTCAGGGGCACGAAGCGCCAAATCCCCTTTCCTCACAGCTCTAGGTGCAGCAGTTGGCGTCTTCTGTCACCCCCTCTGCATGAAAATGAATTTTTGACAATGCGACGCTAAGAAGTCGTCGCTTTCATGCACCCCCCCCCCAAAAAGTGGGAAATTATTCACCGTATATAGCCCCGCATCTATTCGCCTGCCTCAGACACATTGAGTGCGACGCCGAGCACCCACCGGCTAGCTCGTGGCAGGGAAGAAGTGGGTGGTGTGTTAGCGGCGTTAGCGCTAGCCTCCCGCTCTCGCGCTAGCTGTCACTTTAGGGAGGGGGACAGGGGGCCGGCCGGGTAACCCGTCGACGCTCTGAGCTACTCAGCTAACGCGACCCTTAAGTAAAAGTAGAAAATACAGTTGTTACAAGTCAAAATATTGAATTCAAAATGTCACGGAAGTAAAAGTACAGAAGTAATATTGGCAAAAAGTAAAGCATTAAAAGTAAAAGTACTCATTATACAGACCAATATTATTTGTTCTTACATGTGTGTTCACTAACACACATGTAAGAGCGTTATAATGTTGTATTTATTTGTTTAAATCAGTATTCTTTTTTTCAGGGGCACAAAGCAGCAAAAACCCTTTCCTCACGGCTTGAGGTGAACCAGTTGGCGTCTCCTGTCGCCCCTTCTGCATTAAAATGAATTTTTTACAATGCAGCGCTAAGAACTCGTCGCTTTCATGCACCCCCCCAAAAAAAGTAGGAAATTATTCACCGTATATAGCCCCGCTTCTATTCGCCTGCCTCAGACTCCGGCGAGCTCGCGGCAGGGAAGCAGTGGGTGGCGCGTTAGCGCTGTTAGCGTTAGCTCAAGTCGCGCTAGCTGTCACTATAGGACGGGGCGACCCGTCGACGCTTTCAATCGGCTAACGCGCGGGCGGCTGTGAACAGGGGCTCTATCCATTCCCGTTGCCGGGAAGTAGCCACGGGGCTACTAGCGTAGCGAGGATGGCACCAGCCAAGACATTATGCCAGAGTTTAGCTGTTGTTTTGCATAAATGTTGAATCATGCCAGCGTCCTTTTAGTGTGTAACAACAGACTGCATTGATATTGATTTAATGCTCACTAATATTTAAACTGCCCTTAGGGATCGATGCTGTTGAACATGATTTAGTATGGCCTACTGGTACAGATATAAATACAGCCGCATGAAACAGAAAATCGATTATTTGGGGTTTTGATTTAACTTCTTCAGAATAGATATCAGTTACTCCGCAAAAAAAGAAGTGATGGGCTACTTTTAATAAACAAATAACAAAAAGCACTATTATATATTATGGATGATGATTGCTGTTAGAGGGATGATTATTATATTTTCAAAATGATGGCGTTCTACTGATATTAAATGATCAACGTCAAGCAATAATGTACATATTTTTCTTTTCCTTGTTTTTTTTCCCAAAGTGGATATACATCATTTTTTCGGAAGTGAGCCGAATCCCCGGTGATGAGGAAGAATGGAGGTGGGGGGCTGGCGGAAGGAAAGCCAGACATAAGTAGGAAAGAAAGGTTGCAACAACTTTTAACAAAACATGACATGCGAATGAGGGCTGAGTCCTCATTTACATATGCTGACATTTTGCGGAGAATATTTCAACGTTGGGCTGAGCTGTAATGAACTCCTGCCAGGGAGCAGTCAAGGAATAATGTTTCCATAAAGGTAACCTGTCCACATCTCCTCCAGGAGAAAGATGTGGAGGAGGAAAAGAGACATTTTTTCCCTCTCCCTCTCTTCCCTCCGTGTTGGCTGTTTGGTAACAAAGGGGTATATTTCTTTCAGCGCGCTTCATCCATCTTGGCCGATACTGATTTAGTGTATTTCTCCACCCTTTTTACAGGCTAATTGCACGCGGCGTCGGTGAATTTGTTAGTGGTGACACCTTGCCTACCCATTGGGAATGCATCTCATTACCGGACGCAATGTCCAGGAACATCAGATATTATTAGCTGTCATTAATCTGCCATATATAGTGAAGGGGGAGAACGGGAAGAGGGGGGGGGGGGGGGAGAAGGGCAACAAAGGACACAAAGAGGCAAATATGATGGCTGCCAAGTGCTGCCGTCTAAGGTCAAAGTTCACAAAGGTTAGCGAGAACCCCAGGTGGACGAGGGATGGATATTAGGATGAATTCAGACACTGAAGATTATTACGAATGTTATTTCCAATGAAGACTTCTCTACAAATTCTCCACTCAAAAAAAAAAAAGGAGTTCATTGGATGACAGGACGGCTCAAATCCAACGTGTCTTATTAAGCGAATCCCCCAAATGTCAGGAATTCTAAAACACACTACAGAAACAAAACAGGAAATCCATCCATAAAATGTGTCATATTGCCAAAGTAAAAGGACAAATTTAAGAGAAATACTTGGCTGAGATTGGACAAAACACAGAGCCGTGATGAACTTATCTATAAGGTAATAAATGTCATATTTTCCTGTTTACTTGCCATTTACAGAAATAAAATAAATACCAAAAAATATATAAAATAATGATTGAAATCAGAGAAAAACATATCTGATTTGACCCCATGGCTTACAGCTCAGCAACAGACACAATCAACCAAAAAACAACTTTCTTTTTATTTAAATATATGTTTTTTTTTTATGATTATTTTCCCCCCATTTCTTTTAAGGCTTGTTTTGATTAAAGGCCTCCGTGCTGCAGTGAATAATGTTTTTGTAAACAGATCAACTATCGCGTCTGTTCGTGTCACGTCTCAAACTGCGTTTTGTTCTCAAATCCCGTTTGACTGAAATGAATATGACAACCTTAAACTAGATTTTCAGAAGAAATTCATTCTCTTTTCAATGCCGACTGATTGTTACCCAGAAGAAGAGTGTGCTCTTTTTTTTTTCCACCCATATGTTTAATTTGATACAGCATCTTTGGCTGTTTTTCCTGCACAGCCCCGCCTGAAGACTGCTACATGCATACTAGATAGGATTACACCTTCTAAGCAGATTTCGTTGTGGAAGGGTTAACACAGATCCCCCTGCTTTGCTGAACAAACAGGACACCATCTGAAGACACAGGAACTAACCGGGCTCTCATTAAGAGATTTTTTTTTCTTCTTCTCTTGAGTAAGTGAGGGGGGTTCTGTCCTGCTTTTTTGTAGAAGAAGCACGTTGCGGCCTCCTGCCGTGTCGCCTGGCTCTTTGAGCGAGATGGAGTATATGGCCTAATGACTAAAAGTTCCTCTATAAAAAGTATACAGCGCAGCTCCCTGCAAATTGAGTTTCCTCTTTGTGCCAATTGAGGGTGGTTTATGTAGGCTGCGGGGAGTTCCTTTGAACTCTCATTCCAAAAAAACTCCAGATTCCTGGGTCAATCCCCCTCCCCTCCCAAACGCTCCCTTTCCTCCTGCTATCCCAGCGATGGAGGAAGAGGAGGCCGCTGTCTCAGACGCCCAAATTCATGCCACATTGCACGGAGACGCTTTCCCCAGACGGAACGAGCACGAGAAAAGAAAACAGGAGTTAAAACGAGGTTAAGGTGGCATGAAGCAGGTGTTCCTCCTCTCCTTTATTGGTAATAAATGAGTTTGTGGACTGAACTTTATTGGATTAAACTTTCTTATGGCGTTTACATGAGGCCAAAGGTAGCATGAAGACATTAGGAGCACTTTGCTCATTACATAACGTTCTGGGAACATTTGTTTTCGGTTCCGCGGCCGTTTATTGAACATTCCTACAAAGAGTTCCCAGACATAAAACAACGTTATATTACGTTCCCAGTTATGGAAACATTATGGTTGAACAAATACCTTTGCACAACATTCTTAGATTGTTGCAGGAGCAACTCTGTCAACAGAGAACCTTTAGGGCAACGTTACAAAATGTGCACAAGGAAAGGTATCTGTAGAGCGACAATAAGATAATTCAAAGTGCTTTACATAAAACATTAAGAGAATCAAGATACAATTTTTAAAACATGACTTAAAGGGGAAAGGGGAGTTTGTTGCAGTTCCCTGGGAGTTTGTTCTCGATATGTGGGACATAGAAACTGAACGCTGCTTCTCAATGGTTAGTAATATCTTGACTATAATAGACACATTTTTAATTGGGTTAAGTTAAAGTTAAATAAAACATCATAGATCTGTCCAGAGTTGTGTTTGCCATATTTTATCAACATTTTCAAAGCAAAATTGAGGCTTGACATTATTAGACTATTTCTCATTGTTCCAATAATCATAAATAGACACTTGCATGGAGCGTATTTGTCCATTCACGTGAGAAAAGTGTTAAAAATTTGAAAATTGAGGTATATTTAGAAGAGATAAACATGTAGGATTAATTGACAAGTAACTCAATCTGAAGGCTAATTTTATTCATTAGAAGTGATGTTGGTAGTCTGTAGCTTCTTGATTTTACTTTCAAATCGGACCAGGATTGCTGCAATGTTCAATTTTTTCTAACCCTAAGGCCATGGGCCTCCTAGGATGGTGTGTTCCTCACCTTAAACTGAAATGATGCCACTAGGGTTAACACACATAAACCTGGAAATAACATTCTAGGAATGTTACAGGACTATTATGTGTTAACAGGCTAGTTTAGTTACTACAGAATTCAATAAGACCTGATTTGACGAAAGCAGTAAAGCTCTGGACGTTAGGGATATGACTATGAACTACAACCATCAGAAACTTAGTAAAACAATAGAGTTCTATGTCTTGAAAAATAGAAGCAAATCAAATATATAGCAGGAGTTTCCAGGTGCATCATAACCTATATATTAATGCTGAGGTTCATTTCTTCACTAATAAAGCAATGAAATATTGTTTTCCCCAAAGAAGCCCTGTTTTTTTTTTTTAACTTTTCACTCAGAAAATGCCCTTGTTCTTTAAGGAAGAAACAGCTACAAATTAAGAAGGCCTGCTTGCAAATAAGAATTTGCCAAGAGGTACTCGCTGTCTTTCTTTTGTCCTCAGCTATCTTTATTGCCAAAAGCGAATGTTGGCGGCATCCCATGTGGAAGCAATGGGGGCCTGGATGCCCAGGATTCAGCCAAGTGGCAGCGATTGTTTTCCATGTTGGGGGCATGAAAGCCGGGCTCGTTCTACACTAATCAAAACCCCCGAAAAAAGGTCTCAGTATAAATCCTGCGACTTCTCCTTCTCCTTCTTCTTCTTCTTCTCCTTCTTTCTCCTTTTTTTTCCCCCCACCCCACTGTCTTCACAATTATGCACACGCATTGCCATAAATCTAATGCGCTTTCATGATCTGTGGGAGCGCGAGTACATAAAACGTGTTTGCCGGATTTGCATACAAACACACTTATTCTAAATCCCCCTCAGAAGTTGTAAATGATTGTCTTTTGCTGAAATACATCTCAGCAAATTTTATTTGGGCATGTTTATGAATCCTATTATGGCATGGGTTTTATCATATTTTGTGGACAGTGATGGCTTCTCGGCGTAGCTGTTAAGAAGAGGGAGAGAGGGGCCTTGGGCGATAGACTTTGTCATTTGTTTCAGATGGGCGCTGGATTCCTCCTTCATTGCTCCATGACAGGTTCACGGTACCAAGATGGATCTCTGCTAAGTCCTTGCAAGAGGAGCGATTCAGCAACTACTGTCTGCTGGGGGAAAGAGGCACTCAGATTCAGATTTTAACACAATGTGGAAAACGGCAGCGGGATTCCTCTTTGATTGTGGCCTTTTCAATCCGATATATATTTTTTTTAACACCCTGTAAACACGGTGACATAATCGAGTGGAGTGTTGCATAATAAGGCCACAATAGAGCGGTATTTATCAGGAACTGGAGAGAGCTGCTGGGCAGGGAGAGAGGAGGAAGACTTTGTTAACAGTGGCTGACAGGCCCGGGCTGCCAAAGAGATTATAATATCTGTATGTGCTGTGTTTTTCCCTGTAGCGACTGAGCAGCCAAGGTGAAGTACTGATGGCATATATGCGCTGCCTGGAAGTCAAAGACAGGCCAGGTGCTGACAACTGTAGGTTGAAATAAGAGAATCGTGCAAATTTTGAGAGTTGAATCTATCCAACAATGTCAAATATTTGAAATATGTGTCTGGTATATATATATAGCCCTGGAAAAAAATAAAAGACCACTGCAAAAATATCAGTTTTACTGATTTTACTACTTATAGGTATGTGATTGGGCAAAAGGAACATTTTAGTTTGAGTCTATAAACCTCTGATTTCTCCCCCAAATTCCAAATAAAAATGTTATCTTTTAAAGCATTTATTTGTGGAAAATGACAAATTATTGTTCTTGGGTGACTTTATTCCACTCCTGGTTCCTCTTTAGGCATAATGAGGTGTGCATGTGTTGGAATTCAACAGACACTGGAATGGAATACATGTAGAGATGCTGATTTCAGAAAAAAAATGCAGTGGGCTTTTATTTTTTCATATATATATATATATGTATTTATATATATATTTCCCCCCTGTAGGACCAGCTGGGCTTATAGTGGCTTGTCAGAATCCGCCATTAATTGGTGGGACAAGCCGCTGAGTGGGAAGGTCATAAACATTTCAAGAGTTATAAAACTTTCATTAAGTTCTCACGATATCGCGCCAGTGAATGACCCTCTTGCACTCTCCCTCTCTTTTTTGTCTGGGCGGCGTTGGAGAGGGGGAACGGTGGCGAACAAGCGGCCCCTTTGTGGCGGAAAGGGAGCCTTTTTCAAACTGTCTCGGCCTCTTGACTCGTCCTCAGCCAGAGATCAGAGCTTGGAAAGTGGCAAAACAAAGGGCCGATTTAATGAGATTGTAAAACAGGCCGAGGAAAAAGGAGTTGGGTTGGGGGTTGGGGGGGGGGTTACCAAATAGCCAGACTGCCAGCTCTGGTCCGTTTCAAAAGGTCTTTTCAGGATCCCTCTCTAAGCCGCCTCAATATGAGCAAGAGGGGGGAAAAAAAATCAAAGGACTCCGAATGCTCTGACAGATTTTGACATGAGGAAGATGTGGATATTTGTCTGCTTTTTTTCCTTCCACACACACACACACACACACACACACATAGAGAAATGCCCCGGAATTCAGTCATCAAATAAAACTACTAAATTACTGCAATTTTGCTGTAATTGACAAGCAGTTCAAATCTGAATATTTCAAATGGAAATAGATGAATCAATAAAAAGGAATCGATGAGCGCTGATCCTCGGAACGATTGGAGTGGAGGGAAAAAGAAAAGCTTTGGGTTTGTGTTGTGATCTTATGAAAAAATAAATAAATAAAGCGTCCAATTATGATAGTCATAAGGCGGGACTTCTCCTTGTTTACACACACACCCTATAAATAGCACTCACACATTACAAAGGAAACGACATTCCCATTCATGTCCCCCCGCAGCTCCCCGAGTTGCTCTTTCTTCACGTTTTTATCGCGATACATCTGTCACGTATCTTCACCCCCGAAATCTCTGCGGAATTGGACCATTTAACCCCTCCTCAGTTGTCATTAGAGGAGACTGGGGGGGTGGAAGGGGAGGAGGAGGAGAGGAATGAAAACAAGCCAGAGTTGAGCAGATAACCATCAGGGGCCTAAACCCATTATCTGGCCCCTGTCCACTGGTGAGTGTCAGGAGTCACACCCAGGTCCAAGTTAGCCCGGAGCTGTTTGACCCGCCGCTCTGCGCTGACATTTCTATTCAGATGAATGGCTGCTCGCTGCATGCTAGGAAGTGTCCAGTTTGACCCTTACCTGCCCCAAGATTCCCTCCCTTAATAACTGGGCCGCGGCCCCTCAGTCTAACCTGTACTCCATCGCCTCTCACCCCTCCTCTCCACCTCCTCTGGAGGCAGAGCCGTCTTTAGTAATAATGGAGGACAAATGAAGGCAGCCGGCCTCTAATGGCGCTGGTTTTTTAATGACACCGAGCCTTTCCTTTTTTTTTTGTGTGTGCGCGCTCTTTTCATTTAGACAAGGAGTGAGAGATGAGGAGGAAGAAGAGGAGGAGGGGGGGGAAAAAAATAATAAAAGGCACCGGAGCACCGCAACAGTAAAACGGCGGTGAGCAGCGTGCCCTCGTTTTTTAAGGTTATAGGACACAGTTAAGTTCCTTCCATGGCACAGGCAGGCGTGTCAGTAATGGGCTCATCAGGGCACCGCGCCGTACACAGCTGTTTCTTTTATGTCCTTCAATTTGCTCGGAGGAGAAAATAAAGCGCGCGAGTGTGTCTTTAAGGAGGCCCGTGGACTTGGGAGAACCAAATACCAAAAGGACCTTCATAGGTGCACTGTAGTTAACCAATGTAATTAGCAAGAACACAAGTAATCAGTCCAGGGAAGTGTGTCATTAAATGGCATCCCCCCATGATTAATTTGCCGCTCGTAACGACGAAATGAACCTTCTCGGTGTCCTTAATGACCCTGGTTAATCTTTTAAAGAAACAGGGAGGAGAAAAGACAGCCAGAGTGAGAGAGGAGAGAGAGAGAGGGAGAGGGACCAGATATCAGCTCCTCACATCAACTCCTCGCAGTTATGTAAGTTTCCAACTACTGAAATGCCGTCTGGAGCGGCAGCACTTACATGTAAACAGATACAACCTGTTCTGTTGGATAATCCCCCTTTTTAGCACCATTACAGAACAGAGACAACACATGGCAACCCGGCGTCTGACACCAGCCTCTCCAAAGTGGAGGTGGCGAGGAGATTAGCCCCCACCCCTCTATTATCCGCCCTGTTGCATTATTAAACGCACCTCCACGTAATTCGTCCTTTTCGGAGTACATATTTGTCTTGGTAATTTTTCTTAAGCCGTGATAAAGCGGAATTAACCGTTCTGAATTAATCATGGGAACTAACGCTTTTGATATAGCAGGCCCTGTCGGTCCGGCCAGCTGCACCGGGGCCGCGGCTCCGCCTGCTTAACACCAGAAGTGCCAAGCATATGCTAGTTGGGGAGGAGGAGGAGGAGGTGCAGATAGAGAGGGCCTGGGTGGGCAGAGAGAGGAGGTCCCCGCGGAGCCCTTCACAATAAAACACAATATCCTCCTCCCTCGGACGCGTGCAATGACTTAAACACTCCATTGTATTAAATATGAATGAGGTTCCCCATTGTCCGGGCGCGGGCGAGCGGGGGAGACAGTGTTGTCGATTAGCCACATGATTAAGCAGACGACACGGTAGGGGCCGCCGAGGTAAATAAAGGCCGCCTTCTGTCATTTCCTCGGCCCCAAGGGGCCCCCGCGCCGATGGCTCCTCGCAAACTTAGCGTGGTTAAAGCCAATTGACGGAAAAAGTGATAATATATGAGTGTGAAAACAGCTGAGTGATAGAAGAGAGGGAGGGACCGGGCAGGGAGGGAGGGAGATTAACGGGCTAGGAAGTGGATGTGAAGGCAAAGATGGAGGGAAAAATATGAATGGGAAGAAGAAGGGAAAGGTGATGAAGTGTTCTAAGCGAGGGGAAGAGAGAGAAAGAGAGAGGGAGGGAGGCAACAGAGGGTTGGGAGTCTGCAATAAGCAGCGGCTTTTGATTAAACAGGCAGGATAATTCAGTCATGCTCCACGTCAGGTGTTTATTATCACATTGTAGCATTTGCATGTGAAAAAAGACGCTTCGCCCCGGACCCCCACCCCCCCGCCGCCGACCGTTTCCTGGCCCGCAATTGGCCGACAGGGCATCTGCGCGACACTGTTGCCGAGACCCCCCCCCCCCCCCCCCCCCCGACCCCGCCTCCTCCCCGTTAGGAGAGCGTGAACCCGGTCACGGCTGTTCACGCTGGGCCCGGTGTCAAACGCTTATTATTGGCAGCGTTAGCCCAGAGAACAAATAGAAGCGGAGGGGCTCCCTAATGAAAGGGAATAGATTGTTTTTAATCAATTCTGCCCATTAATCAATTCCAGAGCCACAATCACAGCGTACATTACTGACAGCTTGTCTTTAATTTCATAATTTGTTGTATTTTTTACCAATTTAAACTCTTTTTTTTGGAAATAGATATATATTTTTTTTATGTCACCACATATTATAACATTATACATGTATTTACATGAAAAATGAAGATGCAAATAGGAATTTTGCCATAATTTGTGATAATATAACAAAAGCTTCGGCTCATCACTCAGTTTTGGGGAGTTCCATCACATCGCTATGATCTACCAAGCAGCTAACCTTAGCTGACATTCCTGTCAGTGTTACCCCCCCCTCCCCCCTCCATCCACCCCCTCCCCCTCCCATCCCGTCGCGGGACATTCAGGTAACTAATCTGCCTTTAAATATGTCTCGAAGGAAGCGCGGCTAATTAGTATCGGAATTTACTGCCTTCACTTTTATTGACTTGTCCTACTTCTCCGATAATTAACTAATGAGTAAAGTAATGAGCTATGTCGTTCAGTCGTGCTGTTCAATTAGAGTGCGGAATCAATTATTGAAAATAGTTTCTGATGCCGACGCCTGGTATGGCGCGAGCGAGATGGAACGAAGAGGGAGGACGACGCCGTCGGACGATGTTTCAGGCCCTTTTGACCGGAATGAAAGGAATGAACAGATCTGTAACCAGGTCAGAAGACAACAGCCGTACCTCTTTCTCTTTTTTTTTTCCCTCCATCCTAACGCCCCGTTATATGATGTCACATTTTCTAAACGTTATTATTATTAATTTACACATTCTAGAGCTGCTGATGTAACATGAGCTTACACCCGGCTACTGCAATACATAACCCAGCACAAATCCCTCCGGAGCCGGGATGAGGTCTCTCAGTAAACAATGTGTCATTGAGGTATTTCACAGCTTAACAAAAACATTGGGTTCATTATAGAAAATTAATTAGAGTAACACACTCCCAAGTGTTTTGGCTGATAATGAACTCTCTATCTTGTCAGGCCAATTTAGTCTGACGCTCTTTGATAATTATGTTTACATCAAAATCAATGGCCCCTTGTGATGAAATAAGTTGGAATTTATTGTGTGGTTTGGTATTATATAAAGGGAGTGCTGCAGCTGTGTGCTTCATGATAACTATGCTTTCAAAGTTTTTGCTGAATGTTTAGCTGAATTTAAAGGCTGGAAGACACATGTTGTCAATCAGCTTCAGATTGGTTCTACAATAAAGTTTAGGTTCAGTTGGGGCCTCCATCATATGAGAGTCCAGTGGTTTTCTTTTTGTGTTTTTTTAGACCGGCTCACATAGTTACCTCACAAAATCTCCTTTATGGCAGATAGAAAAAAAAAAAAAAAAGATATAAAAGATATTTTTTTTCATATGCTGTACTGTTTGTCCAGGAAATATTCTGCTACCTAAGCATTCAATATAGCATAATAAGCATATTTCAAACACAATGTTTAGAAATCACATTATTTATTGGTATTTTACTGATATTTTACAGTACGTTCAACCAGATGTTTGAACAAATATGCAAAAAGAAATAGATCTATCATAACCCTATGACTTGTGCCTTGACTTAGGCATTTTTGTCTAAATAATTGTAAACTATATCAAACATTGAAGCAAAAAGGTTATTTTAAGATCCCTTTGATTGACTGAAATTACATTTAGTGTCTAGAAATCTCTCTGCAATTTTGCTTGTATCAAAATTGGCTCAGCCAATTGAATGACTTAGGCGGATAATGTTTTTGGATTATAATAAGTGTTATAATTGGCCAATAACATCGGCAGAAAGCCATGATAGGAGAGTAAAGTTATGGAAATATCTCAATTTGGCCCAAAACTGACTTAGGCAATTATGCAATGAGGCTAATGATATGAGAAATTTCAGTAGTTTTCTTTTTGTCCTTTTTTTCTCACCAATACAGGAGTTTAGCTCACACAGGTTTCACTAAATCACAAAATCTCCTTCATGGCAGATAGAAACACATAAACCAGCCTTTCATAGACTTGTCCAGTAATTATTCTGCTCCCTGAGAGTTCACTACAGCCTAATAAATGAAAGTTGATCGTCCAAATGGATCAATGACCTGACAAAAGTGACAGACATTGCTTATTTGCACATATTTGATCTAGTCACGAGGGAGCATTAGACCGAGTATTGTCTGGACTCATGTGTTCATTTGTTTCACAACCAGCTACACAACAGCTTTTCAGTAAAGGCCAAATCTTTTCCATAAAAAGGGGCGTGGCCTTGGCACTTGAAGCTTTCCCGCTCGGAGCTCCGTTGGATAAAGGAGCTGACACATATTTCCATATATCAATCAAAGTTTCTCAATATTTCAATCAAAACGTGATGACTATGTGGGTGTGTTTGAGGTTTGCCACCTGCACTGACAACGATCTACTTTGATCAAACTACACCCACACAGTCTTAATTAGAAGCAGCTTTCTCATGTTAAACTCTTAGAAAAAAAATAATAACCGAGGATGTTTATTTCCCGAACATTAACTTTGGTTGCTGCTAATTTAGTCATGAATATTTAATGTGATAGAGAAATAGATTTGAGTTTTCAGGGGCTGTATAAGTATAAGCACAAATTATATAAATGTCTTTTTTGTGCGTAATTATCTCAAAAATAAGCAAACCGACATTTCATTTCTCAAGACATGAGACATGTATTATGCAGCTGAATTCTTCACGTGGTGTTTGAATTCTGCTGCCACTTCACTGCCACTTCAAAAGATCCGAAAATGAGCCTGGGACAGGAACTGCAGCATCAGTTAAAGTACATTACGAGAAGGATTAAAGCGATCGTGGATCACACTGGTACCGACTGGTGTGTAACCAGTCGGTGCAGTGGCGGAAACATGAATGAAGATATTTGGATAAAGTCCGGGTTTCTCCAGAGCTGAGTCATTGTTTTTTTTTTTAAATAAAATGCCCACATGAAGGTACATGCAGCGTGTGGCTTATGAAACAGCTGAGATAGTTCTCAGTGTGTGTGTGTATGTGTGTGTGTGTGTGTGTGTGTGTGTGTGTCAGAAGCCTGGTCTCATCACCAACCTCATTCATATTTAACTGACCATGAAAACTGCTGGTAATTGAATTGCATTAAACACACCTGTATTTTTTTTTCTTAAATAATAATCAATTTAATGAGAAATAGAGGTAGTAAAAACAGCCATTAATCATGCTTTGCATCACATTAAGAGTGTCAGCTTTTATCAAATTAAGAAAAAAACAAAACAAAAGGAAGGGCAAAAGAATAGAGGGGAGGGGAAAGAATAAAGGGGAGGGGGGAGATGAGAATCCCACCGCAGTGTTTTGGCGGTATCAATATTCTATTAATATTCACAATGCCAGAGGTCCTGGCTGGTGTGCCAGTCAGTGCTGAGCCGATGTGACAGGCTCCCAGAAAGACGCTAAAGCCAAGGACATTAAATTCCCCCTGACAGCAACCTTGGAGACTGGCCCAGGCATGCGTCGCTCTGACTGCGGTAAATCAGAGAAATAAACTCAAAAGAACATAATGGCATCGGTTCTCATCATTATTATGACAAGCAGGTTTATTTAGTGTACGGTTGTGTCTCCTCCTGCTTCTGTGTGTGTGTGTGTGTTTGTGTGTGTGTGTGTGTGTGTAGAGAGCCTCGCTGAGCTCTAACAAGAAACTGACTGTCAACTGTCAGCTGCTGTCGGATTGGAGGAAAACATCAAGATTAGAATTAATTCCTCATAAGAAGCGAATAAACATACTGTGGTGAAAAAAAATGCACTGATTCACAGAACAACCTTAAACCAAACATGGCTAATTCCCTCCAAGATTTAGAAGTCAGAGCTAGAGTATATCGTGGTATAAATAAATGGGCGTTTGTGCCTTTTTTGCATCGTAAAATTCAAGCACCAGGTAACACATCAAACTGCAGTAGAATAAAATGCAGTATGACTCTGACTCTGACTATTTATTTCAAATATTTATTCTCCTACAGATCAATTTTTATCATTTAATATTATCCCTGCTGAGAAGACACACATATAGACATAATTTACTATTCTTTTTATTTTTCAAAATAAAAGTCCTGCTTCTTTCATGCTTTTATTGGGGGAGATAAATGCACATGTTCTATATATTAAGGAGGACTTCTCCCATACATCCCCCCCTCCCTGAAATCTACCTATGGATGGATTTTGCAGCAACCACTGCACAGTTTAACCTCCGGCCACGATCTCAAGTATAGATCCAAGATGACACGTTTCTCTGTAATTCTTCATGTAGCAGACAATATGTAGATGATGCGTTGCACGATTTCAGAGATGCAGGGGATAAACCCACAGACCTCCCTCGCCGCAGCATGTACTGTATTTGTTCTTCCGATTACATCCGCAAAATGAGAAATAAAACAACAGCTTATGGCACCGCAGACAGCCCGCAGCGAGCTATCGGGGGGCCCCTCTATCAACCTCCTCTTCCATTCCCCCTCCTTTATACAAGTCTTGGCCAAACCTTATCATCATTGCTCCCATTTGAATAGTATTGCAGACACGCCGGCCAGGGGAGATGGAGATGTCATAAAACATTTTATTGATTTTTCTTGCTAGTTGTCGTCATACATTAATATCACCAAATAACTGTACATCTCCTGTTTTATGTGGCTTTTGTGGAACGTGTCACACTTTTTTTTTTTTTTGCCCCCCCACATCCCTCCTCAATATGTCGTAACGGATTCCGGTGACGTTATCTTTCCGGTGCAGCGTGACTGATCCCTCTGTGTCTTGTCAGGCTTCTCAGTAAAAAAAAAAAGAAGGCCTTTTTGACATGTACATAGCCACGCTGCAGCAGGATTTGACGTTGCATGATGGAGAATAGAGACTTTTTACAGTGGGTGACCTCTGAGTCATATAACCAAGGCCTGTGGAACATGAACATCTATGGTATTTTACAAAAAAAAAAAGTTTAGCATAGTTTTTTATGCATAATCTTACAAATGTCCAACGACACGAGCGAACAAGCAGTGAAAACCGCAAGCAAGATGGCAGACAGTGTTATTTTCAGTGAAAATGCAATGTTTTAAGATTAGAATGTATGCATGTATAATTTTTTTTACACATGATGTACATTGCAAAAACTTAAGGTGAATATACTTTGTTTTTGGCAGAATTAGCCATTATTGAGTAGAATTATCTTATCTTCTATCATTAAAATTAAATTAATATACTAGAGTTATGGTCCACAAGCAATAAAGATACAAAGAATATTATTCTTATTATCATTATTATAGTAGTAGTAGTGCATTGCAGAATCTAAAAGTTTAATTGGTGAAAATGTCTTGTTTTTGGTACAATTAGTCCAATAATAATTTATCTTCTTTCAAGTGTTTTTCCTGTTTTGGGTCAATTTGGTCTTGTTTTAATAAAACAAAAAAAGACTAATGTTTTCTTTAAAAAAAACTAATATTTGGTACAATTAGTACCAAAAACAAGCTATTTTCACCTGTTAAGTATTCATTTTTTGCAGTGTCCTTATTCCTGAGACTACATCAGTGCCCGTGTGTGTGCATTAGTTTGTCGGGCCAGTGTATTTCCTGATATGTGTGTGTGTGTGTGAGTGCTGTGATGTTCTATAATGACAGGTTCACACCTCCATGAGACGGCACCAATGTCCACATGCTTAGGCCTTTGCCCCTGTTTCCCCCTTCACCTTCACCCCAGCTTCTTCTCCTCAGCTCGGCCCAGTGAGAGCAGGTGACGAAGCCTCCCAGAGGTGTGAGTGTGTGTTTACCTATAGTCACACACATTCTGTCAGGTGTCGCTTACAAGGACGGAACACACAGATTGAGCTGAGAGTGAACGGAAGGCGTTGGTGAAAGACAGGCCAGCTAGTCCATAGATACTGCATATATACTACTGGGATTCAGGTTGTGTGTTCAACAAGTGAGCGTGTGTGTGAGGTCACAAAAACACACACACAAACAAACATGCACACTCTTCACCGGCATTGTTCTAAACACGCAAAGGAACAAGGAACTCAGCACAAAGTCCTGACACAAAGAGGCACCAACGAGGAAGTCAGCACAAAATAAAAAATCGGGAGAGGTCAGCATATGTCCAGTCAGCACACAACACCTCACAAGACAACTGTCTCACCCGAGCAGCTTGTTGGGTCCCTCCTACAGCTTTGCATGTGGTGTGTCATGCAGCAGCACGTGTGTGTGTGTGTGTGTAGTCGCTCGTGTCAAGTACAATACTGTGCAAGTGAGGATGGGGCAGAAAAGCAGGAGAGAGAGAGCTGCATGGGCAGATTTGGGTGTTTCCCCCAGGGTGTTTTGCTGTAGTCTCCATAAGTAGCGACATGACAGGACCTCGGACCCTTATTTTCTGGGGCTTTATTATACTGCAGGTCCAGGTTACCGTCAATAGGAGGATGTTTAATTAAGGAATCGGATCATTAGAATGGACTGAAGCCAACTGATGGCAAACAACCCAAAACAGGAACCAAACACAGCAAATGCAACAACCTTCACTAACAAAAAGATGCTTTTATACTGAATTGGATCAAATCAACAGGATGATTTTTACATTCTCATCCCTCATTTAATCCCTGCACTTTCATATCATCTATTGAACTGGACTTTTAGTCCTGACACTGTTAGATATTTTATATTATCTTATCTATGATCCATCTAAAAATATGTCATTTTTGCTCTTATCACCTTCATATATTTCATTTATTTGTCCATAGCACAGTCTACGTTTGCTTTGTACAGTCAATACTTCATGTGAAGTAAATGGGTCAGTGACAAAACTGTAACCCTAAAAACTTAGTACCAGATAGTTTATTTCTCTTAAAAAGGTTTTTTAAAAGTAAAAAAAAACATTGCCAAACATTATTTGTCACTGACCTAAATATAGTTAAATATTATATTATATATTATTATTGTTATTACCTTGCTTTTGTCTATTTTGTGTGGTGTTTTTATGGGAACAAATTGCCAAGACAAATCCTCTGCATGCCTACATTGGCAGATTGTAATTCTGATTCTGATTGGATGAAACCAGGAATCATACAGATAGAAAAGATCTCCGGGGCTGTGTAAACAGCAGCCGTGTATTCTGTCAGGATTCTCCTGGATATGTTCAACACGAGAACTGATAGTGAGGAAACTATTTCCCAGCAGCAGGTTCCCGGTTCACCCACTGGACTGATGCTCACATGAAGGATAATTCCAACTGAAATATATTATATAGTTTCACAGTCGTGCTGAGCTTCATCGTAAAAAAAAAATGTTAAATTTGTGTCCGTTTATATGAATTATATAGATTAAATTTCAAGACTATGTCATAAAATGACACAATGCTCAGTTGGATCTGAATATTCCCTGAAACACAAGCTGTAAATTGGATCAAGTAAATGTTGCTGTACTTCTTTATACCACAAAACAATGTAAAACTACAAGGTAGTTTTTATACTGCAAGTCATGCAAAGATATCACTTATCCAGCCTCTGTTAAAACTGAGAAATACTGCGATGTAGTGCATAAGTTATCGTGGCTCATGCCACAAATTGTGAGGCTACTTTCTAAATAGTTGGTACAAACAGTGTAAATATAATATACTATAAAGACAAATCCATGTAATGGAAGAACATCAGGAACAAGAGATCCCTGGCTGCAGAAATGCAGCAAATGAGATATTTGCTGAACATCAGTGGGGATTCAAAAATGTTCAAACAATCCGAACAAAAACGTAAAAGTACATAAATTGTAATTGTTTTTGGAGCAGGACCAAATGAGTAATGATTTGATTTCTTCGGAAAATGGAGATTTTGTGGAAACGTCTGACAGGACACTGACTATTACAAAGCATCGGCCTTCAATCTGAGCCACGGCAGAGACAGAACATGAACGCACCACAGTCGTGGATGTGGCTCAGTATTTGTTGTTTGTGTTCTGCCTTCCGCCACAGCCACTGATCCATCCAAAGTTAATCACTCCAAACAGCATTACAATTAGTGCAGTTTGGAGTCAAACATCCATCTCCTGGTCTATCTATCACCCTTTTTTTTATTTTTTTCCCCCCTTCCTCTATGTGGTAATATTCCCCAATTAAAGCATTATTGTAGCCTACTTCATCAAGGGCTAAAGTAATCAAGATTAATCTCAGTGAGCTGACACGCGCTGTTTGCTAAGGAACACACAGAACAATTGCTCTGGGCGAGCATCATTAGGAAATGCAATAAAATTAGGCAAACTGATTATATTTCAGAACTGGGGAGCAAAATAAAAACACAATTTGGGGGAGGGCTTCAATTATGGCGGCTGCACTCGCCTGCTTGTTTGAACATCAGCCATTAAACCACTTGACTGTTGAAATGCTGCGTGTGTGGAGGAAACACGTGGGTTTTCGTGTACATCGTTGTGGATGTTTGCAGATTTCTGTGATGGTAGAGGAAGGTTGGTGTTGCTAGTGGCGGGTGGGTGTATTGGTGGGGGGGTGGGGGGGGCCTGTAGCCACATATACAGGCTCCCAGCCAGCTATTGACACTAACTTGGTCTTAGCCAACGGCTGCAGCAACCATTTTAGGCTCCGTTGTCAATTGGTATCTAATAGGGGTTAAGTGTTTTGAATTCTGTCTTTTGAGGGAAAGAAGAAGAAAAAAAAAGCCACCAGAAGGCAAGTTTTCATTTAATTATAGCTCAGATGGGAGATGAAATGTATGTGTTGTGTACTCTGTTGTGTGCATTTCCTGTCTTTGCACGTATGTGTGAATCCACATACATGTAAGTGGCTATCCTATAGGACCAGGGCCCTGTTTATTTATTTGTGCCTGCATTGGGCGGCTGCAGCGGCGAAGGTATACCGGGGCAATCTATTTATGTCATTCATGGCCACTCAGTAGTGAACAATACTCTGAAACACACACTGTGATTTGCCGGTTAGCAGTGAAACCGTTTTAAATGCTTATTAATCTTGCCCGGGGCCAAACTCTGCCTCCTCCTCCTCCTTCCACCCCCCCCTTAAAAAAAAAAAAAAAGGGATGAAATGAATGAAAATACATGGAAATATGAAAAATACCTTATCTTATCACCGTGCGGAGGTAATATTGTGTGATCCCTCGCTGAAATGGCTCTGAACATTCCATGAATATATTTTGAATATTCCCTCCGCCTGCGTTTGAATTGATGTACAGCGGGGCGTATATATGCATTCATGTCACCCCCCCCCCCGTATCACGGCGTTTTCCCAATCAACTCCGACAAGGAGGGCCACTTCCCATTCATTTAGACTGGGTTGAAACGGCTGTAGTGTTTTCCCTCCATAGAAATGGACTTTCTCCCATATCTCAGATTGACTGGACACAGATAGAAGCTAAGCTGAAGTGACTGACACAGGAGATAACTACTGTGTGACTGGATTCAAGACCCTCAGGTGTGGTCTCTATCAAACCTGCACGCGTGAGTGCGTGTGATGTATTCGAGGAAAAGCGGAAACAACAGATGGAGATTTGCTCACCTCCGTGACCCCTTGACCTTTGCTTGAAAGCCGCGGCGGACTGGCCACCGGGTACAGCGCCACAAATCCCGGTAGTCCCGACCACGTCGGTGGACTACTGGTGGACCCACGATTGCCTCCTGATTGCCCTTGAAAGAAATGAGGGGAAAATAAAAGAAAGGGGGAATGAGTGATGGGGTATAACAACTAAAATTAATTCCAGTTGACGCGATTGTAAAGTAATATATCATTCAAGTCTGCTCTCTAGCAGATGGAGGATTCTCAATGGTGCAAAAAGGTGAAAATATCTTGTTTTTGGTGCAATTTGTTGAATATGAAGTAGAATTTTCAGATAATTTAGCTTATTTTAAGGTTTGTTTCTTGATTCTTGATTATAGTCAATTTAATTTTTCTTAAAACAAGGAACACAACTTGAAATAAGATGAATTATCTGCCAGTGGAATAAAATAGCTTGACTCAATGTTTGACTGATTGTACAAAACACAAAATATCTTCAGATATTTAAGATTTCAGTTTTTGCAGTGAACAACTGCAGAAAAATTGACTTTTTCAAAGTTTTTGCTTAAGCACTGAAAGTTTAACTATTCATTTTTCACCCTCACATTTTGAGCCACTGAATGTGTTTCTTGAATATTCCAATTTAATGGTCTCGATTATATTTTTGCAGGCCACATATGGGCGAGAACTCAACAAATCAATACAATAACACACACATATGCCACAATGTGATATTCATTGTTCTGAAAACATAATCAATATGCTCATAAAAAAACAGGATGACCTTCTGGCACCCTGTGACCCTCTTGCTTCTTATTAACCTTGTTCACATTGCGCCACTGACCTGTGCCTTTAGACCTTATGAATTATAAATGCACTTCATTATCATAGTCCAGTCGTTAAAGGATATTATCGTCTATATTTAAGTGTTTTCTTATCGAAAGATGGGTTTTCTCATTGTTTTCCAGAGATATCATAAATTCTGTGTCTTCTCCCCTCCTCCTTCTTCTCTCTTTATCTCCTTCTTACTTTTTTTCTTATTGCCAGACCTCCGAGGATGGGGCAATAGAAGAAGGAGCGGCGAGGAGAGAAATATAGTTAACAAACTCTGCAAGTGATTGATGGGCTAATTTCAAGCCCCGAATAAAGCAGTTTCCTAAGTCTGTTGATTCTCCATTTATTAGGTAATAGAAACATTTATCAAAAAAGTCACATTTTTTGCTTAAGCAATAATTGCATTTTTAAGATCTTATTAGGCCTTCCATGCATACATAATCCAATTGAATAAATACAGTGTTGGAGTGAAGAATTAATACCCCTCCTATGGTAAACTGAAAGTTAGAGATTCTGCCGCTTGACTTGGTTGACAGTTTACACAGAATAGTACAGTGAAACACTTAAAGGTATAAGTACAGGGCAAGAGTGTACTTTTTATTCATGCAGGGTGAAATTGACTGTAGATCTTCCAGACTGGCATTAACTTACTGTACTGCATTTAATCAATATAACATTATACATTACAGCAGTATTAAAGGCCTATTATGTAACCTTTATGGCAAACCGTTTGTTGAGTGTGCTTTCATTATTCAAAAAACTTTCTAACTATTTTCAAACTTAAAGAAATTCATAATTTTAATATGCATTTTAATCTAAACAAGGGGGTTAGGGGTTTGATTTTTTTATCCACTTTTAAACCACACTCCTTAAGATCTTGGTTGTTTTTACTGTCATTAACTAGATGAAGGAACTTATCTTCTTAAATAGTCATTACAGCAGTATTAATGCTAATTCTGCCAAACATTTTGTTGAGTGTACTTTCGTTATCCCAAAAACATTCAAACAATTTTCAAACCTAAAGAAATGAATGAATTAAATATTCAATATTTAATCTAAAGAGGGGTTACATGGTTGCTTTTGAATGGTTCCCGTGCCATTAATTAACTTTTCATCCAGTTTTAAGCCACATTTTACAACACACTTGTTTTAGATCTTGATTGCTTGTTAACTGTCAATAATTGGATGAAGGACTTTCTTCTTAAATAGTCATTACAGCAATATTAAAGGTCCATTATGTCAATTTCTGAAAAACATTTAGTTTACTTTTAAAAAAAAAAATCATAAATTGTTATTTATTTAAATCTAAAAAATGAGCATACATGAATAACTTTGAATGGTTTCTGTGCTATAAATTAACTTTTTATCTTATTAAACTATATTTTTATAATACATTCTTGAGTGTTTTCTCAGTCTTAGCTTTTAGGAAAAAGCTGAGCAAACATTAGCATTAGCTTGTGTAGCAAATGCTACACAAGTGCCAAACAGCATCGGAGAAACAGATTTTTTTTTTAACTTGAAACTGGTTTATTGAGTGTTTTTCCTGAAAATAAATATCTGAGGAATCACCTGCACTGGTGCTACTAAATGGATCTATTTGTGATATGTGTTTCTGGTTATATATGTGATGATGATGAGAGAGTGGAGCTGTAGCAGGTGTTTTAAGCTACATCTCTGGAGTCGTTCCACTGCTTTTACACAACCTGAACAAGGCTTTTCACTTCCTTGGTTTGCCTGGCCAGGGACGGAGGTTTTTTTTTTTTACTTTATCTCCCAGCAGCCTCGACTGCACTGTAGCTTTAGCCTCGCGCGCATGTAGCCACATCAAAAACAGCAGTCATGTCTTGTTACCTGGCAACGGTCCCACTAGCCGGGACTAAGGCTCCTGTTCCAGCAGAGAGAGCCAGTTTTAATCACCTAGCAAATTTCCAGCGCCGAAAACAGACAGGGCCTCAGCTTAATCTTGTTAGCACGATGAGGCCGTTTTCAGATATCATTGCTAATCAAATCATCCCAAAGGCTTTGAGCCCGGGGTTTTTCCTTTTCCTTTTTTTTTTTTTTTTTTTTTTTGGTGGGGGGGGTTTGGAGACATGGTGGTAAATAGTAGCGATGCAGGTGGTGGATGCAGCAGATGTATGTGAAGAGGGGGGTGATGAAGCGTGTTTGCATGTATGTGTGCATTCACAGGGTGGGTTTTTATTTATGGTTTGCAAAAAAAAGAAAAAAGGGGGGGAACTACAGCAGACTTGTAATGGTAATAATCCTCTACACTTCCAGTATAAACACCTGACCTTGTATATATAAGTAGAGGCATACTCATCATCCTAACTACCCCCCCTCCATCGCCTCCCAAACTCCTTCTTTGGTCGTGAGCTCTCGCTTCAATTTGAAAGGCTCCTCCACTTCTCCCAGTAGATAACCTGCATTTTTTTAATAGCCCAGAGCCACTCGCCAGCACCCAGAGAGACTCCCCAACCCAGGGCCCAGGAGAGCCCGCACAACAGAGACGAGAAGGAAGAACAAAGCCAACCTGCAAAGTCTTAAAAAGTTAAAACGCGTACTTTGATAGCCCCGGCCTACCTATCGCGGCGGCGCTGATCCGACCCCAGGGAGACTGACAGCACCGCGGAGAAAGAGGGAATACAGGGGAAGGAGAAGAAGAAGAAGAAGAAGAAGTGGGCCACAGCAACCCCAAACTCTTCTCTTCTTCTATTTTCCATATCCACACACACACTTGATATATATACGCCGAGCTGATGGGTTTTTTTTCGCTGCTGTTTTTTTGCAGCAAGTGTATTGGAATAATACGAGCGCGGCGCAACTACTTTTCCGCATTAGCATATCCATCTTTGAACAGCACAGCGAGTGAGAGGCGATACTGTACTGTACGCCGAACAAAACACAACATTTAAATGCAGCGATCGCACCGGGGGATTTGCACTCGCTGTCACAACTTGAATTTCCTTTCCCAAATCTCCCAAAGCACATTGATACTCTGTGGTGACATAAGCACACGGTTCGCGTTTCAAACCCTTTTTCTCATATGTATGTGCATGTGCATTGCAGCGGAATATCTCCAGTCCCCGTATAAAGATCAGTCACGGTATGAGGATTCAAAGTTTAGCCCGTTTCCTAAAAAGTCCAGTTAGACAGACAGAGTTTACTAAAGTATAATATAAATTGTATGCTGATGGATCGGGAACAGGAACTGGTGTTTTCCAGACTTCCATCTCTCCAGGGTAAAAGTGTTCAGATGATATTTAAAGGTACACTCCCTGCTTTGATGTGGAGACCAACAGTTTCCTCAAATCCCCAAATGTAGCTGTTTACCGAGTTGACTTTCGAACCATTAACTGTGAGCTCGGATAGAATTTGGGGATTTGGGGAGATCTCGAGTGGAACAGAGTCAGGGAGTTTAACTATAACCCAAGCTGTTACGCAAAGGAAAACATGGAAAAATATATTTTTCACTTACACTACAGGTACTACAGCTGCTGCTGCTGCTGCTGCTAGCTGCACTCCATGCCTCTCATGTGTTAGCATTACATTCAAAAAACAGGGCTATATAAGCATCCATTTCCCTTCTAAATAAATACCCAGTGATCTTTGAAAAACCCAGAAGGTTTCAACAACAATTTCCTCAGTCCTGAAGGAAGAATCCGCTTTAAGAGACTTCAACTCAATTCTCAAGTTGCCCCGATGTTTCCGAACCTAAACAAACTAAGAAAACCTCATATGTCCATAAACAATGTATACAATGTGAAAAAGCTATTCTTTGTAATATTTGTCTATACTCAACTATTTCCAAGAAAAATAACACATAACATATATTTTTGTCATATACTGAAGTGATAAAAACAAGCAATAAATGTGTCTATTCCTGCTGTGTTGCATGTTGAGAACAGGTAAAATAGTAGTTTTCATGCAGGATACAAGATGTTTTTTATCCAGATGTTTAGAAGCTGCAACGATTAATTGATTAGGCCAATTGTTACATTTATTTTAACAATCAATTATTCAATCTGAGTAGAAAATGACCAAATTGTCTGGTTCCTGCTTCTTAAATCTGATTATTTTCTGGTTTCTTTAGTCTTCTATAGTAGTAAACTGATGATCTTTGGGTTGTTAGTTGCATCTCTACATTATTTATTTATTTAAAACATTTTCTTGTATTTATTTAAAATGCTGCAGCCAAATAAATGGTGCTTAATAATGACTATGCTCCTAATAGAGATATAAATATAAACCACTATCAAGAAATGTTCTACAAGTATGGATTGATTTTTGGAAACCATTGAATGCTCGTCACCATTTAATCATCTCATCACTGCGATGAATCACTTTGCTGTGTTCATGAATGGAGCCTTTTTACTTTAGATGACAGTAAACATCCGCAGATCCATAATTTCCAATGAACTTCCCAATTTAAGAAAGCACCAGCTTTCATAATTGTTAAAGGATGGATGACTTAACATCAAATGTGGTAATTTCTTGCCAACAGTGTTGAGATGCATTGCCCTCAGTAAACCTGTTGTTGGGCCTTAAATCAGTGACCTTACGTGTCAGAGGAGCCTGTTTGATGAGTGTCAGTGGTGACAATAAGCTTGGAGCGTTCCTCCTTTACAATAGCAGGGGGTGGATAGCACCAGTGTGTATGGAGGATACATATCTACACACACACACACACATAAACCCCTCCTCCTCCCTGTTATTAAATTTGCCTGTTAATTTTCTCTAAGGGTTTGGTGTAATTAATGGACCAGTTTAGAACGGCCAGCGAGACCCGAGCCACCGTCACTATCCCCGTCCCTGCAGTCAGTCATGAAGGGGACACTCCAAAGGCCCGCCGGGGTCCCCTGACCACGGGCGCCAGGCCCTGTCAGTCACATGCCCACCCTGGGACCCCGTCCTGTCCATCAGGACTGGAGTGACGGAAAGACGGAGGCAGGGAGGGACAGTATGGTCGGCTATGGCACTTTCCCCCCCTCAAGTGGCTATGATTGTGCTCATTACTGCCCATTTACATTTCATCAGCAGGCTAGCTAGCCCCGCGCTGTTAGCACCACCGACTCATTAGCACTAAGGGGGTGGGGGGTGGAGATGGGGGTGGAGGAAGAGTGAGGTGTGCAAAGGCCTCAGGCATCCAGGATCTAAAATACACCAGAGGGAGGTTTCAGAAAAAGAGCAGAGACAGGAGCAGCAAGACACACACACACACACACACACACACACAGAGGAGAGAGAGAGATTCACCAGCATGCCTGTGTCTGATCAGATAAAACAGAGAGGAAAGGAGGAGGGATTTAAATCGATATATAATAATGTCCAGTGCTGTCTCTGCCCTGCCCTTTCCTGGATGAGTAAGAGCATAAAAAGTCGCTGTCAAGAAATGCTCGGCTGCATCGACGCACACAAACAAAACGACCTGTTAACTCTTTGTGGCGCAAGGGTCGTCCTCCAAAAAAAAAAACATATCATCTCATATTTCCCACTCACATCATTTGTGAAAGCCCTTTTTTTTAACTGAACCTACAAATCTAGCAGCACTTTTGGCCTACGCACATTGTGGTTGATTCCATAAATAAAATTCACTGTTTTTCTGATTTATTTTAAACACATGCAGAGATAAACTCAGTTCACATTGTCAATACATATCCCTGCTTCCCGATGTACAGTAAATACAATATATTAAGTGTATGCTTCAGATTGGATAAGGATAGATAAATAAATGGCTTTGACATGTTTATCAAAATGAAAAAAGAGACACTAAGCAGCACAAAACAAACCAATCACTTAGAATAGAATCTGTTCCTTTGAGTGCAGTTAATGAGCAAAAGACTTGTCTCCACTACAGCATCATTATAATAAAAAAAATCCATGTATATGCAGCAGAATGTACAGGTCAGTTGTAAATGTATTTTTTTTTTCTGAGAAGTGAAGACTTGTGCTCATTTTCTCATTTTCAGTGTCACCCTGCAGACACGGGAGACTTGGGTGCTGAGGGTAGGAGGGGTTGGGGGAGGGGGGGTCAGAAATTCCTGTTGACTATGAAAGTACAGACACCAGAAAGCGAGAGAGGGAGAGAGAGAGAGAGAAAAGGGGAGATGTATGACGGTATATGAGATTAAATACAGTATGTCTGCCCTCTTCTGGTCACCACCGCCATCATCCACGCTGACAGTCCCCAATGGGGGGATAGGATGGGGGGGGGGGGGGGGGGGGGGGGTGGGGGGGGGGTCTGAGAGAGGAGGAGAAGAAGATGCAATGGACAGAGGGATAGATGTGCAGAGGAGGAGGTGATGAGAGCGAGCACAGAAGAGGGAGAGACCAGGACCTCACAGTGAAACACCTGCAGACACTTCTGACAACTCAAACCGAGGCTAAAAATAACACTGTAAATCTCAACCAGGCAATCCCATTAAAACAGTTTGTTTGTGCAGCGCTTATTATGCTATTCCCCTGTCATATCCACGAGGAAATTATAATTTCATATTCTGTACCTCATTTACTGTTAATATTAATCCAATATCATACGAAATGACATTTCCGAGTGACTAAAAAACTCCATGATATTCAAAATGTAATTAAACAGTGCTGCCATATCCTGCTATTTTCATGATTATTAAAGCAATGGCTTGATTACGGGGGGGAAGAGGAGGGGGGGAAAAAAAAGAAAATAACAAAATGGAAATGATTTGCCACTGTTTCTTGACTGACAGCGTTGTTTCTAATCTCATTAGCGACAGGAAATTGACTGCAAATGATGAGTGCACATTCCTAATATTGCTAATTTACTTTGCAGCGCGCCGGGTGTTTCTTCGGCGCGGTGTGTATTTGTTAGACGTAATTGCCACGGCTCTGACAAAAGGACAGTTGGCTGAATGACACATAAACTGTGTGTGTGTGTGTGTGTGTGCATGTGTATCCATTTGTTTGGGGAGGGGGGGCTTTCACATGCCTGCTCTTTGTGTTTGTGCAGGAGAGGAAAGGGGCTCATGAGTCGGTGTATTTGTGAGTACACATGCTCAGGTTTATGAATATATATGTGTGTGTGTGTATGTGTGTGTTTGTGTGGCCTCGTGGGGCCCACCTCTGCCTCTAGGTGCTATTGGGGCAGGTGTGTAGCCAACAGGCAGGCGTGATGGCTAGTTAGCCAACTCAGAGGTGAGAGGTTTAGTCTTAGAAGAGCTAGTTAGTGGTAGGCAGGATTAAGCTCTTTATGTCAATAGCAGATGACTCTTTATTCTTTCTGTGCTGGTTCAGGTTTTTGTTTGGGAAAAAAAAGAAAAAAAAAAAAAACACAAGTCTAAAATTGGTCCCACAGAGGTGCACACATTTTTGAGGTTATATCTAGGCCGTGGGCAACAAATCGAGGCAATGTGCTTTAGATGGGGAATTCTGTCAACAATTATAATATGTTTCTTTTGGCCTAGATTATTCACAGACCCTTATTATTCACTACAAATTCATCTGAATATGCATCCTCGCGAGGATATCAGCAGGTTTCTGTGTGATTTTCCTGACTGATGCATGCTATAAGACTGTATTATTAGCACTACAGCTGTGTTAATAGCCGTCAGGGAATTGCACATCGCAATATTCACTGCTACCAATGGCTGTGGTATGTTCGGAAACCCGTTTCCAGCAGGTATAAGCCCGAGTAATAACTTACGATTTTGTTTTCATTCATTGTGAAAGAGATGTCAATCCCACTGTGACATATGGGGTGAATAAAGATTAAATATGAACGGAAAAAAAAGTGAGAATATCGATTGGTGCTGGGTGTTTTTTTTTGTGAGTTGCATGTTTGATATGAGACTCTTTGCCAGAGCATCAGCAGGTCTGTGTTTGCGTTGGTCCACGGTTTACTAGGCTTTTGATTCTGTGCCAGTGTGTGTGTCTGCAAGTGTATGTGTGTGTGTGCAAGTGAGTGCCAAGGACTGACAGCATCTACCTGCTTTTTGTGTTTTTTCTGCCTGTTTGCATGCTCGTATGTGCACTGTACATGTGTTTGCTCGCCTTTGTGCATGTGTTTGTGCTCTCGTCTGCATCTGTGTGTGTGTGTGTGTGTGTGTGTGTGAGTGTGTGTGTGTGTGTTCCCCTGGGCTTTTTGGGGTAAGCCTTCGCGGCCTTGTGCTCCTCATCAGACTCCGTGTCTGGGGGCATAGCTGTAGGGTGGGCCTCCACCGCGGGGACCCTGGGACCGACGGGGGACAATCACTGCTGCCTCATAGCTGGGAGGAAGGAGACAGACAGACACTGCATGGATGAAAAGAGAGAGAAAAAAAGAGCATGGTATTGGTTTGCTCTCCCATTTTTTGTCTCTTTTTTCCTCCCTCATGTCCATTCCTCTTTTTTTTCCCCCTCTAATCTCTCCTTCCTTTTCCGTCAGTATGTTTCGCAAGATATCACCTTCCAGAAGATTTGTGTTTTGTGTGTATGTGTCTTATTATACGTGCATGTTAAGGGAATCTTCTGTCAACACTTCCTCATCTGCCTGGTCACATGATCTGGGTCTGTCACCCAGCGAGGCAGCGCTTTGCTTTCTCCTGTTAAAAGCTCCGGAAGGATAAACCCGACCCTTGAAAAGAACAGAGAAAAAAAAAAGAAAAAAACAACATATCTCTAACTTTCACTCAAGCACTGACGAGGTTTGGGAGGATAATTTCAACATATGATTCATCATGTCTGGTTAGTAACATGCAAAAAAAATGCAACTAATTACTTAACTCCTGCCTGCAAAAATAGTCATCTCAATGCAATGCATTGCATTTTGGATGGATTCCAAGTGTGACTGCAACCAGTTTATCAGGGATTATATATTTTCTGATGTCTTTCTTGCAATCAAGGTAGCTGAATTCCCTTTATTCTTGCATTTCTGAATAATCCATTGAGTAAATATGCCAGAGATATCTGTGCTTATAGATTATCAATACCATCTACTACAGTATGACAATGCTGTTGCATGGCTATGAGGTCGCAATCGTTTATAGCTGCTGCAGGTGCAATATATTGCCTCTTAACTCAGTGTATTGAGCTTCTGTGGACATTATCTACTTGTTATCTTAGGAATAGAATTATAATAAAGGCCAGTATTAAAAGGTACAGTGTTCAAGGTTTGGTGGCATTCAGCAGCATCTAGGGCAGGGGTGTTAAACATGCGGCCCGAGGGCCAGAACAGGCCCGTCAAAGGGTCCAATCCGGCCTCTGGATGAGTGTAAAAATAAATGGATGCAGAGTTTGGGATTTTCTAAGAAAAATGGACCACTTTTCCTTCAAAGAAATGTGAAACCTTGGTGTTTGTTGTACTCACAGCAACTTTCAGTGCTCAGGGCTTATAATATATGAATAAATATAATAATATTTTTGAAATTGCACTTGTTTTCTGAAGACATGCCAGGCTGTTCGTCACCTGTTTTGTAAATAGAAGGTTCAGGTGAAAGTTTTCAGTTTTATTTCGTTAAATAAGACAGAAAGAAGAGATTTGGAGGTGTTATTATTTATACAGGAGGTTATTATGGATCGGTTTTACTGGTCTGGCCCACATGAAATACAATTACAACCCGTAAGGTAAAATGAGTTTGACACCTAAGGGATGTGATCTAAGGGATGGAAATAGAGAATAAAGAAATAGCAGAAAAGGAATATAATACTGTTGTTTAGTATATTTTAATTACTAGATAATTAAGTAAAAATAAAAATAGCTGTGTTTTATTACCTTGAATGAGCTGTATTTATCTACAACTTTATGTTGCACCACCATGTTTCTACTGTTGCCCAGAAGAGATAAACTTATTTCTATTACTTTAACAGCCTTTCATGCTTTTCGCGTTTTTTGCAGCCACCATAATTTCTCCTTCTTTTACAATTTGGGGGCACTCAGAAACTACAGACTGTACCTTTAGGTACATCATAATGCAAACTATTAGAAGAAGACGTAAGAAAAAATCGTATCCCTACCCCTTTCTTATACCTGTGAATGTATAATTGTATGATATGAACATACAAACACAAAGAAAGAGCTAAATGTCACGTTGCCACAAACTATTTGCCAAATTCTCCCTTTGACCTCCTCTTCACAAGAACTTACTCCGCTGGTGTTTATGCACAAACAATCTACAGGCAGTTGTTCTTACTCTCTGGCAATGAGAAATAGCTGTTGCTGCTAATGATGTTCTATGCAAACAGTGTAATAAGGCAGGTTAATCAGGGCGGCATGATTTTCTATTAGCTCTGTTTACTCAGTTCTGCAGAGACTTCGGGGGCTAGTTCCATCTTAATAACAAAGGATCAGACTCGGTGCTCTGACATTTGTTGCTGAAATCCACAATGGGAGCCAGTGACAAACTATGTTAATCTGCCGGGGATGTTCTTACTCTACAGAGAGGAGCCGTGCCAGTGACAGATGAGCTGATCCTAACAAACATCTTTGCCAAAAAGGGAGTTTCATAACCAAAGACCCCCCAAAAATGATTTGAAACAAACTATGGTAATGGCTTACGTTAATGGATTGTTAATCTAAAAGACGACTTTAGTCACCTTACTGTTGAGCGCTCCAATAATCACTCTCATGACCTCATTTAATTATCTGTCTCCTCAGTGCCGCTTTTGTCTCACGTTGGACGCAGCATTTGTTGCTGCTGCTCGGCTATTGAAAGTGTTTCAAAAGTTAACGCAATTATAAAGCAACGCTCTCCGAGCAGATGACAGATTCAGCCGCGCACTCATCAATTCTTCTTCACGCCACACCCTGCCGCCTGCACAATGGATTCTAAATCTCAACCTGTGACTTCACCTAGATTGGATTACCTGCTCCCCTTCAATGGGAAGAAAAGCAGATTCCACCTCTGACCTCTGAGTTCTCCTGACAGCTGTCACACACTCTCACACACACATCAGCAGCATCGACTTCCTGCATAGTTCTGTTTCTCTTAATGCCAGAGACACTCTTACCATTATCTATGCTGCAGCAAAACAGGTTTAAAGGAATGCATTTCTATTGTACATCCCTTAGCTTAGCATTAAGTTGAGGTGAAACAGCTAGCCGTGCTATGTCAGCAAGTAGCAAAAATCCACCATACGAGTACCTCAAAAGCTCAGTAATAGAGAGACAAAGGATTTCCTGTTCTGGTGAACCCCTGGGACCTTCAGAATAAAACATAGTATAGAATAGAATATTCTTTATTGTCCCCTTGGGGAAATTTGTCATGGACTCAAAGTGCTGATACAAATAGCTGCCTTCTGGAATATAGATAAACTATATATAAATGTAACAGATAGAAACAAACAACAGCAAACATAGAGAAAACACCATCTTAGAAAAAAGAGGAAAAAATAGGTACAGTAGTCAATGGCAACAACGCAAAAACTCTAATCTTAACAGATGAAAAGGTCTCGTTTTTAGTATAATTAGTCCAAATTTGAGAATTGTCTTATTCCACTGGCAGATAATTTATTTTTTTCCTGATTTGGGTCATTTTCTCAAAAAAAAAAATCAATTTAACTAAAATTAAGGAAAAATAGAAATAACCTTAAATATCTGCCAGTGTAATAAGGTAATTCTACTAAATATTGGACTAATTATACTAAAAACAAGATATTTTCACATGATACGATTTCAGGTTTTGCAGTGAAGGAATGGAAATTGTCAATCTAAGAGATAAATTTGCAAAATTGGAGTAAACTGTTGAACTATGACACTGTTGAAATACAGAATTCTGTCTCCAGAGCTGCTAAAACCACTGAGGCTAATGGTAACATTAGCTTTACACCAATAGGCCTCATGCACAATTCCATCAGGATCAAGCAATTACATACTTATTTTAGACTTTTTTCCACCCCATAGGGTCCACAGGAAGAGGAAGGACTTAGTTAAGCTAACGGTTCCCCCCATTTCCATTCTTTGTGCTAAGCTAAGATAGCCTAGCCTACTGCTAAAGAGCAAATATGAGAGTATGTAGAGTACTGCATGCTATTATATGAATATACAGAATATTACAGAGATTTACCACATGTGTTTATGTGGTTATTATCAACCTAATATCATTATCAAAACTGTTTTTTTTCTCAGAGTGACGCAGCAGGAGCTCCTTCACGGTCTGTCTCATCACAGAGAGAAGGATGGGAGACAGGAGGGAGGTGTGTGTGGGTGTGTGCACGCATGCATGGAGGTGGGTGGAGGGGTGGAGGGGTGGAGGGGGTCAGTGAGATGGAAAAAAAAAGAAAAAAAACCTCAAAAGACAAAAGGGCGCCGTGTCATGTGCCATAACGGCGACCGCTCGTCTCGCTTTTATGGACAGCGAGGAAGAGACAGCGCAGACAGAGACGGACAGACGGACGGAGAGAGGGGTGGATGGATAGATGGACAGATGAAAAGAGAGAGAGAGAGAGAGAATGAAGGATGATCAAAAGGATTGCAGCCATAATGTTGAGGCCTCTCCGGCTGGACGGACGCCGTCTCCATCCAGTTTGCTCTCATCAATGTCAATTTCTCCTCTGACAGACACGGCGCGGGAAAGCAGGGAGATGGATGCCCTGCACTCATACACTCCTGTCTGCCCACACACACACACACACACACACACACACACACACACACTTTTTGACAGCACACCAACATCTGTCTGCACAATTGTGAACCCAATGCACAGCTAGTGGATAGTATCATAAACTTATTTTAATGGATATTATTGACTACTAATCTGCAGTTTTGGGCAAGTTCTGCCCAATTTGTTACATTACAATATTACTCTATTTAAAATTGCTACTATTGCATTACTTTTACTTTTACTGCAACAAGGATCTTGCTAGTCATAAAGCTGATGATTCCACTTTAGCAAAATCCTCTGGCACAAGTCTCCTAACCTCTGTAAATGTTAAATTACTGGTGTAAGTGGACAGTTCTTTAGGTGTAGGGCACAAAGTGCATTTGACTATTATGTTCTTCAGATCCTTATGTTTCACAAACATAAAGTAATGAACATGTGTCCATCTGGAGAATGTGATATTCAGTGACTTTTTTTTTAAATAGAAAAAACAACCACTTCAATTTGGGTTAAAAACACTGTAACAACATTGTAATACGCATTACTGACATTTGTACAGAGGAAAATATCACTTTTTTCTTTAAAATGCCTTACAAATCAAAATGCATCGCAGTAATTTATCACTTTTGTAACTCATTACTCCCAACACTGTTAATCTGTCACTAAACCCTGATAAAAGTCTACGTTTTAGACCACTCACTAGCTAATTTGACCTCTGACGCACCTACGAACATGACAAGAAGCTTTTTTTTTTTTTCAGACAGGATGGCGGTAACCAGATCCCGTCTGTTAGGATGACACAACACGGTATCACGCTTCTCTCTTTCACCTGATCCTCAGATTTGTGTCAATAGAGACGTGTTCTGGAAATCCCCGTCACAGATCCCCCTATACTGTCATGGATACCTGCGGCCACATCCTCACGCAGTCACAGAGCCGCTGCCACATCCCTCCTGTTACACACACACACACATACATCCAAGTGAAAGCAATGGGTAAGGAGCTTGGGATAATAGCTCCTGTCCTGCACCTTCTATCAACTTAATATGGGAACTGGATACACTATTCTTTGTGTTAAATGGTAAAGTTTACACTGCAAGGTCAACAGCAGCACGCAAAGAACTTACACTTCATGACATCGACACGTTTCTATGGAAACTTTCACCATCAGTGCATGAATGTGTGTGTTAAAGGGAGATTTTTTTTTTTGTCATGTAATATGAAGACTAGAAAGCTGCTATCACAGCTCCATCAAATATAAATACACAGATTAAATGTCAGTTAAACCATAACTTGATGTGTAATACCCCTGTTTCTACTGTGTCATTTATATTATATTTATAGGATATGCAAATGTTTAAATATTCATGCACTTATGAAGCGTTGCATTTCATGAATATGTTGACTATAACACTATATTGTGTATTTTATAATACGCAGAAAACCCTGGGGCCATGAAATTCATTCTAAGCATGTGGAAGGATGCAAAACTTGTCAATTTCGAAATGTTGACCTGATTTGAACTCATGTACCAAAATATTACACGTTAAATAAAATGTATTAATGCAACTTCAAAATAGTTGTAGTTTTGATCTGTATATGCTGCTCAGGTCAAATTTCACCCTAAACACTATTAGCATGAAACAAAATGCAAAAATATGCAGCCGATACACGTGTATACATACAGCAGAGGGGGTTCCTGGGGTAAAATTGACCTGAATTAAAAAAAAAATAATAATAATTTTCATTGAAATCATTTTGGCCATATTCTTCTGTTTGTAATGTCAGACCATCAGGTCTATATGTTGAGATTGTGAATATTTTCTTCTTATTATGAAGCCTAAAGCAAATTACTGCATTTCTGAAAGATTAATTAAAAATCACCCATTTATGACGGATACGTTTTTTTATTTTATTTTTTTTTTTATGAAAGAAAAACAGCTTTGTAGATCAGAAGTTATATTATGAAGGGTATACTGTGAAGAGTCGGTTAGGTTAAGCATGATTAAAAGTGTGCAACAATTATGCCAGTTTATATGGATTTTATTGTGTATTTTGTGGTTTGGACACTACATTACTTTACAAGTACTTGATAAAAACATGTTCCTTATGTACCTGATGTAAAGCAGCCAGAGGATTTGGTAGCACAGTCCTCCCAGTATCCACCCAGCCAGCTTAGACTCAGCCTGTTTAACTTCAACAGCTTCTCAAGAGGAGATTTCCCACTTCTGATAGACACTGTCAATGAAGCGCGCTCCCGTAATGAAGTGCTGTTTGGTATTAGCCATTCATGGCTTCAAGTGGGAAGCATAATATCCCACGGGTCGCTTTCACTCTTAAACCACAATAATGGCACTTTCATTTAACCCCTTAATATATGTTAATCCAGGGATGTCAATGGGTTTTCTTAACACGCATACGCAGGCTGTCGGGGGGCCGAGAGGCCGGCGAGGAGAAAAGCTGCAGACACACAAAGGCTGGCTTTAAAGATGGTCCTGATGTTTCATTTAATAAGAGAGTCTTCCTTAAAACAAAGGCACATTGTTGCCTCTGTGAGCTATGTGTGTGTGTGTGTGTGTGTGTGTGTGTGTGTGTGTGTGTGTGTGTGTGTGTGTGTGTGTGTGTGTGTGTGTGTGTGTGTGTGATGGGTTGCACCCACTTGCCGGCCTGTTTGTTTCACTTCTCCTAGCCGGGTTGCCAGTTCGGGAGACTCTATGCCTCAAACGGATGGCAGAAGGGTTTAAAGAAAAGGGTGGGGAGAGAGAAAGGGATGAATATTTAGGGCCCATTGAAATGAAAATCCAAGCAGCCCCTAGAGATCGTGGCTTAGAAGTCATTGCCGAAGGGATCCCCATCTGCTTGTACCTTTAGCTTCTTCTCTATCTATCCATCCATCTATCCATTTATCCATCTATGATCTGCAGTGTCATATATTTGCATGTGCAGGTCGGTTTGCATACATGTTTCTGCAGTTACATGGAAATAATTATAGGGCCGTGCATACCTGCAAGCAAATCTATGCATATGCACTATGTGCATGTGCACGTGCATGCACGTGGCTCTGTGTGTGTGTGTGTGTGTGTGTGTGTGTGTGTTTACGGCAGTGTACAGTATGTCGTATTGAGGCCTGAGTGGTGCCTGGCTTTGACAGAGGCAGCCCACAAATCAGGAGTAAATCAGGACCTGGGGGCATGCCGGCTTCACTGAGGGGGAAGTGAGACATATTCACTGAGACCAAATCAGCCTCAATCTGGCCTCAGAGAGCCCTGCGAGAGCCCCACTGACCAAAAAACCAACAAGCAGCCCTGCATCCACAAACACAGGTTCTGTTGACGCTCAGGCCTTCAGAGTTGGTGCACAAGGTTTGTTTTGTCCAAACAATCCAACTGTGGGAGGAGAATTCAATTAGAAAAATCTTGCTGATGTCCCAAAAGTCGCCAAAGGCTTTTTATTGTATACAACTAGCCTCATGGAATACTGGACAGAAGTTTGAGCACTTTTAATTCTTTTTTTTCTTAAAAAACTACTACATATGTATGTCACCCAGACAATTTAGTGTTTTCCATGAAAAGTCACACTTTTATTTACCACCATGAGTTTTATTACATTATCCTTCTGATGCAATGCGCAAACACATTGTACCATTAGAACACTGGAGTGATAGTTGCAGGATATGGGCCTCTATACAGATATTGCACCAGAAACCAGACATTTGCAGCTAGAATAGTCATTTACCACATTAGCAATGTATAGAGTGTATTTCTGATTAGTTTAAGGTTATCTTCATTAAAAACAGTGCTTTTCTTTCAAAAAATAAGGACATTTCTAAGTGACCCCAAACTTTTGAATGGTGGTGTACATATAATGATTAGGGCTGCAACTAATGACTATTCTGAAATTGATCTATTGATTTATCTATTTATTATAGGAAGGATTAATAAGTTGGTTGTTTGGTTCAAAAAATGGTGTAAAATGGTGATCACTGTTTCCCTAAGCTGAAGATTCAACCTAAAATGTCTTTTTTTGTCCAGACCAACAGTCCACAACCCAAAGATCATCAGTTTACTATTATAGAAGACTCAAAAATAAAATGTGGACATTTACTTCTTTAAAAGGAATCAAATAGATTAATTGATTATCAAAATAGTTGGTACGACTAATAACAAATTAACTAATTAGTCGACTAATAATCGACTAATTGTTGCAGCTTTAATAATGATAGCCATCCTCTAAACCACAGATGTTAAGTCGTCATAAATCATCCCTCTTCATTCAAACTATCAGAACTAATTGGTCATTTCAGATCATAAAACTACACCATAAATACTGTAAGTGGTTCCTGGACTGTCTCTAATTAAAAAAAAGAAACAAGAACTCCAGATGTGATGCAACGAGGAGGAATCAGACGATATAAGAGGCTTTAGATTTACTGTATATCCAAGATTTCCCTCAAATTCCTACACACCTGCGATAATACCTGCTTTCTCCCCCCAGTGTGGAGGTGTTTTGCGAGAGCAGCGTGGTTGCTTTGGACTGATATCTTTGTTCCTCCTCTAGTTTAAAAAAAAAAAAAAAAAACGTGGCACAGTTTGGAAGTCGACAGACACGATCCACCGGCCTACGGATTGAGTTGTAAAAGGATCCATTCTGCTTTGAAAAGGAAATGAAGGGGATGGGTGGTTATGGAGGGACATAGTGTGCAGGCTTATTGTACAGCTTAGTGCCGGCTCGGCTGCCAACTGAACAGGTTCCTGCAGTTTCCATCCAGCTGCTTTTGAGTTTCCCTGGCAGCGAATTATCAACGTGTCATATCATAACAATAATAGCCCCGCTCCTCCTTAGAAGTCCTTCGCGTCGCTTTGATGGAGGAACTCGAGTGTTTGCTTTCTAAGATCTCATCACGGCCTCACATGAAACCAAAACACGCATCTCCAGGAGGCTGCGTTCAGTCAGGAAACAGCAGGAAACCCATTGCGACTTAGTTTTATCGTTAAAGAGCAAAAGCCACAGCTCGATCTCTCCTTTGAAAACCAGGAGACGTTTTTAACCATTTATGCGAAGCAGGCTGTGAAGTTTGCATTTAATATGAAACAATAGGAATGAAGAGGAATCCTTGAATTATGTATAGTTTAATTTATTTATGTCAAATATTAAAATCTTCATCTGAAAGGTAACTATAGCTGTTAAATAAATGCAGTGGAGTATGAAATAGAAAGTAGCATCAAATAGAAAATGCTCAAAGTACCTACAAATTTTCTTTAGTACAATATTTAAGTAAAGGAATTAGTTACTTTCCACCACTGCTTTTTGAATGAATATTTTCATCTTTTATATTAAATAAATATACGAGAGTCATGATCCACAAGCAGCAAAAACACAAAAACATTATTATTATTATTATTATTATTATAGTAGCAGTAGTAGCATGATGGTACAGGTGAGAATATCTTGTTTTTGGTCAAATTAGTCCAGTATTGAGTAGAATTATCTTATTTTACTGGCAGATAATTTATCTTATTTCAAGTTTTTTTTTTCTGATTTGGGTCAATTTGTTCTTGTTTTATGAAAAACAGATTCAATTGACTAAAATCAAGAAAAAATATTGAAATAAGATTCAATAAATAAATTCTTCGCTATATTGGTGTATGAAATATGATTTCAGTTTTTGCAGTGTAGTAGTAGCATTACATTATCTTTATTTTCTTAAAAAAAATAAATAAAATATAAATAAAATCTCTGCACTTGTGTGTGAAAGTACCAAATATTATGATGCATTATTATAATCTAGCATCTAAAATTGGCTCCATGTTGATGAACTAAAATCTAAAAATTCCTTCACATGAATTAAGTGAATAAAATAAGTAGTATAGTGTATTATAATATAACAACAGTCTGCATAATGAGTACTTTTGATTGATTTTGTGAATAAAACTTCTGTTCTTTTACGCAAGTAACAGATCCACTGCTGGAAAACAGTGTGTATCTGTCTAGGAAGTGACTGTGTGTGTGTGTGTGTGTGTGTGTGTGTGTGTGTGTGTGTGTGTGTGTGTGTGTGTGTGTGTGTGTGTGTGTGTGTGTGTGTGACCCACATTTGATTTATTAGAATCAAATGTGTAAAATCAAACATTAGAAGAATGCTCCTGCGAGTCAACACAACTGCTTGGATAAGCAGAGATCAGTGGGATTTTGGACATTGGTATTAGCTGCGTGCTACTACAGGCCATCCAGAAGCCCTGACGTGGCGCTGCTGCTTTTGCTGTATCCCGGGTGTCAGTGGTTTCTCAGCGTGCCAGGGGGCGTGTGGAGAATCTGCGGGGCCTGGCGTTGGTCCGCTACCTCTCCGCCAGACGTGGGCCATCCCAGGTCACCGCCACTCTCCCGACCAATCTGTGTCACCGCCGCCGCCGCATTCTCCCACTGTCCTGACAACGTGTTACAGCCCCCCCCCCACCCCCACCACCACCCCCACATCACCCCCACACACAACACAAACCCCCCTTTCTCGCTTCTATAAATCCGCCTCACTTTCATCTATTATCTTTCCCTCTTTTATCCTCCTCCTCCTCGCCTTGCCGCGTTTTTTCGTAGACATTTTATTCTCCTCCTAAACCTCCTCGTCTTCTTTCTAGTGCATCCTTCTTCCTGTTCTCATTACTCTCCCCCTTTTCCTCACACTCTCTCTCTCCCTACTATATCCCTCCCCATTCTCCGGCGCTCTCTCTCCTCACATCAGAAAGTGTTGGATTTTGACATCTGCCTGCAGGAGCAGTGACCCATGAAGTAATTAGAGGAGGAATCTCGCCTTCTCTTCCTCCCTTTCCCTCCCTCCCCCCTCCATCTCTCTCCACTCTCTGTCTGCTCTTAGTCGGGGATCATATATATATATATATATATAAAAAAAAGCTGGTTATGTTTACTCCCTGATCCATCTAATTTCTGTAACGAGGGCCGAGCCGGCCTCATCTCCTTACCGCGCCACGCTTAAGCCAAGGCGTCGGGGCTGGAGAGGCGCCCCGGGCGCCCGCGGGGCACATGGAGCTTCAACCGCACCGCTCAGCCGCGGAGACGAGACGGGGACCTAACCGGATTAACTCCCAACCAGCACAGGTGGAGGATCCCTGCTTCAAACACACACACACACACATATGTGCACACAGAGCGAGATGCAACTTTACACCATTTAATGTATCATCAAAAAAAAAAAAAAAAGTGCTGGGATGAGACATCTATGTGATTATGTGTGCATGTGTGTGTTTGTGTGTGTTTGTGTGCTGCAGAGAAAATAAATAAAAAAGAAAACTAAAAAAAAAAAAAAAAAAAAATTGCTGCTGCAATAAGAGATGAGAGAACACAATTATGAATTGCTCCGGAGCTTACGGCCACTCCGATGATAACTCAAGTGCTGTGGTATCAAATTGCCAGAGCAAAGGAATCAACCCCCCCCCCCCTTTTACCCACAATTGAAAATATTTGCCCCTGGATTGCAAATGTAATATGTAGGGTAAGGGTTGATGTATAATGCAACAAAGTGAAGTCTGAAGGCCATTCCAAAAAAAACATGACGGGCTGGGATGTCAAATGTTTTGCTGGGCATCATTAGAGCTGTTTTTCCGTGTCCTAATTTACAGATTATTCACTTAGAAAAGTCTTTGGGGGATTTCGCCGGTTACTTGCTGGTAAACACGTTCCACTGAGTCTGTCTGTCAGCCTGTTGTTGCACAGTGAACTAGTATAGTGAAAAGGATCAGTTATTGTCACTGATGTTGAATCAAATAAGAGTAAAACCTATTATTGCTGTAAAAATACAGCAGAACGTCCGAATTCCACTCGCTTCATTTGACGTGATGGTGTTTTCTTAAAATATGTAACATCGTTGTTTATCTAATATTCTTCTTCTTTAGCAGATTTTAATGAACAACATTCCCCACAAGCCTACAAGCATCATGCATGAGAAGTCAGACTGAGGACAGTCAGACAGAGGAACTATGGGAATGGAATGTTTTTAGACATTTAGGTTGGATTGCAGCTTCAAAACCCACACCGGTGGAAAACGTGAGTATAGATATCAGGAATATGAAAAATTCTAATGAAAAACTACTAGCAACGAGCTAACACAACGGTGCCATAACATTCCTGGAACATTCTTTCCAGGTTGTGTTTTTGTTCTCCAGATTGTGGAAAATAGGAATATCATTGGTTTTAGGAGAGAAAAACTTGCCGTTTCAATATGGAAGGAATGATATGCAGCAAATGTTGAGAAAAAGTTCCATCCCAGAACATTTTAGGAACCAGTTTATGTTAGCTTATGGTAGCTAATGTTGAACAGATATAGCATTTTCAAGTGTCTGTTATAACGTATTAAGTCTTTCTTATATATTCAGTTTCCCTGCTATAAATGACAATAAATAAGGAATAATAATCATAATTAATATTAGTATTAAATATGGACTTACGGGTTATGTACATGTACTGGTATCAAAAGAAATTTACAGCATGTGTCTACAGAAGTGTCAGAATTTGCAGAATTGTTGTGCAACAGAGCAAAGAAAGTTAAAATATTGCAGAAAAATGTAAAATTTTGTTTTAATATAGATAAAAAATACTTTATTTAAACCTTAAAACAAGACCAAACTGACCCAAATCAGGAAGCTAAATTATCTGAAATGCAAAGTTCAATGATTAATAAGATAAGAGTTCAAATTTCAATTATTTGTCCATAAAATCATACAAATCACTCAGAAATCATTATAAAACAGGAATATTTCTGTGCGCTGATTGTATTGTTGCTGTTATCATCAGTCATGGCTCTGTAATCTCAGGGAGACTCACCTGGTTTCTTTAATATTTCTGCTGTTAGTTACACAACATTCCTACTACACTACCAGTTGTTGGACAGCTACAGGTCCTGCAGTAGAACGGAGCTGTTTACGGATCATCACCAGCCGCAGTGTCTGACGCCTTCATGTGGGCACAAGGTGTTGTGTTTCATCCTGCTGTGATCCACAAACTGTTTGCATGATGCACTGGCACCACCAGCAAGAGTCAGTGGGTCCGTTCCTCTGCCTGTCCCCCTCCCCAACCCCCCCACCCCACCCAAAACCTTCAGGCCAGAGACACTGGCCAGAGCAAGGCCACTCTAACCCAATTGGACCATCAATTACTACTGATTAGCCTCAAAGAAGCATCTGTCCCAGGAAGCATTTAACCATTATATTCTCCATAGTGACATACGGCAACAGAATTAACTGTCATATGTCAATGCGGTTTAATAGAGTTATTGGATTTTTGACATGTTCTGAAGCTCGTGATTGGGCTAATGGAATGGCAGACAGAATCCAACAGGGCACCTGACGGCTGCACTTGTGCGTGTCTGTTTTACATTCGAGCGAAAAGTCGGATGGAAAATTGAAATAATTTAGAATGATGATCCTTAAGAAGCGAGCTGACATTTTGAAATGGTTGTGTAGTCAGTCAATTGGCAGTTAATAATCTGAAAAAACAAAATATGTAGTGCCAAGTTGCAGTGGTGGAAAGTTACTAAATACATTTACTCAAGTAGATTTAACCTGTTAAAACCTCCTGATAGAGGCAGCTCTGGTTTTATATCACATTAGAAAACCTCAGCTCCAACACTAAATAAATTATCTGTAGTAAAACACAATGTTACTGTTACAGCATCGATATATATCATCAATATCCACATATAAGAAAATAGTATAATATAATATCAGTAGTAGGGCTGCAACTAACCACTATTTTAATATTTAATTTAGATTTGAGCGGTTTGTGTGATTATTTAATTGGCTCCTTTATAATCTCATTTTTAAACATCTTACAGAATATATTCTTCATGTTCTGTGTGATTTCTATGATTTTATGCACAAATAATTGATCTTTGAACTCTTATCTTATTATCAATGAACTTTACATTGCAGTTAATTTCGCTTATTTCTATTTTTCTACACTTCTGTAGTCACCTCACGTTGCAGATTTCTTTTGACACCAGGTTTAAGTCCAATAACCTTTGTGGTTGTAGAAATTTTCCATATTTATTATCATTTATAGCAAAAAAACTGAAAACTAGGCCTGGGGCTTAAGTGGTTAAGTATTCACATTTGATACTACTTTATACTTCATTCCACTATATTTCAGAGGGAAATATTGCACTTTATGCTCCACTGCATTCATCTGGAAGCTTTAGTTACTTTTTAAGATGCAGATTTGACTCAATGGATAATATAAGACGTTATTTAAATACACCACATAGTTAAACATTAAATCACTGGTTTCAACCTTTTTGTACTTCTTACAAACAGCAGTTTGTTTTCAGCTCATATTTCACATGTCGATGAGTTGTTTACAGCTCCACCAAATAGTGTTGTTTTTCTCTCTAAACTTCTCACATGGTTCCATTTCAATAAATGTACAAATGATCCAAAATTTCATAAAAAAAAAAGCAGTGATTAGAGGAAAAAGTCCAAAAAAGTGAAAACAGATTTGTGAATCAGAACTTTGTTTGTTCTTCTGTTTTCTTCTCCCATCAAGCTTCTCACGACCTCTCAGATGTATCCGGTGACCTTTTGCAGGGCCCGGACCCCTAGGTTGGGAACCACTGGATTAAATTAGTAGGTTGCATATATGAAGTATTACAAACTGGCTTGAAAACCTCCTGCAGAAAAAGGAAAATGCTGCATATAGACACAGCAGAACTAGACTGAACCAGTACATTTTGCTGTAAATTCTTATATATTTTACTTATTTTATGCAGGACTTTTACTTTTATGGAGTATTTGCATTACTCTATTGGTACTTTTACTTAAGTAAAAGATCTCAACACTTTTTCCACCACTGCTAAATAGTTTGATTTCATTAACCTTGTTAAACAGAGAGCTGGAAGGATACCTGGGAGAATATGTGTCAGTCAAGCCTACGTTGGAGTCGGTAAAACAATCTGCCAGTGTGATTTTAATGCGTGTGTGCACGTGTGTTTGTGTCTGAGTGTGTGTGTGCGTGCACGTGTTGGTAAAACAATCCGTCAGTGTTTTGACAGCCATGTCACACGCCGGGGATCCGTCTCAGGGGGATCCAGCGATGAGAACACCTGATTACCCCCCTGTGCACGATTCCTATATTTAACCCCGGCAAACCGTGACTTACACCTATTACGGATGACTTGCTTTTTTTTTTTTTTTTGCGGGGGGAAATTGTTTTTGCAGCAGGTGCGCGGAGGGTCGTGCGGGGCATGGAGAGAGGAAAAAAAAAGTTTTCAAGGTGACACGAGGCACAGCGGTGTAGCAATGAATTCCTTTGCCATCTGTCTATCATTATTGTTTGGAAACGGCGTTGCACTGGCACAGAACGCCGAGCGAGTCGCTTAATCAAACAAAGGTTTGGAGCTTTTTTTTTTTTTTTTATTTGCGAGATAATAAAGCTTGAATCATTTAGTTTCACACAGACATACAGGTCTGGAAAAAAATGAGAGACCACTGCAAAATGATCAGTTTTTCTGATTTTTACTACTTATAGGTATGTGTCTATTAACTACTGAGAATATTTCTACCACATTCCAAATAAAAAATATTATTGTTTAGAGCATTTATTTGCAGAAAATGGTCAAAAGATACATTTTCAGACCTTAATCAATGCAAAGAAACAAGATCAAATTCATTTTAAAACAATAACCCTTAGCAGCAGTTGGAAATAATTACATTTTTTTGCTTAATACATAAAAACTGTATGAAGCTGTATGAGTAACATTTAGATTTTTTATTTTAAATATAAAATGATATTTAAAGGCTCATAGGCTTCAACGGGTTAAATGTACCGCTAAAAGAGTCCAGATCCATGTTAATGCAAAACAGTCCTGATGTCATATTGGTTCCTTTACAACAACAAAAAATCAAGTAATAAAAGAAAACCCGGTTGCACGTTTCATACAACACATGACTACTGACCAACGAGCGGTTTCACTGCAGCTACTGGAGGTCAAGTGGCTTCCTTGAGGGTTTTCTCATTATTTGTTGAGGGGAGGGGAGAGTGTTTCTTAATCTATGGGTTGGGAACCCAAAATGGGTCCGCGCCGGTTTCCCCGGTGACGAGAGCGCCGCTAAAGTTTTCTTCTTTCTTGGACCCAAGATGAGGATATATATATTTGCGAAAGTTACGGCCTGAGAAGGAGCCTGATGTAATGGTTCAGTAGGGGATGCACACGGTAATATAAAGCCGATGTGCTGCTGGAAGAACAGGGAAAAAAAAGAGAAAAAAAGAAAAAGAAAAAACTGTGGTGGTTTTCTCCTCAGTGTGTGTTAATGGCGGTGGCGGGGTGACAACATAACTCTTGATTTATAAGGCTATTTGAAATGCCATCGCTCGCGGGGCTGTACCCATAGAGCAGGCGGGGAGGATCGCTGACAGCTCGCTGACTACAGGACGGTGAGACAGAAAACGCCTGGCGTGTCTGTCCGTCTGTCTGCCCAGCTCCTTATCTCTCCCCCCGTCTACCGGCTTTTGTTCTGTCTCATCTGTTTTCTACGATCTCATCTCACTTTCCTGCATGCGGACTACCCCCCCCCCCACCCCCCACCCCCCACGTCTTTCTTTCATCCATTGTGGCTGGCGAAAAGGGTCGTAGCACCGTGAGACACTTAGCTCTCAAACAGTTACACTCCTCAGCGCCCATTAAGTTCAAAAAGACGCGCTGTGTGCTGGGAACCTTTACACCAGGTGGAAACTAATACTTTTTGTCACTAAAGAAGTTCAGGTGGGTGTAGGGGGGGGGGGGGATGTGGTCAGCTTAATAGCGATATATGCTGGCCTGTCAGCTACAGGGCATTGGTGGAAATTTTGTAATATATAAGCCTGGCATTAGGATGATTGAGTGCGACATGTGCATATAAGCAATTTGGGTATTGTTAAGGTAAATACGCCTGGTAATGGCTGGGGTTGAGGGGTGGGGAGGTGTAGGCTGAGGTCAGAGGTCAGAGGTCAAGGTGTGTGCAGGTATGAGAGTTATGTATTTAAAGACACACACCTGCTTAGCCCCCAGGACTTACGAGAGAGTGGAAACAAGAGTGAAAGCAATCCTTTTTAAGGCATTTTAAATGCTCTGTAATCCACTGTATGTGTGTGTGTGTGTATTACAGTAGCTGTTAGACTGTGTGTGGCAATATGTCTACAGAAATTTGTGGTAAAAGCATGGATTTTTTTTTTTTTTTTTTTTTTTTTTTTTAAGTGTGACACATGAGAAGTTGCACTGTGAGACGTTGAATCTCTAAGACAAAGGCCCAGGTGGGGTCACCCATTGTCACGTCCATAAGTGGACACATATATGATACCTGTTTGCAATACGCGCACAATGCCATAAGACATTTTGGAAAACCTACTGTTGTAACGCGATCGGCGTAATATAGCGAGGCGACACAATGCGAGACACAAGCGAGTTGGACTGGGTGGGAAACCGAAGTAGCATCAGCGGCTCGGCCGGGGAATTCCTGAACGAAAACGGATCCCGGGCTCGGGTGTTTGTGTGTTTAGGTATGTTTGAAGAATGTTGCCACTGTACATTGTCGCTGTCGTCGGGGGGGGCGGGTTGGGGGGGAACCGAACACCGCATTAAACAGCGGGGGGAATATCAGCGGAGGGAAACAGATAGGAGTGTCATCGCATTAGGAACGTGGCTCCTGAAATGAAACCACCAGAGCGCCTGAAAACGAGGCGGCGCTTTGATTCGTCCCCTGACGCGATGCCGCTAAAGTCGGGGAAGTTTGTCAGGTGGTCTACACGCTCCCTGCAGCTGCAAAATAACCTTTTAGAGGTTTTCACACATTCACACGGGACTGTGATGAGATTTAACCAAAAGTATCAACCAGTCAATCTGTCTCTTGATTGAGATTCTTTCCAAGATTTAAAAGAAAATGCTCCGCCATAATTATTTTATATGGAATTTCAGTTGCTTAAGTATTCATTAATTTATTCTGATTTAATTATTTAAGCCGGTTTAATTGAAGGTATTTATTACTGAATGATTGGGCATGGTCACCCAGTTTCACTGATTGGACCGATCACCGATTGAATTCATCTTATTGGTGTTCGGGAGCCTAATTGTTTAAAGGTAAAGTTTGTAGTTTCTGTTGGCATCTAGTGGTGAAACTGCAGATTACATCCAACTAATTATTACATGAGTAGCCCGAGCTACAGTGGCCATGAAAAAGGTATAAGAAAAAAAAGTGAAAACATGAAAGGTTATCTTTAGAAAACTAATACTACTACTTCAGACAGTGAAGTGCAATATTATTAATATTATTATTATTTGTTTCATTTAACATGTTCTTGGAATTACACATGTGTTATTTGTCAATTTAAAATATATTTTTGCGAGTCAAAGTTGTAGTTTGTGGTAAAAAATGTTGAATTCTAATAAATATAATTTTCTGCACAAGCTACACAGAGCCATTAAAGCTGTGTTGGTGAGACACACTGAGCAGTTTCACATAAAACTATTAAAAAACTAACAGGGAACTCATAATTCATGACACAACTCAAACAAGATAAAAAAAAATAAATAAGATGCCTCTTGTCATTAACAACTATACATTTTCTAAATAAGAATATAGGGCCCCATGGGGCAACTGGAAGGTGGAGGTAGGCTCTCTATCAAAGCAAATGCAATTTTTTTTTTATTAAATTATATACAAATAAAACATGTTACTTTAAATTATATTACATTTCTGGAAAGTTCATTCCACTAGATGCGGATGAATTCTACCTTCAAATGAGGCTTTTTTATTTAGAGAAACATCAAATGCTTCCAATTTCTATGTCCAAAAAAAAAAAAATGGGCAAACATTTCATGCATTGAGAGAGAAAAAAAATGGACAAAAATGCAAAAAGCCATCTGCAGAATTATAATTGGAATTCGTTCCATTGTTGAAAAAGTCAAGATTGTGATTATAACTAATGTGGTGGTTTCCGAGCAGTCTTTCAATACGAGGCGAGTTTGGTTCTATTGGTTAGAGATGTTTGTTCTGCACAAACATGAGGAAAATGCCCCGGTCTCCGACCTGATTGAAGCAGCAACCTGTGGGAACGGAGATTGTTGCCCGTAACCGTGACTCATGCCGTCTGTGCCGTTTCTGTGGTTAGTCAAAGTGCTCTGACCCCGGCATCAGTCACCATCAGCCCACAGACAGCCTCTCATTTTACCGTCTGAGGAATTTACCACCCCATCCACTGCGAGCACCGCTGTAAAACTAGACGGCGGTAATCCTAATCAACAATAATCCCCTGTCTTCGCCGTTATTTGAATAGCGAATTATGCGAGCTGTGTTTTAAGGATTATATGAATGTACAGTAGAGTTCTAGTCTCTGGCCTGTCTGGAGTATTTAATTATTGTTTAAAGTAGAAGCCACAGCCAAATCACAGTGATGAAAACAAATCCCTACACAGCCAAACATTGCTGGGGTGGTGGGGGGGAGGATTTTGCGTTGTCTTACTGAAAGCTGTCGGCGGATAAAGAAAACGAGCTGTAAATAAAACACGTCCCGGGTAAATATGGTAACGCCGCGCCGGGGTCGCTTGCGACATCTTTTAATGTTAGCGCCCGCCGTGAGTCACGGCTGTCTGGGAGGTCACGTTTCAGCCGGATTAGCATGCGGTCACCTCCTGAACGTCTGGTTTTCCATTAGCGCTCGACTTTTATGGACTTAATGACACCTCAGTGATCTCTCTTGCTCGACTCTCAACACTCTCTCTCTTTCTTCCTGTTTCTTTGAAGAAACAAGGCGAAACCAGCCGGATCCATAGGAATCCGAGGCTTCTCGGCTTGTGGCCCTCCCAGAACCGTCTCGTATCCAAACATCTCCCCCCCTCCTCCTTTGCTTTCTCTTTAAACACACGGCCGTGTTATCACCCTTGCTTCCTCTTCCCTCCTTCCCACTCCCTCCTTTTTTTTTTCAAAGCATGAGAATGGGGCCGGGGCGATTAAGGAATCCTAGCCCCGGCTAATCACCCCGGACTGGAGCACTTCCGCTGCGCTGATTACCAAGGAAACCATTAAGGAGAAGAAAGTGGCTGGATCTTTCATCCTGGTCGGCCGGGCTCAGGGGAGGTCAGAGAGGGGTGTGTTTGATAGGCCATTTACCCTTCCTGTTCTTATTATTCCAGCATTTCCTCTATCTGGACTCGACACGACTACAACAAGCGGACCCCGGGCCCGTCTCGCCCTCCCTCTCCCCAGAAAAGGGGGCTGTAATCATTGCCATACTGGTGTGTCCTGGACTCACTGGTGGGTATGCGTGACACTTGGTGCGCATGGAAGGGTTGATTTCGCGAAACGCACGTGAACGCAACGCAATTACATTTTCGCACCCTGACACACATGTGCTCGGGTTCACTTCAGTCTTTCTTCACCCCCCCAAGCACCCCTCATCCTGCATCAATACAAGGTCTAGCTGAGCAGCAGTGACCCTGGAAGAAGCAGACATAACACAAGTAGCGCCCCTTCCTCTCTCGTTTCTCCAAAAAACACAAAAAAGCAGCGTATTTGCGCGCACCGGGGCCTCATGGGTACTGTCACAGATGGTGCTAATGACGTGTGCCCCGGCAGAGGCAGCGCCCTCGTTCGCGCTAGACTGGTGACATATGCTCAGTCGCAGGGCCATCAGCAGAGCACGGCGGCCCCCAGTGTCCGAGGGACACCCCCCCCCACCACCCCTCCATGTAACCCCCCGCCACAATGACAGAGGCAGGACCCTAAACAAACACGACTCAGCCTCCTTCTCTCTCTCTCTCTTCATTGTATTTCAATCTGTTTCTTTCTCAACCCCCCTCCCCACCCACCTCAACCCCCCCAACCACTCCTCCTATTGTCCGATTCTGTCTCTCCCTGTTACCTCTCCCTCCCCTATGTTGTTCATCCCTCCTCTACGTGTCCCCACTGAGCCCCGACTTGATGGATGACCCTTTGCTTTGGCGATTAGGGTCCCCATGGGGCCCTCCCCCCCCTTTTTTCCCCCCTCTGTAGGAATCCAGGGGTTTCGACGGGAGTGACGGAGCAAGTTCAGGCCGTCCGTCTGCCTCCGAGTGCGAGCATGTGCACAGCAGATATCAGAGGGGGGGGTTTGGTAGGGAAGGATGACAGGACGTATCAGTAATGGGTAAAGCATTAGCATCGTCTCCGTGTCCCGTGGTTCTTCCCCTTCAACCTGAGCCTCCTGTGCCCATCCTGTCACAGAGGGGGAACGAGACGAGACCAGATGTGTCCGATTTTATTCCTCCTCCAGGATAAAATAAAGATCCGCTACAAAAGTAACATAAAACTAGTAAATAATAGCAAAAAAAAAAAAATATTAAAATTGAATGATGTGATTATTAAACGTGGTACTAAATTACATAATCTCCTATAATTTTCCTCGGCATTTGTCACACATTTCAATGCAGTATACGGTTACAGTATCCAAAGGTGACACAATGCACTGACACTTCAATAAAAGCCCGGGATGGGGGAATTCCTACAACATGAGGGCAACCAAAAAAAGACCATCGGCTGCCATTATCCCCGAAACCCGACCTCCTCCGAGTTACTGTAACTCCACACGGATGCACCATGGGTATGAATGAACCGCCAGAGACTTTTTTTTGTGCTGTACAGTGATGCCACACCGGGGCCTTTTGTACGGCCGCATTCCTCGGTAAGTTGTAAAAATGCTAAAAGGTAACAGTGGACAAATTACCAAATTACACCGGAGCCCCCCCCCCCTCCCCCTTGGGGAACACAATGTGGAATCAGTCGAAAGTGTCGGAGTAAAAACACTGTGTCATGTTTCTGTAACCAAGAAGATGTAACCGTAGATGCCTTTTGTTCGGGATAAAGCAGAAAGCCAGTTGTCTCACCGTTTGTTTAGAGGGGGGATGTTTTGGCGATGAGCTCATGCTGAGATTCGCTCCTCCACATTAATGGATTAGCTAATGGTACAATATGAATAGGATAATATGCACGCACAGCATGCAGTGTGTGTTAAAAGTTTGGAATTATCATCATTGATAATTGTTCCTATAGTCTCAGTTGCCTAAATTATTTATTGTTAGCTCTGCATTTTCAAAGTGCCACGCTTTGCCTTTGGTCTCAGAGCAGGAAACTAAATGTGACCGACTGCGATATTAATAAATGAGTGACATTTGGAAATCAATTCCTTAATTACGCAAATTGCAGAGTTGATGAATTTATGAAAATGATCTTTGAAAGCTGAAACGCACACGTTTCCCTTTGCAAATGAAGCTATGCAGCTCTTTTTTTTTTTACTCCTTTCCTGAGTTAATAAATACACAATCCAAAGCACATGGAGGAGCACAAGTTGTGTACTTTCTGCTTCCAGAGGGTTATTCTTTCCCCCATCCTTGTTGTTTTGTGATTAGTATTTGTGTTTACTTTCAGAGGGGGAAAAAAGGCCGAGGTTTACTCAACAGCAGAGCGAGGTTAGAGGGCTAAAGCAATACGAGACCACGCATTCTTTACAAATCAGGCCTCAGCAGCACATTAAAAGCATTTACATAATCATAGATTGATTTATAATAAGAAAATCTACTTGTACAAACAATCCACATTATACAATCGCATAGTATTACAATGGCAAACAGGAATAAAGGGGCTAAAAATACACCTTTTCAGCCAATGCCAAGTAGCCTCATGTAACCTGCAGTATAAGTAACCACTTTAGTTCAATGGTAATATGAGAGAGAAGTGAATAAAATAAATATACAGCATTAATAAAGCAGCTATTCTGACTGATTATTAGAAATAATGATAGAAGATGCTTCATCTCCTTTTAAGGACGCTGCACATACCCTCATCATATGATTATGTGTCACCAATTTGAATTAATACAGTACATATGTTAAAAAACAGCTACCTCGAAGAATCAAACCTTTGAGTTGGAATTCAACCATCATGAAAAGGAAAAAAAAGGTAATGTCAACAAATTCCATCCAATTAAAGGGATTGAGTTCGCAGGATTTTCAACAACAAATGACTTGTCTAATGGGTGGAATGGGTTGAATTTACACTGCAGAATGAAATGTATTTCGTACACTGTCATGCCCCTTTTTTTTTCTCTTTCGCATTATCCAAACAAAGAACAATCAGATTCTTGAGTGTTTGCATGCTCATGTTTAAAGGATGGAAATTTAAATTCCAGATCTGCAAAAACTTAATGAAAAAGAAAAGGAAAAAAAAAAACAGAGAGAGAGAGAGAGAAATCCAAATTCTGCTGGCAGTACGAAAAAGCTGCCCAGGTGGTCTTAACCGGCCATCATTTTCTTACTTAACGATAATGGGCACCATGTGAGGAACCCCTGGTCCCACTGACGAAACCAGCAGGCGGAATGAGGAAAAAAAAAGAGGAAAGAAGAGGTAGAATATTTATGTTTCCCAAAGAGCTCACATCCGGAGATAATCTGCTGTATCCTTAGATAATCTTTAGTAGCTTATACGCACCGGCTGAGCTGTAATTAATGGCAGGGAAGCTATGACATGGTGACCCAGGGATGTTTGTCCTATCACTGTATGGCCTGTTTATTAGCACAAGCTGGAGGCACTCACATCCCCTGCTTCTGATTTAAAGTTGGTGGAGTTTAGTAGAGATACACCAGCAGAGAGCTCGCTAGGAGACCATCCTTGTTTTTTTTTTCTAAAATCAGTCGGTCTTAATAGCTTCTACCAACCTGAGATGAAGTTTCATGTAAACATCCATTTAATTCTAACTAAGCAGACCTGTGATCTGCAGTAAACCCTCTGTGGAGCCTGGTTTTGGTGTTGAGTGGGTTCCATACTTCAGTAACTCAATCTTTAACCCTGATTTTTATTTTCAGCAAAATATATTCCTGATTAAACCCTTACATTAATAAAACTGCTTTTCAGTGTTCACTGAAATCTTTAAACTTAAAACAACATGAAAAACAATAATAAGTGAATGTGTGCTGTTAACACATTTATCAAATGTATTGTTTTTATTCAGAATTCCACATTAATCTTATGAACCTTTAGTGTAGTTATTATTATCATTAATATCATTATATACCTTATTTATTATCGGTGCAATACAGCATAACACAAAAAAGACATACAACAATTGGACAGTGTTAAATCATACAGACATTAATGTAGTCATTAATGTAGGATTAGTTATGGTTTGTATGTAATGAGTATTGTGGTTTTTTTATTGTTGTTTTTTTTTCATGAGCATTTTTTTTCTTTTTTATTATCTATTGGGTTTGTATTTGTTGATCTTGCTGTCAAGTTGCTGCGTACATTTCCTGTTGATTAATAAAGTTAAATTGAATTGAAAAATCCTTTTGTGGTGGAGATAAGAAAACCTAAAAAAAGGGAGAACAAGAAGAATGTTTATTTCTTTGTTTAAGACATTTTATATAATTAGTAAGGTCAAATGTCACTTCATCTGACATCTCACACTGCAAAACTGAAATCTAAACAAGTAATTATATCTTGCTTTTGGTTCAATTAACCCAATATTGAGTAGAATTATCTTGTTCCAGTGACAGTTTATCTTACTGCAAGTGTTTTTTCCTGATATGGATACATTTGCTCTTGTTTTAAGACTAACATTAAAAAATGTAACTAAGCTAAATTATCTGCCAGTGGAATGAGATAATTCTCCTCAATATTGGTCAAATTGTACCAAAACCAAGATATTTTCCCCTGGTAACCTTTCAGTTCCTGCAGTGTGTTTTTGTTGTACAGAGAAACTTTGTGCTGCTGCATCACAACACAAATGTCACAGCCTTCTCTGACCATTGAGTGAACCATGTGACTTCATCATGTGGTCGCCCCTGCTATTAAACGTCTTTAGCAGGAGAAGCAGAGGACTAGTGACTCTCACACTATGAAGTATGAGCAGTGTGTCCATCCTGCCACTGTGAGATGTGTGGGAACTCTCCTCTGCAGCAGCAGCTCCTCTCTGTCATGCCGGCTCCAGTGTCTGGCCTTGTCATTTTTCACCCCACCGCCGACACCGCCGTGGAAGGGGAGAGGATGTGTGTGTTTGTGTGAAAAGCACACCTGGCAGAGAAGGAGACCTATAACCCCACCCCTCCACCATCCGACCTCAACCCCCCCGCCGCCCACCCACCCCCAACTCCTTTTTCTCCGCCCTCCATCCCACCTTCTTCCCTTCCCTCTTTCCCAGGCCCCGGGGGCAGAGATGGATCTGCGTCTGGGGCTGGTGATGTCACTCGTTGGCAATCTGAGGTTTAAGAGTTCAGAAGCAAGGAACTGAAGAAACTATCTCACTTTTGTTTACAACGCACGCAGATGCATGCGAAAGCGGCTTGTGGCCGGGTCCTTTTATCGCTCGCTTTGTCTTCGGATGTATGTAATCGCATTGTTTCATGGTATACAGTTGTTTGTACCTCCGGTAGAAAAAAAAAACCCTCTTTGCTCTGCATGGTGTTTCTTTTCTTCGTTCACTCGAATAGAGGGGTTGATGAGAAGGGCATCGTGGAAAAAAAAAAAATACAGGCAAACAAAACTTAATAGAGACCAGGGAAGACATGTGTTTCCAGAGGTGGGGATTAAACAATTGAGAATGAAATCTACCCGCCTGGCCAAATCAGTCGGAGCCAGAATACAAAAAATATGGCGCACAAAGTCAAATAAAAGAGCATGGATGAGAGGATATCAGCAGTTTGTAAAAGCAAATGGGAAGAAATCTGATTTTCCAGCGAGAGCTTGAGAACCAAATTGATCGTTAATCGGTTCAAGATATCTCCGGGTGTGCAGCCTCGACCCTACAGAGATAGGTTTTGCGGTTTTGATGTATACTCGCTATATGTAAACACAGACATGAAGGCAAACAGCCACAAGAATGCCCGAGACGCTTCATGTGGCTGGATCCGGCTTTTTTTTTTTTTTTTTTTTGAAGATTTAGGCCTTGTTCTGTGCTGTCGAGCGAAGACACGCAAGGAGAGGACAACAGAGCACATGTCACAGAAGTCAGTCTGGATGAAAGGACGCGTCTCTTTTCTCAGTCAGGTCTGTGCAGTCATGCTGCAGAAGTTTAGACGGTTTTTGACATTGTCCCATCAATTACAGGACACTGATGTCACGGGCCTCTGTGAGTCTCTGTGAATACTTTCAATATATGCAGTCAAAACATATTCCAAGTACATCTTTTGACACCCACTTTTTTTTTCTCTCCACAGAAGTGTCAGTAGCTCTTCTAGATGTGGTTGTATCAGCATTCATGTGGGTGTCTGAGAAAGAGATGGAGTGTGCATGTGTGTGCACGTGCGGTGATTAACACTCCCCTCTCCATGTCAGATAAAAGCATGAAAAATGGCACGGGGTAAAAAAAAAAAAAAAGGGCGTCGCCCTCGCCAGTTGTAGCTGATCGATACCGTGCAATTACAGAGATTTATGTTGTTCAGCATTCCAGGGCGAGTTCGTCTCACAGCCACCTGTGGAAATATGATCTGTTTTCAAGTCATCGAACAACAGCAGAGGAGCGGCGAGGAGAGGAGTGGTGGCTCATTTCACCAGAGTTTCCACAATACGTTTAATTACACTTATACTTTATGGTATGCCATCCAGCGTGCACTGCCAAACCAACGTATCATTATAGCTTGATTGATATATGGTGTGAGTGTTCCTTCTGTTTGGGTCAGGCTTGACAGGTATCTCTAAACCCCTTATTTCACCTGTGAGTTAAGTGTTCAGGTTTAAAGGGGTTTGGAAGCGTTTCCCCCTTGTAGTTATCTTCAAATGTTAAAAGAATTTCAAATGCCGACAGTAAACAAAGCTTAAAGGCCAATTTAGAGTTTCCGCGTCTAGGTCTATAAATTTCATGATCTGCGCAGCCCCCAACATTTCTGACAGTGACTGACTGTAAACTAGACAAACACTAGAAGTCAAAGCACTGCAATTTGGACACTTGTGTGTATTGTATAACGTTTTGTCTGTATTTTGACTGTTTGGTCCTATTCTTGTTGAACTGGCACATGGACGTCTTTCTATTTTTTGACTTCTTCTTCGTGTTCTGCCAAATACAACAAACAACCTTTCCTCTCGCTGCCGTGAGGCCGTCTGTTTGTTTTCAAGAGTGAAAGCGTGGATTGTGTCTGCTTTCACAGATCCCTGGTTGACGTACAGTATGTATACAAGCATGTGCACATCAGGATGTAAGTTTACAGATGTTGATGAGACAGTAATAACGAATTGACCTTAAGAAGATTCTGACGCTGCTACTAAGGTTGTGTATTGTAAGGAACCCCCATCTGGTGTTCTTAGAACATTACGTCTAAATCCAGATATCTAAAGTTTACAATATTTAGCATCAAAGCCATTTTTCAAATTGTGATTCAAAAATCAGGTTTTTGTTTGGAGTCATAGTTGAGTATTGTATCCAATGTCTGGGAAGTCATCTATCATGGGCTGAAGAACGCATCATCTCATGATCAGGAGATCATACTAGATGCTGATTGGTCGGTGGACTGTGTTTCAGACATAAATGGATAACTTTAACCTCTTAAGACACACCCCCTTTTCAGTCTTATTTGCAAAAATGGTATTCCCAAATTGTAAGTAGCACAGTTCCCACATGTCATTTAAAAGCCCTGGCTCTTGGCTATAGGATTTGGATGGTCTCATCAAACCAAAGGTGGACAATTTTGGAGTCGATCCTCATTGGCTTTCAAGCCGGATATCTCCCAACCCCATGCATGAGCCAGTTGAAGCATGGGGCATCATGGTGCACAGTAACATCTATACCAGTAGCAGAAAGGTGGTGTCTATTCCATATTGCCTACTGAATAAGGCCTGGTCTGCAGCTATGACAACCAACACTACCAAAGATGGAGGAAAGACAATGAAAAACTTCAAGGGTGGGAGCCAGTATATAGTATAGAACACATGCACAGCTCATCATCTGAGGATAAATGTTGTCTCTGGTCAGTCCTGATGTCCCCTGAGGCAGCGGGTCATGCACTAAGAACGATGGGCTCCTGTTTTAAGGCTCATCCACTGAGGCGCTGCTCGCTCCATACGTGGTAACAGTGATTCTAGTTCCACTGCCTGGGCTCTGTAGGAAACCGCATGGTTGTAAAGCTCAAATTCAGAGATCTGGCTGTGAGGCCTCTAACACTCACAGCTGCAATGGAGGACGGATTGATGTCCATTGAAATCTTTTTTTTTTTTCTCCCAGTCTGTGTTCTCCCTCACTGACTTTAGTCTCTTTTCTTATTTTTTTCCCTTTCTCTCCTTCCTTCTCCATAATGACTCATACAGAAGGAATGAACAGAACTCAGCCCCCACCGGTCCTCATACACTCCATTTTACAGACAAGTTTTATGGCTGTGCGATCTAGGAACCTTGGAATCGTACTGTGTTCTCCTCGTGCAGAAGACAGCATCCCACCGCTCAGACAGTGAGTTCAAACTACATTGTTTATGGTTAGTATTTCAGTCCAGATAGGTCCTGTCAAAGCAAGTTTGCTGTGTAATTACCTGAAGTGCTCAAGTTTGATCAGATTCATTTGCAAAAGGTCAAAGCATCAGAGTTTCCTGCTCCAAAGGGAATTATTGTCAGAGTAGTTTTAACTCCGGTAAACAAAGTGATCTGTCAAGCTTTTAAAGAGCCCATCTCCTCGGCAATAAAACATAACCTTCAGTCTCACAGAGAAGGTTTTTTTATCATCTCAAACTGAATTGGATTGAAAAGGCCACACAATCGACTGTAGAGAAAGCTCCCGCACTAAATCTGATGATTTTTCTTATTTGGGTTTGAAAGTGCCATGTGTTAATACGTGATGTTTCAAAAGGTTTTCTGTCCTGCATGAAGTCAAATGTCTTGGGAGAAAGCACTGTCCCCAAGCCCGTTTCAGATCTCGTAAGTGGAAATTTTCACTGTAATAAATTACCCAATGCTGACACACTAAAAGGCTTTGTGGATCTGTCATATTCAAACATTTCATTGGACAATGGCATCAGTACATGATGACACAGCTTAGGTCAAACCATTCCAGACCTGGTAACTGTAGCTCTTATTTTTTCTCCCCACAGAGCTTCTTAACTGGATTTACTGCAATGTGATACAAGAGCAAGTATTGGCTGAGGAGATGGTGGTTTGTGGTGTGTGTGTGTGTGTGTGTCTCAAGCGTGTGCATGTGTGTCACTGTATTTGTGTGTTTGCATGAGTGTGTTTCTGCATGTTCCTGTGTGTGCGTACATATGTGCACATACTGACACACTAGGGTGCTTAGGTAAGAGATCAGATGTTAGCGTGGTCCATCTCTGAGACGGCGGAGGAGCAGAGGACGCTGGGATATGCCCGGCCCGAGGGGATCCTCTTGTGTGCTGAATGGAATTGAGGAATGCCACCATAGACAAACACGCTGCGAGCTATGAAACAACCGCCATACAACTGAAATCTACACTGTGCGTCCCTGCTATCCAACACAAAAGGGAAGTCAATCCAAGAAACTGAAGGAGAGAGAGAGAGAGAGAGGGAAAGAGAGAAAGAAAGAAAAGAAAAACAAACATTACAAGGGTGCCTCAGTTGAGCCCAGAGGGGTTTCATTGTAATGTCACAGCAATGCTTAATATGGAACTCAGCATGTAATGAGTTGATGTAATAATAACGCATGCGGTTCTTTTTTTATTTTATCATTTAACAAGATCTATCCATAGTCTTACAAGACACATGTGCCCACACCAGTTTCCAATGGGACACCGGGAACTATAATGCATTACGTTTCACTAAAACTTGGCTAAATCCTGAAATACACTGTGTGCCATTCAACTAGGCAACTCTTCTTCTGTATTCAGATCTGGTAGAACAGAGACTTCAATCAGGCTACACTTAAGAAGGTTAATCCTGACTCCCATCAATATATAGAAAGGTCTACCTGAAGGAAGAAAAAGACCCGACCCTCTGGTATCAGGCAGAGATGCTCACAAGTCTTTTTGTGCACATCCAAGGTCACGGGTCTGAGTCAAGTCTCAAGTCTTTGGGTGGTGAGACTTGATCAAGTCTCAAATATGGTCATAAGTCTGAGCCAAGTCCTAGTTCTTTGGGGGGTATGACTCAGTCAAGTCTCCCAAGTCTCTCAAGCCCCATGTCTCTTCTTATAATAACGAGCCTTCTAATCCACTCTACTAAGTATACTGTAGTGCACAGCTATATTGCCAGTATAGGAACAGTGATGAATAATGTAATCCAACTTTTTACATTTTTTTTTCATTTTAATTTCATGTTAATATTAGACAACTAAACTAACATTCCCTCATCTATTTAAATATTCAGTTTGGAAGCTGGTAGCAAGCTAAGTCAAACATAGCTGATGCTGAGCAAAACATGTTTGCTAATCGCTCATGTGGTAATGTGACTTACCTATGCGGGTGAGATTTCAGGTGCCTGATAAAATTTGATGTGGTTAACCTAATGTCCTTAAATCTTGGTACTGCAGACTTTGCAGTCAGCCTTTGTTTTGTTGGTGGCATCTTCTTTTTAGAAGTTTTGTTACCCAAAGGCAATTACAAAGAGTACAGAAGCAGCTGCAGGTGTGTCGGTCACAACAGTGTCATCTGACACAGTGTCATAAGGCTGCGTGCCATGCACCTGATACATAATGCGGTTGCCATGTCCCAAAAATGTTGTTCCTGCTTGGCTTTCACTAAACAGCTGCTCCTACACTGCTACTGCTCCTGTGTACCTCATGTATATTGACTTCCTTTTCTGGCGCAGTGCAATACGGTACTGATTCAAAACTACAGGCAGATCACACAGACTTTAAACAATGGACTATCATTGGACACAGGCTACGTGATTTGATGTAATGAATCAGAAAAAAAGGCTGTAGGGGTTGCTACATTAATCTACTCTATCTAATATTTTCAAATCTCTCCACTTGTTTGTCCGGTTTGACAAATCTCCAGATAAGTGCCGTGTTGGTGTGCTTCAGAGGCTGAATTGGATAGAAAAGTGTGTGGATATGAAAAGGATATATATATATTCATGTAGTTGGGGCCTGAGAGTCAACCTGGGCCTGTGAGGGAAGAAGCAGGAAAGGAACCACACCTCCCTGAACACGAACGGGTCCTCAGTGGACAGGGTGGATCGCTTTAAGTACCTTGGTGTCCAGGCCTGACCTCAATGCTGCAGACTGACTCAATGGTGAGAAAAGCCAAAGCAGAGGTTGTTTCACCTCAGGCACTTGAGAAAATTCCAGGTATCCTCTCAGATACTGAGGAATTTCTACTCCTGCACTGTCTTGAGACCATCCTGAAGGAACTGGTGGGATCACATTTCACCATGATTGCACCTTATATGACAAATAATCCTGATTGATTGATGGGTAAGTGGTCGAGACCACATCACTACTGCAAGTTAGAAACCCATATAATGCAGTTTGAAGATTCTGTCAACATTCAAGCTAAGATCCTTTGCTTTCAAGTAGTTATATAATAAATTTGAATAATACACAAGATAAAACCTGTCCAGCGTGTTGGTAACTGCAGGTGTAAGACACACATCTGCCTTTAACCAATACATTTTTCTAAATCATTTACTTTCACTTACTTAGTAATGGTGCATAAATTGAGTTCATCCAGACAGAAATTGGATATTCTCCTGTGCAACAGCCTGTCCAGTTGACGTGCAAAAATTATATTGTTTTCAAGTCTTTACATGGGTCACCCATTGATCTCTCAGCCCCACGTGTTAAATTGCTCTTGAGCAAAATATGTGTATGTGTAAACCCAATTGGACGTTGCTCTAGGCAAAAACATCTGTGGAGAAAAACAGTGGATGTATATGAGTATATTATGTTATCCATGGAAAAGCTTTAAGGACAGCAGTTTGAGTTTCACAAAGCTGGCAAAATTTCAAACACTTATAAAAAATTCTGGTTTCCATGATGCACTGTATTTATTCCTTATGGCCCATCCTTGCATTCAATATATTTAAACCTCTTTTCAAACCGCTATCCAATGCTGAAGGCAACCGCGCTATCTCAATTGATTTAGAACAAGTATTGATGGATAGTTAATGTATTCTTCTGTGCATGATAAAAGGCCCGAGCACTCCAAAAGTCCTTGAATGATTCCATAAAGAAGCTGCGTGCTCCTCAGAATGGATAATGGACTTGTTGCACACGTACAGCAAAGACCTTGGATGATAAGACCGTAGGAGCTCTCTGGTTTGGGGCTTTGTGTAGAACACCCACAATTAAATAAAAAAAAAAAGCTTCCTGCATTGGCAAGCGGTTTACGAGGTGAAGGAGCGTTTTCTTTTCGACATTTAGACAGATAGCATTATCATATCAGAGTGCGTGGATCCGCAACATTGCCTGACAATTGTCACTCATGTACTTTCTAATAATTTGGGCACGCTTGGCAGGATATTAAGCAGGCTTACGGGCATGTGAGACGAAACGATTTGAACTCGTGTTTATGATAGGAGGCGTGAATGTGTGAGGGAATGTAATTGATTCATTTATTTCATGTGTGAGATTTTCTACTGTAATGCAGCTTTTCGGAGGGAGACGCGGCGCCGTCGTGGGATGAAAAGGTGGGGGGAAGGTAGCTGCTTCTCGCATGTGGCAGGGGCCCTCGCAATCCTTCCAAAACCTTCCAAGAACGTTGATAAGCAGATCCCTGAAATGAAATCTTCCCCAGCACCCGGCTGGATCTGCCCCCTAATCGTTTTATTTACAGTCACTATAAAACCTCCCTTTTAATGGCGCTGTGAAATAATAGGCAGCCAAGGAACAATCGGTACAGTCCTAAGCGCATTCCCCCCTTCCATTTTCACATTAGGCTAATCGAGGCGAGGGGAAGGATATAAAGACATCAGTTGGATGAAATGAGTGTAATTGGAGAATAATGTAGTTAGTTTGCTCTAATCTTCTGAATAATATTAAAATGATCTCAATGCACCCCAGCTGCAAGCAATCACCCCACTCTGAGGGGAAACCTGGGCGATGATGTTTGGAGTGAGGAAGGATTGTGTTAGTGAGAGATTGAGGAAGAGATCTACGGGAGAGCAGGAAAAAGGAGAGTGGAAGAAACAACTGCGAACGTCAGAAGGAAGTCCAAGAAACTGTCTGTGGAGGCCGCTGCCTGGATAAACCGAGCCTTCGTCTATCTCGTCCCTGTCATGGAAAAGCGTTCCCTGCACCCTGCTGACGGCTGGCTAATTTGTACTGAGGGCTCGTCGGTTGCCAAGAATGGTTATGGTGCTGTTGAAATCAGGAACAGTCGGGACCAAAACTGTCAGCGTGAGTTTCAGAGGTTCATTTTCTCCATGCTGAGTGCAGCCTGGTACAGGCTGACTGTTTTTTTCTTTTTGTTTTTTTTACTCCTGGTTCTGCTGCCAAACAGCATCCTGCAGTACAGCAATTTCCGCTGCAACAAAACTCTTTTTAGCACTCAGATTTTGGGAATTAAGCAGTTTTCTCTGTGACAAAGGGCAGAACAAGTTGCTTTGTATACACTGGGAAAAAAAATACATATATATATATATAATTTAAAATGATTCAGGATCTACTCAGGGTGTGAAAACATCTTTAGCTATTTCGTTTTCCACAACTTTAATGGCCTTGAGATTGGAATTTGAGAGGCCATCAGTCACTCCATTCAATATGGTCTCGTATACCTCCTTAGTTTTAAAAAATGTTGCCTCCAAACGCCTCCAACGCTGGGCCAAGGAGGCTAAATGAACTTTTGATTATCCCGGTCTTCACAATTAGGACTGTGGGGAAGTTGTAGTCGTGTGAGCAGGCACAGCAGTAGCCTCACAGTGGAATTAAGGGTGAGGTTTATTAGTCCCCCTTTGGCTTAGCCTTGTCTGTGATTTCAAGGCAAAAAAAAAAAAAAAAAAACTCGCTCTGAGGCGTCTCTTTAACTGGTGTCATTGTGCAAGAAAATTGTCATTAGACAGTGGAACAAATAACCTCGAAACGACATGGGTGTCTTCACTAGGGATCTAAAACAACAACAAAGAATTAATCAAATTAAAAGGAAGCCTTGTTATGCGATTTCAATTTAATTTCCAAGCCCTCCATTTAGTGTTTGACAAAACCTGAAAAAATGGGAAAGTCACAGTTTAGGGGCTCAGTAACAGTTTTATATTAGTGAAGAATTATCAATCCTTTAAGCTAATTTGGATAAGTTGGGGAGCCATAAAGTGGGCTATGAAAATGGCCTATTTGTTACAGTAAGCTCCCACCCCCTTCCACACTCTTTTTATGCCACTGAGACACTAATGCACTTTTGTTTTCCCTTGTTGATCATCTGCCATTTAAGGCACATTAAATCCTGCAAATTAATATAAATCTATGAAAGCTATTAGTGATTAGCAGGCCTTGAGTAGGTCCTAAATGATTGCCATAAAGGTGTAAATCCCTGTCATCTACTCTATGAAAACCCACCACGGTGAACTTTTTTTACGATGTTGTTTTGCAGATACAGCAACTTTTAAAACTCCCCCAATTCCTCATTTATGCCTATTGTCCCTTCTATTGCCATTTTCTTCATTTAAGTAGACCTTCCTCTGCAGTCCCATCTCCCCGAATCCTTTCCTCTGTTCCTCATAGCCAAGCAGTTTAGGCAAGTGCCATATGCCCTGATTAAAGCTAGCGGCAGGCCAAGGAGCACAGGGAGGCTGTTTTGTCATTAGCCCCTCGCGCGGCTGAGGTGGAAACTCATTTAGCCCCATGCTGGACCTTCATTATGATAGACTTGTATCAGATGGCATCTCTGGCTGGGATCTCTGGCTCCTGGCTAACGGATGGGGAGATGCTGCGGCTTCGGCCCCTCTCCAGCCCCAGCAGGAATAGAGAAAAGGCTTTAAACGAGGATGGGGCTGGAGGAGAGCGGTTGTGGCTTGGTGATGGAGGCGTGAATGTGGAGGGAAGCTGGGAGGAAGAGCTGAGAGCGGTGAAAGGAGGGAGAGGAGCAGTGGACCAGTGGTTTGAGATTAAAGGTCCTCGAGGTGGACCGGGAAAAATACGCAGCTAGAGGAAGAAAATATTAATGATGAGGGATTTTTTTTTACGCTACATGTAGAGCTACTACTGTAAATTAGCAAATAATAGCATAGAGTTTCAATTAACCGCAGGGCCCTCTTTAAACACCAGGTGTAGGTGTATATTTTGATAAATAAAAAAATGCTGAGTCTAATTTATTTAAAATAAATAAAAAACCAAGGATCAAGGGCCTCGTTCCTGACCAAATCACTGTCATGCTCCAATGGCATTAAAGAACACCCTCTTATATAATATTGATTATTGTTGATTGCAATGGCTCCATTGCATTTAAAAATAAAAAGGACAACATGAAGTTAAAATTCTGGAGTAAAATGTGCAGAGGAAAACTCTGGAGAAGCAGCTGGGAGACAACTACAGTACTGTACTGAACAGTACTTTACCTTTAAATATATTATATATACTGTAATACTAGTTTGATAAAAGAATTTGAGTAAATTACTATATTTTCCACTGGGAGCCTTGTAGCTGGCCCTCGTCATAGACGTATCCCAGATTGCAAGATTTGGTTCCAAAAACATTCTGGAAACATTTACTTTTGATTCTGGGACCGCAAGTATAGAGGGGGCCTATGAGAATGCAGGGCCTATTTTTTGATGAATGAATGAATTGGGCCTTCCAATTAAAAAAAATAATAATACAGTGTCAAATATATTGATAATATGAGAAAATGAACTTTTGAAGGTGCAAAATAATTGAATCCACCTACAGACAGCGGCTGGTGACAAGTGTAACGTCAATGAGTCCTGAGTGAATGAAGTGTGATCTGATCTGATTGGAGCTTAAAACCCTATTTATGCTGCTTTATTTTTAAGTATATATTTTGCTTACACGCTTGGATAGGCATGGATAGGAGCCCACTGACATTAAGATTGTATGGAGCCCAGAAGTGGATGCTGTACACGTGTACTTCATGTGTTTATTCAAACAATTTGAGAATGTGACGTCAAACAACAACATTTTCACAGCGATTTTAGAACGTTTTGGGTAGGTTACCAAACAGAAACCTGGAAGGAACATTCCCTGAATGCTATGGGATTTTCCTGATATTACGGATGGATACTTCTTATATTGACTACTGAGAAATGCATCACTTCTTGTGAGACAGAAGGATTTTCCCAGCAAAGGATCTGCTGTAAAAGACGTCTGTGGGTGTTACAGGATGTCGGTGAATCACCGTTGTGCTACAGCGCCGTGAGCGCAGACTTCACCGTCCCTCCGAATGAAGGTGTGGCGACGTTAAACAGCGACGGGAAGAGTCGCCGAAACCGTTCCTGCGAGAGCAGAGGCCACGTAGGACGGATGAGACGTGGGCCCGGGGGGTCCGAATGCGGAGTTACTAACACGGGTGAGCGTGAAGACAAGAAGGGGGTACGGGGCGGGGAGAGCCGGGAGAAGACAGCTGGGCCCGGAGGAGAAGGAGGTTGATGAGAGCTGCTCTGGTCTTGAGACGGGGGCCGGTGTGGAAGGATCTGGGTCTCGCTCAGCCTGGTGCCTCTCTGGCAGATGCTGCAGCAGACTGGATGAGGGGACCACCACTGACAGACTGCTGGCGGCGAGAGCTGTGTGTTCCTGGTAGACCGAAACCACCTCTCTGTCTGGCTGTCTCTCTCTCTCTACCCCTCCCTCCTTCCTTCTCTCTTGTCTTTCTCTCCCTCTACTATTCCTCCTCTTCTTTTCTCTCTCCATTGTACCCGCAACCATCACCGCTTACAGCTGTACCACCTACACACCACTCACACACACACACAGCAGAAACGTGCTGGCTGCTGACACACAAAAAAAAAAAGAAAAAAACAACGCGCATATACATGGAGTACAAAAATTATCAGCTTCAAATATTCCAAAGCAAATGGCTGAAACAAATTTCTCCCTATTTGCTGACAGTTGTGCTACCTCCTGTAATAAAAAGTCAATGAACCAAGAGCAGTCAATATATTCCAATAACAAAGACCGAGAGATTTGTCATTTTCCCCCCACTCCCTGCTTTTTTTTTTTTTTTGATGAAAATATGCCTTTCTTCTTTAGTATGAGAAGAATGGGGGAGAACGCATCCGCACTGTCTCTTAAAAAAAAAAAGAAACGAAATCCAGGAAAAAAAATGCCTGCCCCCCCCCACCCCCAAACACACACACACACACACTAAACACAACCTGAAGAGAAGGCATCTGACTGTGACAAACCAAATACACTCTGTAATAGAATTTTCCATCTCCGCAAAACTGATAAGGAAGAGAAAACATAACAACAGCGAGTGGCACATATCTTGGAGGAGATGATTTCAAAGAACAACGGCGAGGCATTCCCGATGCCTCCTCTTGCTGAGTTCTTACATAAATATGCCGTTAAAGCGATATGATGTATTATTATTACCTGAAAACATGCTATGAGCCGGAGTAGGCAGCATATGAGCCGAGCGCCTTAGCTCCCCAAAGGAGATTGTCTCGACACCACATATCAGCCCGTGCTATTGGATTCCCTGACTTTTAACTGGGTTAACCCACTTCCTGGTGAATACAAATTCAATTTTAACTGCCGCAGTTTTTTATTTGCCATGCGTGCCCTCCCTTCCTCCCCCCCCCAACCCAACCCCCCTCTCCCTTTTCACTTGCCTTGCTCTCAATAGACTGGCATAACCACGTAGAAACAATTTCCCTCTATTGAGTATACACAAACTATAAAATTAAAATGAAGTGCTATTACAAGTGTGCGAAAAGGAGAGGGAGGGAAGCAGAAATCTCCTTAGGAAGAGAGAGTGATCCCTCTGGTTTCTTTTATTCCTGCCATCCATCTATCTTCGCCCATAGCTCTCTCTCTTTTTTTTTTCCTCCCTTCTGCTGCCGCCCATGCTGCTGGATGTTGATAACCTCACATGCTTTTGTTTCCAGGATGGAGCAGCCATTTTCAATGTGTTGCATTCACCTTTTAAAAAATGTGATAATTCTGTAAATGGTTAAGTCTTTAACAAGATGCAGTTTATAAAGTTTACCTTTTCAAAAATGATCCGTTCATCCCTTTATTCTTTCATTAGTATTATTATAGTATTTGCTTGTCTAATTATCAGTTAGTCAGTCATCTGTGAAGCACTTTCAACTGGTGTAACCTGTATGAAATAAAGTTTGATTAACTGAATAATTATACTGAAAACCGACTAATGAAACCTAATTAATCTATCAGTTTAATAATATGATAAATGATTCAGCCATTTTACCAGTTAATTTCTTTGTAGTATAATTTCCACGACTCTATTAATATGGTATACTTTGCTGAATAATATATTATCACTACAACTTTTGGTAGAAAGTGAGATTCTAATTGTTCTTTGATGCTTATACAGTTTACACACATCACGTTCCAAAAAGTCAGCCTGTATTCAGGAACTGTGCCTTAAAATCAAAATGACCAGTTCTTTCTAGAAATAGATGATGATTCGTGGTTCTTAAAACCACAAGTGTATCTTGTTAGGGATATTAAAGCTTAAAGCTCTAAAGCTTAATCAAATAAAACACAAAGTGAACAATATGCGACCTTTAACCTCCTGAGACCCGGGGTAAAAATCACATTTCATTGATTTTTTTTTTTTACCTTTCTGCAAATTCATACAGACTAGAATTGAAATGCAATCACTAAATTAATTTAATTCCAACAAAGGAAAAAAATCACATTTGAATTCTGAACCATCATAAAATATGCCTATTTTGATGCCCTTCATTTTGAAATGAGAGGGAGCAAAGTTGCAAAGGTTGCAAAGTTGGGGCTTTTACCACTATATTGATACAGTCAAGAGTTAACATGCAGGAAAGAGACGTCTGAGGTCTGAGGCAGGATTCGAACCGGGGCCTCCTGCGCTGAGAACTCATTGCGCCACATGATGCCACTTTTTAGCCGCACTTGTCCTCTGTCAGGAACATCAGGACTCATTTAAGTGACATGTATAGTACAAGAGATACTAGCACAAACAAAACATGTACAAAGTACACAAAAAACCAGAACAGGAGGAACACACACTGGCTACACATCTTATAATGCATCTATCAGGAAAATAAGAACCCAGAACATGTAGAAATCCTCAAAGACGCTTCCATGTCAGTACTTGATGGAAACCTGTTGTCCTTACGAGCACACGGAGGGTCTCCGAAGCACCACAACAGAGTTTTTTGTTTTTTTTTCTTTAACAGTGCAGGCCTGTCTTCCAAGGCCTGTGTGACTGTCTTCTCAATGGGCTAATGGCTTTCCTCAAGCAGAGGGAGGGAGAGCGGGGCCTAAACAAAGCCAGATGAGGGAGTCAGGAAGCCTTTCAGGACTTCATTAGGTCTTCTCTCTGAGAGGGGAGGTTAAGAGCCCAGCAAGCTGGTACTGTTTAGCTGCTTAACGTCAACAGGAATGCTCACGCAGCTGCCCCATGGACCCACCGACGAGCAGGCACACACCGGACGCACAAACGTGAGGCTCACGTGCACGGTCCCGGATAATGTGCACAACAAGTTACATGCTAGACAGATAGAAACACACACACACACACACTGTCCCCATGTAGCCCCTGGTTCAGACAACACACACCACTAAACACTGCATGCATGAGAAAAAGGCCACACAAGGACTCAAGCAGCCTTGGTGCAATCATGCTGTTGCTACAGGCACACACACACACACACACACACACACACACACACACACACACACACACACACGCACATATATACTGTAAGGACTTTAGATCTTTCTTTCTTTTTTGAAAGACATGTTTATTTCATTGAATTGATATTCTATTCGGTTTCTGCTGAAACTGTGGGCAAGGTAATGCATTATTGGACTCTAGCATTTATCATTTATAAGTTGCATAAGTGAAACAAAAGTGCTGCTACAGCTGTAGTTATAAAGTTAGTGTCGTGATTTGCTAAAGTAAAGGGGAATTTGAATGTTTGGACATTCAGGGCAGTTTGTGGAATTAGGAGAGTGTCCCACTTTCTGATGTGTGGTAATAATAGAAGATAATCAGTGCTGTTCAAGTTACAGTAATATCAGCTGCCTGATCATTTTTTGACAGAGTTTAATTAAGTTCCCTGTGATTGACCTGTCTGACCTTAAATCCAGGAAGGTCACATGTTCCTGCACAGAGAAATTAAATGGAAATATTGCTGCTCAAGATGTTTGCTGCACTTGTTTCAAGGGTAAGGACCTATTTTACCCAAACTAACCCACAGAAAAAACTATTTACAGCTTGACACACACACAAACATGCACACACATGCACTCAAACACAGGAGAGCATGGATCTAGTTTACAGAATGTGGGGAAACGTGTGCGAGTGTTCTTTCCTGGGTGTTGTGTTGCAACTGGCCGCCTGTCCCTGAAACACTGAGCACGGTACAACACCTTCTTAGTAAAGAAATAAGAACGGATGATTAGCCGGATAGCATTGCTTTATGCACTCAGAAGTGTTTGCGTATGTTTGTGTGTTTGTTTATGTGCGTGCCACCACCCTAAGGTGCCACAAAGAGTCGGGGCACTCAACTGAACTGAATTTTGTATCTGGACAATATCCAACGGTTTTTTAACAGATAGGCAACACTCAGTCTGGCACAGGACAGAAAAGAGTCAGTTATTGTCAGAGATCATTTAAAAGACACACACACACACACACACACACACACATACACACAAACTTCTCCTTACTTATCAAGTCTCAGCTACACGTGTCTAATGCTATGATACCCAGCCAACCAAGGAGAAGAGTGTGTGTGTGTGCGTGTGAGTGTGTGTGTGTGCGTTTGAGTGATTCAAGGAGGGAGGGGTGAAAGGGAAGCTGATGAATATCAAATGAACAGAGAAGAGGTCTGTAAGTTGAACCTTGCATCTTTTCACCCGCTTAGTGTGTGTGTGCACGTGTTGTCAGTGTGGTGTGTGTGCATGTGTGTGTGTGTGTGTGTGCATGGTTGTGTGTAAGAACTGGATGGGGGGATTTTTTTGTTATTGTCTTAGAGTGAATAGAATGGGAGTTGATGATCATGTGTGTAAAGAAAAGAAAAGAGGTGTGTGTGTACGTGTGTGTGTAAGTGTGTGTGTAGGTGTGTGTGTAACGTGTGTGAGGGCTGTGTTCAAGCACCACCTAGTGCTCGAGTGCGGCACCTCACCTGAGAAGTAAAGCACAACACCTCATCTGTTATGACCAGAAGTTAAGCTTGAAACAGAATTGCATAACATTATATTCAACATTATATATTTGGATATCATTAATTTAATATTGTTTAAATGTCACAATTTATTATGATGTTAAAATAAAGGAATATGATTTGTCACATAAGTTCAAGTTACCTTTTTTATATTATATCTCAAAAGTTGGCTGTTTAACACCATCATGATGCTACAGAATATAAATACGCCTCCATATTGCACATGAATAATGCTAATAACAATCTTTATAACGGTGAAATGCTTTAATGATGTTGTGTGCAAAGAGAAAAAGAAAATAGAGAAATCTCCTCCTCATAGAGTAACACCTCCTGACTATTGTCAGATTTCGGGGCTATTGTGAGACGGAGATAATGTCACAGTCGATTCTTCACTCATCTGACAATCACCACCAGCCACCAGATAAGAATCACTAGTAGAGAGAAGATAATTATGGCACACATGGCTTAGCAAACATCCCCCCCACACACCCCACCACCACGTTTCTCCGGCTCATTTCAATGTGCCCTTGAATACAGTAAACTGTCAACACACATCCATCGCAGTCGGCTTCCTCCAAGTTAGCACCACGGCCCCATCAAGCCCTTCCAAACAGGCTGGTGACAGTGATGTGAGCCTGTCGTGCCGGATCAAGGTAATTCAGTCTGAGCCCCCCGCCCCGACCCCTCCCTCCCCCGCCTCCCCCCACCCCCCCCGTTGTCAGTCGAGCGCGCCGTGACCCCTCAGGCCTTCAGATTCGGCTCCCCAGACCTGTTTATTTTTATCACAACAATGAAAATTAGCATGATGCTGAACGCCTATGCACACTGCACGCCTCCAAGGCTGTTTTTGTGTGCATGTGTGTAAATGTGTGTGTATATATGTGTGTGTGTGCGCGTGTGTGTGGGCTGGAGTGACAGTGTCACCTTCTTATCACGGGGCCAGTGTTGTGTAGACAGGGAGATTTATCCGGTGGTTACTACTGTGCTCGGTGACAGGTATCACCAATACAAGGATTATCAAAACAAAGATTCCATAAAAGTGTCAGGATGAGTGAAGCGTCCCGTGGCGTTTTCAGTCAAAATTACTGATCATGCCCTTTCTTTACTACCTTATCTCATTTGGTTTTAATGTCAAGCGGATTTTTTTTTCGTGCAGATATGCATCACAGGTTTGTTTTGGAGTTCACATTTTATAAAGTTTACTTATATTTAAGTTTGTATAGGGAGTTTAATTTTGATAGATATGTTCACAGCAGCGATTCACTAAAAAGTAGGTTAGCTACAAAGTAAAATATATTAGGCTTAAGTCAATAAATACAGCATTTACTTATTTAACGCTGTATTTTTAAGTCATTTCAGGATCACAGGAAAAAACAAAGTACTCAAATCCTTTACTAAAGTAAAATTAGAAATACTGTCATCTCAAAATACTCCTATATATACTTCATTACACTTAAAAGTCCTGAAATGAAATGTTATCAGCAAAAAATATCAAAATTACTCATTATGCAGACTGTGTTTATATATATATATATATATATATATATATATATATATATATATATATATATATATATATATATATATATATATATATATATATATATATATATATATATATATATATATATATCACTAAACAAAGACATTATTGCTTTTTAATGTTGTAGTTTATCAGTCTGAAGCCAATTTTAGACAGTAACTGTACTGCATTATATTATAAAATATATGTGTATCACATTTATTTGTAGAGTTTATAAAATACCCTTCATGCAAAGTTGCATATCACTTTTTTTTAATAAAAGTGTGACATTTTAAACAACAGAAGATTAAAATGTGTCATTTTATTTAAAATATGCACCTGAAAATTAACATAATTTGTCAAATAAATGTAAATATTTCTCTCGCTGAAATGTAATATAAAGTATCACATTTAAATACACAAGTAGAATATCTAAACCTTAGTGACTTCAAACATCCCGGACATGTTTTGTTGTATATTTTACATATTTTATCCAATATTTTATTACCCTACACTGTGTGTGATTTGTTCATATGGTGTGTTTGTATCTATAGCTTCTGTTTTTATTCACACAAATTCGGTTCAGTTCTGAAATAGTTGTGAAAACATTGCATTATTAAGTTGTTTGTGTTATTCAGGGTATAAATGTATGGATCACGCACGCACACAGGCACACACACACACACACACACACACACACACACACACACACACACACACACACACACACACAGTGACTGTCTGTAGTGTTTTCGTCTTTTCCTTGAGTCTTCACAGTGAGCGTGGCTGCAGGGAGTCTGACTGATACAGTTTTAAACATTTAGCCTTTGCATGGGGGCTATGAAATACATTATTAGTCTGTCCGGCCGACTGGATGGAGCTGAGACAGATGTTCAATGCTTCGCCTGCCTGCACACACACACACACACACTCACACACACATACACAGGTTCTACACATGTGCGTGAGCTTCATAGATGTATGCTCTATTTCTCTTTCGACTTTACACACGCACGCACACGTGCACACACACACACACACACACAAGTGACGGCATTTTCCAGTGTGAGTGACAGCAGTGATGGAGGTGAAGATAAGCCTGATTAATTGGGAGGATGGGTGGGAGTGGGAGTCTACACAGGGGCTACGCTGCAGTGCTTCAGCAATGCCTTTGTGGCATCGCGTGCCACTACTCAAACGATTTGTCAACACCGCTGAATGACATTTATTTGACTTCACCCATGGTCTCCATTTTGCTAAGTGGTATTTTGTCATAGCTGAAAAATGGCCTTTCTGAATCAACTTTGACACTCAGCTCTGAAGTTTTTGTTTTTTGTTCTTTTTTCCCCCCGTTCTTCTCGCTGGCCCTGGGTGTAATGGTTGGAAGATGAGTACGGCGGTTCAGACCCTCAGACAGCCAAAGGTCTACTCAACAGACTGTCCTTCTAATGGAAAACACATGTTGCCTTTTACTCATAATACATGGAAACAATTTCTCAAACTCTTCCTACAGGAACCCGTGATAGCCCTTGACATTAATGCTACAACCCATTGGGACCTCACGCAACCTGGAGAATCTCAATAGCACGCAGTTACGCTTCAGCTGGGCACATGATTATACAATGAATTTCAGACCCAAGTTAAAAAATATTTATCGGAAAAAAAAGGGACTGTGTCATTAGTACAAATCTTTGTGGGATTAAGTCATGTTATAAAATTCAGGACACAGGAAGCAAGATTTGTTTGAAGTGTTTGAATCTAAATCTTTGGGATTTACACTATAAAACAGTGCAGGTAGCTTAAAACGGATTATCCTTTAATATCCAGTTAATTGTGCAGTCGGAGTCCTTCATCACAATTGCAGTATCTATCATTAATCATTAAATAATCCCTTATATTATTATTTTTCATGTGGATGCTCTATTGAAAAAAGGCAAAACCACATAAACTCCTGAAGAATTCATAATACCTTTACATAGAGTGTCTTAAACTAATGGACTTACACCCTAATACACTTAAAGGTCCAGTCTAGGTGCATCTAGTGGCAAACTAGCCGGGGAAACACATGCAAGACTGTTTATACAACCAGTGTTTGGTTTGTCCATTCTGGGCTACTGTAGAATCACAGCAGGCATCATGGAGAGCGACCTACTCCCCCCATAAATAAAAATAGCTCAATCTAAGACAATAAAAACACAACAATTCTTATGTTGATTGAATCATAGACAGGCTACTAGCTTTAAATAAGCCACTCCAACAGGGTTAGGGGGGTTGAACAGGTTGAACATGTTTCTGACACGTGTTCTGGTCTAAAAATAAACCCAATGAACTGAGTATCTTCAAAAAAAACTCCAATATTGTTCATATTCAAAATTCTGATACTTCCACTCATCCAATATGCTGCCACACTAACACTGGTTGCTTTTCCTGTTTCACAGACCAGATTCCCAACACCTTTTCTATATTTATCTCTTTCCTTCATACACTGCTCCACCCTTTGTGAAACACCACAACTGCATATACATATAATCATAGTGTTTGAAACAAGAATGAAATAAAACAAACACATTACAGCTCCAACACGGGGTTTTTCTTCTACGTCTTGGTGGACAAACACAACACAAGAAGACGACAACCTCAATCATCTCTGTCTATAATCATTATGGAGCGTTGGATGCTGCAGTAGAACCTGTAACTTAATCTGCTCTGAGATGATTACCTCACACTTTAACATGCGGCGTAATTGCCTCTCTGTTTTAAATTGTGCGATTTCTTCAACCTGATTCCTCCTGTGATATGATTGCCGTCTCCTCACCATCAATCCTATCAATTTAGGATTTCGCTAATGCAATCAGCGTCGCAGAAAACTTCTCCCTCCAAAACACATGTTCAACAAACACAATCCAGCTTGTGTGGTTTCCCTGTGATCCGAGAATCCCTGAGAGCACTCACTCAAAACTGCAGGGAGAACGCTGATATGGCAGCGCGGGATCCATTCAAATATGATTATAACTGAATTAATAGACATTGACGTTTGTGTTTGTTCCAATGTGGTGCACAGCCCAGCATTTCCTGCCAATGGGCCCATGGATGACACTAATACCTTGTAATCAAAGGAAATGTGTATAGCTCCACAACCATTACATTCAGATTTTGTCTCTCTCGTTTTCTTACTTCACTCTTGTTTGTTTCGGTGTAATGCAGATCAGTTCTGGGTTTATTTTCTACCCTCAAAGCTGAATCTTTTTATTTGATTTGCGGTAGGGGAAAAAAAAAAGAAAAAAAAAATCTTCCTGGTGAAATTACATCCACATGGCAGAGGCTCTGAGCTCGTACTGTAGCGGGGTTGGCATTGACAACAGAGCCGTGCCATGATGACAAAACAAGGTCAGGCGCGACTCAAAAGCGTCTATTTTAGGTCAGCGATTATTAAGCGAAGGCCATCACGGTCGAAATATAGAAACACTGAGAACATGATTCACAGATTCAGACGTTTCTTCGTGCCAACTGGTGTTTCATGGGGTGTTTGGAAGGCACTTACTCTAAGATACTAACAGCAAAACTGACAGCTGCTAAAAGATAAATCTTAGAAAGAATAAAAAAACAAATAATCCACCTTTTGTACGCATTTGTATGCATACCATCAAAATTGCTTTTTGGCTAACTAAACATTAGTGCATTTATACAGAGACGATAGCGCTCACATTAAGTTACAAGAAGGCACTCCTACTTAATGATTCATTGTGTCCTCCTCACCTCAGGATGTGGTTGACATGGCATGAAGGGATCGAGATGCGCTCTCATATCTATCACTGAGCGACTTTTCTTCCCTTTTCTTCTCTAATGCCTGTGAAGACAGTTCCCCCTCAGGAAAGAGGCGGCTACGTTTTCACCTCTTCCAAAAAAGCAGAAGGGGGGAATTAACCAGTTGAAAGGTTATGTGGTAAGTCAACATTAGCTTTTCGGCTTACCTCAATGATTGAGCCCTGTAATTATATGACACAGTCCTGAAACCCTCATTGGTGGAATCCTTGTCTTTCCTTATCCTTTAACTTGGACAAAATACACCTCTGAAGCAATCTGCTTTTCAATAAATATATGGTGCTTTTGTTTGAGCTTGTAACTGCAAATTTTTATGAAGTCCGTTAAAATACAGAGGACTGGGGCAACGTCTCTGCTTGCATTGACTTAAGCTTTTGTATTCCCTATTACTGTCACTGTTTAGCATTTAATCACACAGAAATACCCTTAGGGAAATCTTTCATAATATATAAAACTGTATAGGGGATGACAGGCAAGCCATAGTAAAAGCTTAAAACTTATAACGTTAATGTCTCCGAGGTAGAGCCCCTGTAATAGAAATTTTAGTGGATTTACCTCATGACAGTGCAGCGTAACTATACAGCCTGTAGAGAGCTCTTAATCCTTGAGAAAATAATGCTGGTCTGTAGCTCCTATTGCTAATATTCACTATTTATCTTACAACAGAGACACGATGTCCCCCGCAGACACTAATCCACAATAAATTAAGGTCTTTACTGTTAATATTTACAAAGTCACGAAATGAATAAGTTGGTATCCATCTGGATTTAATAGAGACAGCATTTCCTTGCTAAGGACACACTGTAGGATGACAGAAACCAGCCCTGCACATACCATTAAAAGAGGAAAAAAAAACATTTGTTTGTTACACTATTTCACATGATGAAGGGACGTGGGATATTCTTTCAGCTCAGTGTTTACAGCAAAGTCAAATATGGTATGCTCTCTGCTTTTTTCCCCCAGTCGTTTGATACAAATGTCCAGTCAAGTGGGTATGTACTAGTGTGTGTGCTGCTTTTTTTTCCGTGCAGTAGAAGTCAAGATTCAGCCACAATCCGAGTGGGAACCTATCCCAGAATGCATGGGTAGGGGCAGGGTACATCCTGTCCTGTAGCTACAGGACGTGAACATTCACACTCAAATTGGCAATAAGTGTCAATAAATATTGTAAGTGTTCTTGTGTTCCCATTGAGATTTGCCACAGCAGATGCTGAACAGTCAATCAACTACTATGGAATTGTCTATATGTTTGAATATCGCTCATTAAATCAGACTTTTCCATACGTCCCGGTGCATAAAGTTGTTGCTGTTGTTGGAGCATGGTCCATTCACAACAACTCTCTCTCTCCTTTGCTTTCTTTCTCTCCATTTCACCATGCAGTGTTTGGGAGGTAATTGAAAATGTGACCCATGAAGTCACAAAGTGCAATTTAACTCAAAGCCTACCCATGTTAGCGCTTCTACTCGAAACCGGTCAGAGAATGAAATTAATTTGTAAAAAGGCGACCCATGAAATTGCACTCATGATAGATGGGGTGTAAAAAGCAATATTTTAATACATCTGTGGCTATATATTTTCCGGCCCCTTAGTCGTGGAATCGACGCTTTGCCATGTTATTTGAGTTCATTTGGAGAATGAGGGGAAGCGTGGTATCGCCATGGTAAACTTTAAGTAAATTAACAGGTCGGGGAAGAAAAACTCTTCAGGAACATTTGAACCGTCGCCATCTAAGCTTTTAAGTTCATTATATTATACAAATGTCCACTATTAATTGGCAATATACAGTTATATTGCAGTCTTGGCCATACTTTGAGCTGAAATAATAAAATAATTGAGGACCCATGCAATGCATTTAGGTTTACAAGTTGGGTACCTGCCACTCAATCAATGATTATTCAAAGATTTTGCTGACTAGCTGGATTTTATTCCATGCTTAACATTATACAACCACTAAGTGAAATATCAGATGTCCAGAGCAGAGAAAAAGCATGTATGTTTGGAATCAGAAGGCCAGAGTACGTCAATAAGTAACCACGACACGCTTATCATTGGAATAGTCGCCTACGTCCGATAGTGTTTCAACCTCCAAAGCCCAAAGTGGCCGTTCCGAAGTGGAGTTCCTATTCTTAGAAATGATTTCACATGCAGGACCTGGCTGGTACAGTAGCATCCAGAGCCAATCTGCAAGCCGCTCAAAGGTCCCTCACCAACTGTCACCTCTGCATTTCACAGAGCGAGCAGGGGCGATGCGGACGATACTGGAGGAAGACCGAGGTGGTGAAGGGGCAGCTGCGTTCGCTTCGGTCCGAGTCCTCTGACCCACTTTCCCACCTCTCCAACCTCACGCGAAATCCCCTTCGCCATCTCCTCTCCCGCGCTATCACTCAAGATTAATGGTGTGAACCCAAACCTGCTGGCAAACTGGACGTAAGGAAGACGTCTGAGGTGAGGCCTGACAGAAGTTTGGAGCGCGCCGCGTAGTTGTGTATGACCACTTTGCGCTCAAATAAATATGGCAGGTCCACAGGGACGGTCCTTATGGTGAAGACATCTTGTTGCAGGAGCGAGCGAGGAGCCGCAGCTCATATTTCACTCTCTCCAAGCTGCCCAAGTTCTCCGTCTTTCACTCTTTCCGTCTCCCTGCCTCGGTGCCTTGAGGGTGAAAAGGCAAATTCTCAAGGCCTGAAAGTATGTGAGAAGACTTGGTTGGACAGAAGTTCAAGATGTCATAGAGAGAGAAGTTGTGTTTCGACACGAAGCCTTGTTTGCGCTCATCAGCAAACCTGTCAGGGAGGCCGTTTGATGTTGCATTTGGGTGATGTCCTTGGGCGCTGTGTTTGTGTTAGCTTCCATATGGATTAGCTTCATATAACCCAGCCTTGCCTGAGATTACCCATCAATAGAAGACACACTGATGCTCGTGTGAAACTCATCCACGGTCTCTTATGTTCACATAAAAACTCTTCCAAAGGAAGAGGAGGAAAAAAAAAAAAAAAAAAGGTGCCCTCACCGGGATTTGAATTAATGACAAGGTCCAAGAGGAATTCTTCAATATAATTACTCCAGGGGGGGAAAAGTTTTCTACAGAGCTGAAATTTTCCTCAAATCACCACCATACCTGCACCTGCATAATTGATAGAGTCCTCATGATTACGCTAATGAGGCTCAGAGCTTAAGCCTTATCCAGCAGCCCCTAATTACAAATATGTAATATCCCCCCTCTGCTTCAATTAGCATTAGAACAGAAGGTTAAGAATCATTCAATATTCATGCGGACGGTGAACTTCAAGGTTAAGGAGACTGGTCATTTAACCACGGCTTTAAAATAAAAGTCATTTTCTTTAATTGTCTTTGATGAGAGCTGCTATTTATATAGCTCTGGGAGGCGTTTCATCAAGTTCTACCGAGGTACAGGCGAAATGTTATCGTGCTACCTTCGTCTACATTTGGGGTCTCAGGATCGTTATGCGATTCGTAGACGTTTGAACGACTTGCTTGATGCCGTTGCTCGCGTTTCTTTGTTCTCTACCACATATTTTCTTTTAGAATACCTGTGCCAAGCAGGTGTGTGACGTAAGGTAGCCGAGCTGTCAGACCTGTGGAGAGATGGTTTCTGATTGACAACCCCTGGAGGCGGTAGGTCTAATGGTGCATCATGGGAAAGCTCACAGCTCGCAGACTTGTAAGGACCTTTCTCTCGCTCTCTCTCTCTCTTATGTGATGAAGTCTCAATGTAAAAGGGATCAAATAACAAGGTCTGCAAGACCTCGATTCCTTTGTGCAAAATAATGTCATTTTACACAGTATTGGCACATGTTGTCCTACATCTGCTTTGTCCGTTTTCAAGGGTACATTTAAATAGGCAAAAGGAGTATAACATATCAGTATAGTCTTCTTCCAGTAACCCTATGAATATTATTGCACTATATTGAGCAGAGACATGACAGTTACATGGAACAGGAGTCTTAACTTGGGTCTTGCTTGAGTCCACCTCCTCCAGAATGTGTCTGACCGTTGACTGGGGGTTTGACGGGGGAGACTGCATTGGCGTTGTGTCAGCAGTGGAGACCACAGAGCAGGGCCTGGGACTTAGAAACTGGGCTTAGAGCCCATAGCCTGGAGGCTGCAGGGCCCAGCACTGCACCCGCTGGCCTAGGCCAGCCCAGCCCAGCACAGCCTAGACCGGCCCAGCCCATCCCAGCTCTACTCAGCCCCCTCCTCTCTGTGGCCTCCCTGCACCTTCACCAGCTGCGCTTTTCTGGCTCCAGCTGCTAGGTGTATATGTGTGTATGCCGCCCGCCCCCTCTATACCCCCCGTTTCCCCTCCATCTTTTGTTTTTTTTCTCCCCTCCTCTGGTTTTCCCTCGATCTCTTATTTTCTCATTTCTGACTTGTCCTCTCGCTGCGTGCTCTGCCTCACCGTCTCTTTTTTTATCCTCTCTGCCTCTCATCTTCCCTCCCTTGCCAGACACAGGGGTTGTAATAGTGCCCAGCAATTACTGAGTTGGCATGTGCTGCATTGTTTACTCACAGTCCTATTCCTACTGGACTTTATTAAAACACCATCTGCCGTCAGCTCTGGAATGGTAGAAGAGGTTGGTGGAGGAGGAGGAGATGGAAAGAGGAAGGCAACGGGAGAAAAAAAGCAATGGGTTTGGCTGCGGAATGGAAGGAGAATGGCTGGACTCACGTGGAGAGCGCGGGCTGCCACGGTGGTCTCCAGTCGGAGGGACATCGATGGTACATGAGATACGGGAAGCTAAATGAGGTTTTTGGTACATGTGAAAGGGTTTGTTAATGAGAACAAACTAAGTGAGTGTGAGTTCCAAGAGTCATGGATCCAAGGTTTTGGACACGTTATCAGTACTTCAAAAGCACATATGAATACATGAAACTGACTCAAGTGTTCAATTCAACTAAAAACGCTATCTTCATCAGGCCTGTCGGTCACACAAAGTGACTCAGGTGCTAAATAGCATGTGGGATGATAACAGCGGGGCTTATCAACACTAACACACAACACACACACACTATAGAGCCATGCTGTGTAATAATGCTGCGGCCCGCCCATGTAATGACATGCTGATGGTTATTCCATTAGCTGTAATTTGTTACGGGACGTGTCATTTCGGACGAGAGGCCGGATTGATTAGAGAAGTCATTGAGAGGAGGCTGGACCCGCGACAAGCTGGATCAATTAGTCAATTATTGCAGAGGCTTGGCTTCAACCATTCTGGCATATCGTCCCTGTGTGTGTGTGTGTGTGTGTGTGTGAGTGTGTCGTGAGGTGGTTTTTCAACTTCATTATCCTCCGACTCAGAACCAAAACACTTTCCCAAAGTTTTCCAACTGCCATTGAATGCCTTTTTCCCTCTAAATTCTATTACAAAACCGATGTCAAAATAGAATTTATTGGGCTTAATATGATCGGTTTACAATAAAAAAAAGAAGCCATATCAGAGTAGAAATAGCTTTCAAATATAATGCCAGGCAATTTCGTTGACATTTGAGGGGGATCAAACATGAATATCCTAACTAATTTCTCTCTATTTCACTGTGAAATGTTTGACTTTAAACGACTACATTTGTAGCTTTTACTGAATGAGGCCCATCATAATACAAAAGCAATGTCTCGTTATGTTGCGTAATTTATACCAGGCACCGGAGCAATCATTGTCAGGCTATTAAAGTAATAACACGCTGATCGTTTTAACAGCCAAGGCTGATCCTTCTTGCTGTCCAGGCCGGGGCGAGTCTAGTGGCGTACAGTGGTTGTTTATTTGTGCTCCGGAAATGTCTGCGGGGGTAAATGAGGTGGAAGACGCACTCACACAGATACATGTGCAAACACGACCCGCAATTAGAAGGTCTTTCCTGGATGCTCTGTGGTCAGTCAGCCCCACACAACCCTGTCATCATAATTGGATGCATATTCTGCAGGAAAGTCGAGGCTGGCAGAGGGAAAGGGAGGCTAAGGTGAGCGCTGCTTCAGCTGGGCTGGGCGGAGGAACACAAGGCCTCGTTTGTGAGACGTCTCTGCTGCTGTCTGCAGAATTATCTGGCAGCGCGAGAAACACTCAAGACTAATCAGAGTAGAGAGGTGCATCCCAGGCTACTATAGGACAAATCGAGTAAGTACAGATTCTATTTAAACACATGGTGCTGCAGCTACATTTAGCTCATATACTGCAAAAACTGAAATCTAATTCAATGGAACTAAAGTAAAGGCATATGGGATATATGTCTGACAAGTATTATATCATACACTGAAATCTTAACAGGGAAGGATATCTTGTTTTTGTACAAATAGTCCACTATTGAGTAGAATTATCTTATTCCACTGGGAAATTATTTAGCTTTTTTGTTTCCTGATTTGGGTCAATTTGGTCTTGTTTTGAGAAAAACAAGACAGACACTTTCTTAAAAAAAGATTAAATTGACTAAAATCAAGAAAAAAAAAACTTGAAATAAGCTAAATTATCTTAGTAAACAACAAAATGCAAAAAACTAAATGAAATATCTGTCTTAAAGAGAATTTAATATTTCCATATGGTTCTAAATTATATTAGAAATATTCACATTTTATACAGTAGAACGGATTTTCATATTCTGTTTTTATTAGTGCAGATATTTGAGGTCAAAGAGACATAATGGAAAATCTTATTGAAGGCAGAGACAGCAGATATCACACTTGCAGTCATGAGTTATTCATGCATTAGAGATATCGCAGATTGACAGCACAATTATGTCAGAGGGTATTACACATCGGCAACTGTGTCGCGGCCCCTCGATGGGCAAATACAACACATTACACATGGAAAACTGAGGGGAATTCTCTGGAGCTGCAAATAACTGCTGGAAAGTGAATCCTCAAATCAGCCAACTGATAAAACCATGCGCGTTTGAGACGAGGGGAGGGCAACTTGTGTGTCTGTGTATGTGTGTGTGTGTGTGCGCCGTACCACACAAGCAGAGCCTCTGTGGCAGCCCTCAGCTGCTGGTGCTGTCGGGGGGTAGGAGGTCAAAGGTCAGACCAAGGTTCATTAAGGTCTGCCATCTTTCAGCCTCCCCAGACGCCAACACCCCGCTGTCGGCAGCACTGACACAAAAAGATCAAATGAAGGATTATTGTCATTTAGGCTCAATACATGAAGACTTCCTTCATCAAATGAGAAAATGTGAATATTACAGAAAGGGATCGGACAACGGCTCCATTGTCTGAGCTGTTAAAGCTAAGTTACGAGTACATTAAATCAACCAAAAATCCCAAATTAATTCCAGGTGAATGAGATCCACCTGCCCCTCAAATAGAGGTTTTATTTATTTATTTATTTTTTAAATGAGCACACATGCCAGGAGAGGATACGGTAACCGTGTCATTAAACGTGGAGGTGTCGTGCACTCGCGTACAGTAGACTGTAGTTATCTTTAACGAGAGTGAAATCACTGTCTCTTAAAAATGACCCTCACTGTTTTATAGGTCACATCAGAGCCATGTTCAAAGCAAGCATCCTCCGCCACAACAGGATGGACGGCTCGCCACTTCCTCCTCCACTTTATTTCCCTTCCTCTATTAGTGCTCGTATTTACTATTAGGTATGTATGATACTAACAAACAAGACATCTGTGCCAACACTGTGACACTTTAAAGTCCACCTGACGTGGAAAAAATGATTTTTCAATGCTTTTGGATCACATCTCTGGGCATTTTGGTCACTTCTTTAATTAAAATTGCTGTTTCTTTGTATGTTCATATGAAAATTTAATCTCATTTACATTAAAAGAATAACACGACACTCATCTTGCCCAGAGCAATTTTAACCAATAGCATCATTTCCTCTATCTGTCAATCAAAGTGCATGCTCCTTCATGATAGAATGGAAAACATTGGCCTGCTTGATGATCCATTCTGCACCAGAACATATGTCACAATAGACGTTAATATGGAGCATCAACTGGTGTCGAAAAAGTTTATTTATCGTGCATATTCTTAATCATATGTAGTCAGTCAGTCATTTTCTATCCACTTCACTTATTCATCACTAGGTTCACTGGGTTAATCATTTGTATAATTAGTAAAATAATTTCTTAGTTCTTGAATATAAATTTAAATACTGTATCCAGTGGTGATTGTAATAACATCAGTTCCTGAAAACGCTGGGAAATAAAACCTGCTCTGCAAAAACTGAAATCATAAAGATGTAGATATATAGGTTTTTGGTACAGTTAGCCAAGTATTGAGTAGAATTCCCTTATTCCACTAGCAGATAATTATTTCATGTTTCTTTTTCCCCTGATATGGATCAATCTGTTCTTGTTTTAAGAAATCAAGACTATCGTTTTCTTTTAAAAAATAGATTAAATTGGCTAAAATCAAGAAAGAAACTTTTAAACTAAATTATCTGCCAGTGTAAGAATATGACAATTCTACTCAATATTGGACTAATTGTACCAAACACTAAGATATTTTCACCTTTTGCAGTATGGATTCTCATTTGCATGACACAGACCTTCAGTGTTTACCCCCCTATAAAAGAACAGCAACCCACAATAAACAGAATAATAAATCAGCATCAACGCGCCTCACATGAGATGAATTGGATTACAGTAACTGCTGTGAACCCGTCAGCAGAGATTCCCTTAGCTCTCTTAGCATGTCTTATAAATCCACCAAAGTAAGTGGAAGTGTGCACCGGGAACATCATTTATTCCGTTCAGCTCCGTCCGACGTCAGCGTTTCTCCGGCCTTAAAGGGAACGGAAAACGGCCGTTTTTTTTTTTTTTTAACGTCGCAAAAGTGTCAGACGCAGTTTTACTTTTTTTTTTGAAGGCGAGAAAGCGTTAAAAACGCTAAACAACAAATACGAGAATTCAATTATCGCTCGACGCAGTTCGTCAACCGGTGCGACGGGAGGGAAGTTAAAAGTAACAAGGCCGGGGCGTCTAGCGCCGTGTCAGCACGTCTCTATCACCTCAGTGATGGAGAGGCCAGCTGAGGATGGACTCTAGTGGCCTGCGACATGTTTCCCCCCCCCTTTCCCTCCCCTCCCGCCCCCTTTGCGTCCCTCATGCCCTGCCTCCTACAAGCACCTTTTGTGCGGGCTAAATGGGGCTGGATGCACCCCTTTAACTTTCATTTCCATTTCCCATTGTCCGCCCGTTGACGGGGAGGGTGACTCCATCTGTGCCTGCCTTGCGTGGTGCCACCCTTTCAATAGGCATATGCTCCACATGTAAGAGCCCTAAACTTGCACAAGAATGGCTGGCAGGAATAATGATATACAAGAAGGGCCCCTCACTTCATAGAGGGAGAGAGATTGAGAGATCGAGGAAGAGAGAGAGAGAGAGAGAGAGAGAGAAAATGCGCCATTCATCAATTTATTGTACGGTCCGTAAAACTCCACACGGCCTTTTTTTTATGTATATTCAAGAGCGCAGAAGAGATTACACAAAGGCCCCCGCTGAACTGATGGCGTTTTAAATTGCGGTCAAGCTGCTCCTCTCGCCTTCTGAACTCCCCCGAAAAAAAAAACAAAAAAACGCGCACGTGCGTTTTTTAACAGGAGCGGAGACGCAGATTTGCCCGTACAGTTGATAGCTGTTAAACCGGGGTGGCGCGGCGGGTCAGTTTTGACTTGGAAATGTGCAATATGCTGTGAAAACAGCCCCTTGTGTCCCCCCCCCCCAACACCCCACCCCTCACCCCCACCACCCCCGTTCTGATCTTATCTCCGCATGTGATAACACCACTTAAGATCTCATACAGTAACACACATTAAGTCATTTCCCTCTCCAAACAAACTGAAAGAGGAAAGTCGGCGAAAGAAAAAAGTGAAATTTGGTACGATATCGTTATTAGCCGGTGTTTTTTCTCCGAGATTCTTATCTTTTTTTTTTTTTTTCTCATGTCGGGATTATTTTTTTTGGTCTCGGGGAAACCTAATTTAGCCGAAAAAAGAAAGAGGGGTGGGAAGAAGAGGCCGAGCTCACGGCTTAATTTGCCCTCCATCCCGCTTCATTCATCCGCCCGTTCATTCATTCATTGCCTCTTTCTCCCCGTCCATCAACCTGATCCTAATCTCTCTCTTTATCCTTCTCCCTCCCACTCTTTCCTTGACACCCGTGACGCCCCCGGTGCCCCCGCGCTCACCCCGACGCCGTCTAGCCCCGCCCCTGTTCCTCCTGTTCGGTTAGGGGGCTCTATCGATTACAAGCCTGTCGTACAAAACGACCTAATGGAGGGTCAGCATTAATATGGAGGAGGAGTGGGGGGGGGGGTCTTAGGTAGGAGCCGGCTTTAAAGCAGCCCTTCTCCTCCTCCTGTGTCCCCTGCTCCCCCCTGCTGGGCTCCACCTTGTCCCTCTTAGCCCCTTTTTTTTCCCAATTCGAGAGTGGGGGCCATGAAAAATCAACAGCCCCCCCCCCTCCCCTCTCTCTCTCTTTACAAGGCCCACCGCCGGCTGCAGCGCCTGCCCATGTGCGAGGGTATTTAGTGGGGGCTTGAAAGCTGAAAGGAGAAGCGCCTGGATCAAATGTGAGTGGGTGGGGTGGCGGGGGGGAACAGAAGGAGCCCTCTCAGGAGGGGTGCTGAGGCCCCGGCTCGTTTTATAGACTCCCCTGAAAGAACGTGATTACAGATCATTATCCAATTGAAGCAGATTGATGGGCCGGGGTCAAAGTAATATAGCTCGTAGTGGTTCAGGGAGAGAGGGAGGGCAGCGCAGAAGTGTGGGGTGAAGTAGGGGGGGGTGGGTTTGCAGACAGGGTGAAGATGGTATAATGACCGGATTGTCACCATAGAATGGAGTATGGGAAAAGGGAGAGGGGGGGGTTGGTGGAGGAGGAAGACCCAAACTTGTCTCGGAATGGGAAGACTGGGGCTTTTCTCTTCCAGGAATGAGAAGTAGAAGCAGCAACAACAAGTCGTGATGGAGAGGAGCCGTGCTGGATTGGCCCTGTCACCACAGAGGGCAGATAAAGAGATCTTTATGCAGGGCGGCGGCGGGAGAATTTGTCCAGAGTGACTCGGCTGTGTGTCTCCTCGTAAAGAATGATGCGCTTTTCACCCCCCGTCGCTGAAGAGTTGTTACAAAATTAGACAGCTGTTGGATTTCAAAATTGCATTTGGCCTTTTTTTTTTTTTTCAGGATAAGGCTTGTTGCAGCCGATAACTTAATAACAGCCGAATTTCCCCTCTTTGATATGTAAAAGGCCAATAACGTAATAAAACTGATAAGGTAATACGTTTTTGCCAATAATAAAATAACTTATTATATCTGTATCAGGCCAGTAACATAATAATTAGCTGATAACATAAGTTATTACATTACAGGCCAAAACATTTATTTATTACCTTATTGCCCTTTATTACGTTATCAGTTGTTATTACATTATCGTTTCAGCACTTCTATTACATTACTGGACAGGTATTATGTTATAAGCCAATTACATTTTAAAGAAGGCAAATATATTACCTCATCACCCAATATTACGTTATCGCCTGTTATTATGTTATTGGCTAATGTTACGTTATCGTTTCAGCATTTTTATTACGATATCGGCAATATCGGTTTTACTCCTAAATTACATAGAAATATTAGTTGTGTTCCCATCAATTTATTTGAAAAAAGATGATGCACTGAACACGAGATGGAATTTATCTAATAAGTTCTGACGTAGAGAACATTTAACACGCGACTGATCAGATGTTTATTTGAGACCAGGCGACTATTTGGAACAGCAGATTAATTCCTTCCTATAATATGGAAATTTACTCAAATTCTTTTATTAAACCAGTATGTCCACTGTATTACTGCATAACTTCTGCATTTTTCAAATATAACATTACACAGTACTGTTACAAGTGTTGCACTGCACTGGAGCCATAGAGTGCAAATATATATATATATATATATCAAACTTTTGGAATAGTGAAATTCCAAAAGTTTGCTTAAAATCGTAAACTACTAAAACTTTGTGTTGTTCTATATACTCTATACTATTCTATATTCTATATACATATATATTTTATGAGCTGCAGAAAGTTATTTTAAGCCTCGATGAAGACTTTTTTTTCTTTTAGACATTTAGAAAGTCAACTGCTGTCGTCAGCCGATGCCCTGGCCTCTTTATTTTTATGATCTTTCGATAGCTTACTAGCCTGTGTAATGTTTGCCTCAGATTGTTCTGTAATATAATATTGTGCATTACAATGCATAATGTCCCTGACCTTTCCAGCACATCTCTGATGTTTATCCCCCGGTCAAGTGTGAGGAGCAGGGATCCGGTTCTCCTGCTGCGTGCATGTGTGATGATGATGATGAGGAGGAGGAGGAGGAGGAGGAGGCTGCAGAGCTGTTCATAAAAAAACTCACGTGACCTCATGTGCAATCTTTCATGAATTAAACAATAGCAGTAGCAGTAACAGAATATGTTTTTACACTTAGTCATCGGTTGGATATGTACATTTATATCACTAACGGAGACGTTTGGATCAGTAGGGATGAATTTGAGAATATATCAGTTTTTTTGGTTCAGCACAAGACACACACACACATTCGTGCACATGAGAATCACGCCAACATGCCATGAGTCGGTATGTCATGGTGTTTTATGTTACATCCATGAATCTGGTGCATTCATTAATGGTTTGTTCGCAGGATGGTGCCAGTGGACTGGAGTCTTGTGACAGGGAGCGTCTTCATCTACAATGGAGTGTTTATGGGTAATTATGGCACTGAAAAGCCTTTTGATATTGGCTGAGACAAAGTGTCTGTAAATGTTCCTTGAAAAAAAAAAAAAAAAGAAGAAGACAGCATGAGTATGTTTTAGATCAAAGCTTGACATTTCATTTTTTTTCTTTTCTTTTTTTTTTTTTCCTCGCTTGGGATGTTTTAGGAACAAATGTATCCTAAATGATGCAGAACTTTGGGACTCTAATCGGACTTGACAGATGCACATGCCGTCCGCGTCCGCTCGGCACGCAGGAACAGGCACACGGGCAATTACGGCGAGTGAGCAAGAGCGTTAAAAAAAAAAAAAAAAAAAAAGAAAACAACATCTTAAAAAGGGTTTCACAACTTTTGCTCTGCGCAGCCTTTTTCGCGTGATTATGGGATTAATGAAGAATACACTCATCATCGGGCGCCCGCCACGGGGCACATAACGTGCGTCGGGGAAGCGCTTTGTGCTCTTTTTTTTTTTTTTTTTTTATTTTGGGCGGGGGAAGTGGCTCTGCGGAGGTGACGCGGGGGCAAACGCCGTCACAAGTGTTGTTCAGGAACAGAGGCCTCATTACACGCGGATTGCTCATATTTGCACATGCCTAGACGACATACAAATATATATACGCGTGTTATTCCGGTAAGGTCTCACATGCTGTTTTTCCACGGTTGTAAGCTTTGATTTGATGAGAACATCAGACAGTGAGTCGGACAGACAGAGTTGTTGGCTTTTAAAGCTCGGCTGCTAAAAGCCGCCGCGCCTCCTCTGTTTTCTTGCCAGTCTGGAACTGACACTGAGCAGACGAACCCATGCGATTACATCCTCAGAGAAGGAGCTTTGTGTCTGTGTGACGTCGACTTTTGATATCTGACAACTTTCAGAAAAAGATTGTCATCACTTTCGAAGGACAAAAGTTACCTCATAGTGATTACTCACTGCTGAAAAGCTGCTCGAAACTTGAAAAATACTCCAAAGTTCCTTCTCTTTCATGTCTGGAAGTATTTGTAATTCTCTTCAGTCTCTGCCTATCTCGGTCCGGTATGAAACTTGCTGATATGTGTTTGTGCTGGATATTCATACAGGCAAGAGAAGGAAAAAAAAAAAAAAAAAGATCAAGCAGCAGGCATCGCTATAGGTCAAACTGTAATTGCAAATTCTTGTGGATTAAAGCAGTTGATCTTTGATTAAACCACACTGTTACATCTCACAAAAAGTCTTTTTAATAACAACCTTTTTTTTTCTTTCTCTCCCCCCCAACTTTCAAACAGAATCACCAAACACCCAATAGTCCTGTTAATTAAGGAGCTCTGCAGCTGCCATTGCTGTTCATTTGCCTAAAACAAAGTGAGGAGTCTGATCGCGGAGGACCAGGGATTTTCAAACACACTTTAGGTTTCTACAGCTGTTTCTGTTTGACACATAAAGGCCTGAAGCATCTTCAAACAGCATACTGCATTTCTGAAGTGCCAGGAACTGGATCACAGCAGCAGATATGCTCTACTGTGTGTGTGTGTGTGTGCCTGATATAAAAAAACAGGTTGACCATTAAAAATAAGAATTTGATCACACCCGATTCATACCAGGGTAAATGAAGGGAAACATTTATATTAAGTACCATTAGTTAATATGTAATAAGGCCCTGGAACATCCTTATAATATTCTTATTAATAGTAGTATGTGTTTATAAGACTATGAGTGTAAATAATAGCAATATAAACATAGTTATTATTAGAAATGATAAAATAGACTTATTATATAGTCTTATAAACTCATAATATATGTTTCATAATGCATTATACAATCATGTTATTGTCTTATTTACACATACTATTGTGTTATCAGTGCATTATATAGTCATATTAAGGCATTGGATAGTCTTATCAATGCATTATATAGTCTTTAAAACATAAAATCACATTAATACATTGTATGGTCTGGCAATATAGGTTTAATAGTGGTTTAATAGTGTATTATAAAATCATACTAACCCATTATATTGTCCAATTTATGCATAATATTGCATATAATATTGTCTGCTTTATGAATAATATAGTTCAATAATGCATTATATTGTATTATTAAACCCTTATATAGTCTAATGAACACATTATATAATTGTATTCATGTATTGTATAGTCTTTTCCATGTATTATATAGTCGTATTGTTCATTATACAATCTAAATAATACATTATATAATCTCATCAATGTATTATATACATTTAATGCATTATAAACATAGTTATCACTGGATTTAAAATTATATAGCTGAGTTTTATAAACCCATAATATAGGTTTAATAGTTCATTATAAAATCATATTAACCCATTATACTGTCTGAATTATGCATAATAAAGTCTTATAATGCATTATATTGTCATATATAATCTTATTAACACATTATATAGTCCTTTTAATGCATTATATAATCTTATTAACCTATTATATAACCTAATTAGCACATTACAAAGTCATATTGACCCATTATACTGTCTGAATTATGCATAATAAAGTCTTATAATGCATTATATTGTTATATATAATCTTATTAACACATTATATAGTCCTTTTAATGCATTATATAATCTTATTAACCTATTATATAATCTAATTAGCACATTATATAATCATATTAACCCATTGTATAGTCTTGTTTACACATTATATAGTATTAATGCATTATTATTATTAATGCACAATATAATCTTAATAATGCATTATATATTCTGATTAACACATTATAGTCTTAATAATGCATTATATAATGTGATTAATGCAATATAATGTTAAGGATGTTATAAGGACTTATTAGGGCCTTATTACACATTAACTAACGTCTATTACAGTGATCTTAATGTACAGTGTTTCCAAATAAAGTTGTGATTTAAAGGGGAAAAAAAAGTGAGAACACAAAGTAAGTCAGCCTGGTAAGTCAATTAAACCATCGCGTAAACAAGTCGTCTTTGAAGCCACCACACACTGTAGCTGCAGCTCTGCGACCTGCACGCTAAACCCAGTTACAGGCGAGAGAAGAAGCCCCGACTCCCTCTGCGTTACACTTAGTCAGATAATTGGAAATGCGAGGGCATTAACTCCAACGGGATTAAGAAGGGGAATTAAATATGTTAATCCCCAAAATAGGTAAATAGCCTCAGTGATACAATAACCAATTTCTAGGGTTTTCCTCCCCCGAGGACACGTCTGCCTTTGAACGCAACACACACACACACGCATGCACGCACGCACGACTTATACACTAGCACACAATCACGCACGTGGAGTAAAGAGCCTTCCGGAGAGAGTCTGGAGTGTTCCAGAAAGTTCTCCAAGGTCATGCCTGTGGTGTCTCGTGGCCCTGTGGCTGACTCTTGAACCTGTTCTCCCAGGTCTGCCTCTTTGTTCCAGAGATCATTACCTCTGTCGCTCCGCTCTGCTCCGCTCCCCTCCCGAGACCGCTTTGTCGCCATGTGTTCATCTGCCTTGTAATTATAGCACGGTCCTGGATGTCACGGTTTAGGGACTCTGCCTGGGTGTGAGCGAATGTATGTGTGTGTGTGTGTGTGTCAGGGGACTGAGCCTGATGTGTAGGGTATTATATTTGCACTTTTTTTTTTAGAGCATGTGGGAAACATGTTTGGATGCTGGTGTTTGTGAGAGAGAAAACGCAGTGTGCATTTTTCTCCTTTCATGCATGTGTGTATAATTTCAATAACTGGGAGAAAGGGGCATTGTAAATTGAATATAGTGCACTTTCTCTTTAAACTATTCAAGCGGAGGCATCGCCTTTGGAGATGGCAACAGAGACGGATTTTGATGAGCTACTGTATTTTGGGGACATGAAACAACCAAATTTATATATAAAAAAAATGTATGTTCAAAACACTGACACATAAATCATGAACCCAAGAGTGCCGGGGCATCAGTTGTAGGCAAAAAAAAAAAAAAAAATCAAGTTAAAGTTCCCCACCGAGTTCAAAGTACATTTTTATACACAATTAGTGGAGTACAATTTCTGTTGGAAGTGAAGCATAGCAGAGAAAAAAAAAAAGGAAAAAAGCCCAAGGTCAACTGATCGCCTCTGAGAAACGTTATTTTTTATGTCTCTGTGTGTCCAAAGATGAATGTCTTAGAGGGGAAGAGAAAATAAGAAGGAGAAAAGAAAACATTAAAAGAGAGAAGTCAATCATTCAAGAATGCAAGACCGTAATGCACCACAGTCAAATTCAATAAAGTCATTATTCCTGGCTTAGCCATAGCAGTAGTATTTTTCCTGGATATTCCTTTCTCTCTGTCTCCCGTTCTCTTTCTCTCACCATTCCTCTTTTCTCAGATTTGGCTACGGGGCATGTAGGATGGCATCAATACTCTCATTTTGCAACATGAAACCCTCTATTTACTCCGAAGATTCATCTGCGATGGATGTCATTTTCTGCAAAAGGCTTTACCTCCACAAAAGGAAGAAAGCAGCTTCATCATGCCAAACCTCTGCGTATTACCCCTGACATATTCTATTAGGCCCCGATTACACATAATGATGCCAAATAAACAGCGAATGAAGAGCCGGGGAGTTATCGCTGCCCCCCCCAACGGGGAAAAAAAAAAAAAAGCTCAGCAAAGTTTCTTATCTCATTCCAGCTGAAGGAGGAACCACACACTCACACACTCACACACACACACACACACACACACACACACACACACACACTCACACACACACACACACACACACACAGTCCAAGCTGCACTTATCAGTCATTAGGCATTTAAATGCTTGCCCAGAGAGAAATTAGATTTTGCGAAGAGTTAAGATAACCAGTGACACACTCTTAAAACGGAAGGATGTGGCACTTTCAACACATTTGAGTGGATTCTGCGCATGTTAGTGAGTTGCTATGAATCCGAAGCGTGTTTCGCAATTAGCACAAAGTGAATCAATGCAAAATACATTTACTCAAGTACATCTTTTAGCTGTTTTGCTTGAATATTTCTATTCTATGCTTCTCCACTACATTTATTCCATAGCTACGGTTCCTAAGTAGTACAATTAACACATGTACCACATTAGCAATGTATAGAGTGTATTTCTGATTAGTTTAAAGTTATCTTTATTGAAAAATAAATATATACTGTATTATATACAAAAAATATACATTTTGCATGATGAGTACTTCTACCTGCAACACTTTACTTCAATAAGTCAATTTTGCAACTAATACTTTTAATTTAATGCAGGACTAACGGAGTATTTCTGTGCTGTATTACATAGTATTATATGTATTATATAGTATTACCACATGTACTCAAGTAAAAGATCTCAATAGTTCTTCCACGATTGCACAAGATACACGTGAAAATGGCGTCTGATCACTGCCACATACATAAAGATTACTCTAAGGAGGTTGAGTTTTTGGTCCGATGTGAAAGTCTGCTGATTATCAGGATGGCTGAAAATGTATTTACAAGATTTTATTGAAATTTGGTGGATCAACAGGCCTGATTCAATTGTGGTACAGATTAAATTCCTTTGGTTTTTATACATTTCAGAATATTGTGAGATCCTATACAGCATATGTTGGGAGGCCATTAGGACTATTCACGTACCACTGCAATTCACCAGGATTAAAAAAAAAAGTATTTGTGTAATTTGACGTACGTCAGCATCCAGATGCAGAATAACATGTTCTAAATATTTCCTTCTCTTAAAAACAACAGGTTTAAATCATTTGCGTCTTTGCACGACACGTCTGTGACAGAGATTTCTGAGCTTTTCCAACGTGGAGTCCAGGGACAGCCGGGAGCAGTGTGGGAGTTCTGCACATCACCAGACTATAAACCAAACTCTCTGGGATTATTCCTGTTGAAAAGGACAACAATGCAAACTGCAATCTTTTGGTCTCACCACTAAATACAGTTTACCCCACGGAAAGCAGAAACTGCCACAATTCTAAACGGGTATTACTGAGAACAGAAATGATCCGTAGCGTTGTATCTCATCTAAGGGCTTGTGTGAATATTTCCAGAGTCCTTGCGGCTTCCTGGTGAAGACTCTTTCCTTTTCAGGGCTTCACCGATCTATGACGTGGATTTCTCGTACATCCGCTTCCAAAACGAGGCCTCACCTCGCCCCGACGCTCCAGACTGAGCTAACAAATTGCGGAGCTTTTTCTTTTTTTTTTTATTAGGTTCACAAAACAAGATCCCATGCCATAGATGTGGGTGAGGGGTATTAATTTAGGGAAATGAGCACAGGGTAAATAAAGGCTGTCTGGTTGCCGTCCTAACAGGAAATACTATGCAGGGGACCGGTGAAGGAGCTGGGAGAGCGAGGATGAGGAGGGGAGGGAGGAAACAATTATGACCTCATTTAATAGTCTCTCTCCCTCTCTCCTCTGTTTCTCTGCTCTCAGGCAGCCATCAGGAAGGAATGCCCAGTTTCAAAACCGCAAGTCACCTCTGAACATGGGAGCATTTGGCCTAAGTGTTTCCTGTTGCAATAAAAATGTATGTCAAGTATGTGAACCGAGGTTCCTCTGTACTTAAAGCCTGTTGAGCACACACACACACACACACACACATATACAGACAGACCACAGTATTTTGGTTTGGAATCCTTCTGCAGCAAAAATTAGTCCATTATGAACTGCTGTTGCCAGTGCCCAAACATAACAGTGTGATCAAACCAGGCATGTAGTGTGTGGGTAAATGTGTGATTCTGGAGTGGTATTGTGAAATGGAGGGGGGGGTGTGGGGGGTTACTGTGTGACACAAAGCCCCATGCCGTTTCTGGTGCCGGGCTCCACCACGATAAGAGTTTGGGAAGTGGTCGCATGGCGATAGCCACGGGCACAGGCCCTGTGCAAGGGCGGGGGGGCTCGGAGTGCTAATTTTATTCATTTACCTCCCTCTCTGGATAATTGTTTCTGTCAACCAGCGACGGCTTGATAAAGGATTTCACGCCGCTGAAAACAGTTACACGGCTACTTTGGAAGGTGATCGCCAGAGACGATTATATTTATCACCTGCTTTAATATCCATAGTGTGGTGTAAATTGATTCATTCTCTGAGGATCGCTGTCACGGGGGGGGAAAGGGGGGCAAGGTGTGAAGAGTCCTGCACCCAAATAAGACACCTGACATTTGACATGTGCTGCTGCCAAATCAGCACCTAAACCTACACAAATGTTAGATTGTTACTGATACTGTTGCATTCTATATAGAATTACTATTTTTTAAATTGTAAGGGAATTTTTCACAGATTTTCATGAAGTATTTCTTCAATAAAACATTATTGTTGTGTTCTGGTAGGATTATTTGAATGTTGCATTGATCATTTCATATTTTTTTTAGAAAAATCCCAATTTTCTGTGATTTTTTGACATGAAAGGTCAAATGGTGTAATCGAAAAAGAATGATACATTTTGAAAATGTAATCCACCTAGAATATAAAACCTGTTGATAACATTTACTGTTTTAAAACCTTTTTAATTATCTGGTACCAAGTTTTTCGGGTTACACCACATGACAGTTTTGTTACTGACCTAAATACAACGTTGTTTCTACATTCCCAGGACGTTAGGTTAGAAGGTTGGTTGAATCTAAACATTTGCACAGCATTCGGAGAACATTGTGGGAAGGTTAAGCAAAATTCTAGCAGGGAACCACAGGGGAATGATAGAAAAAATGCCCTCAAAATTACTTCATATGGATATTAGGACTTTTGAGGATGTAACATTTGCTAAAATAGAAACCTGGAGAAATCACTCCAGATATGTTATAGGAATTCTTTCATATTTGTCTTATAGTAAAAATCCAAATAAATATTATAATTAGAAAATATAAAATATATATAGAGCACAGCAATATTTCACCTTCATGACAGTAAAATCCTCCTAGGAATTAACAACCCGGATAAAAGGTCAAAGTTTGGGGTTTTACTGGATATCTGTCAACAGGAACCGTTAGAGGACTCCTAACGTTCAACGGCCAACAGCTTGGCTAGTAAAAAGAGAAAATAAAGTTTACAGTTGTTAGAAGTGGCCCCCAAAATGTCACTCAAAAAGCTTTAAATTCCACGCCGCACCTTTTTACCTCAGAGACTGACAGATTCCTGTCAAACGAGCGGCTGGAAGCTTCAAAAACACGTCGCCTCCACTTTTATTACAGCCTTTGTGTAACATCCTTTCTTCCTCTGAATCAAAAGAAGGAAAAGAAGTCACATCCCTCCCCCTTTTTTTATTACTATTCTAATATTTGCTCATCTTTTCAATGCACTCAATGAATGCGTGTGCATTTGATGCGGCTCCACTTTACCCACTGCATCTGTGCTATAAGCTTCAATGGGCAAATGCACCATATGGATGGATGGATAGATGGAGAGATGGATGGATTCCTTTCCATACCTTTGCTGCTACTGTGAGCGACTTCAGCTGCACTTAAGAATGAAACAGAGGGAGAAAATCTAAAGGGAAACACGTCAAAGATTCCACGAATAGTGTCTTTAAAAGCAGGCATGAGAGAGAAAGAACTGTAGTACAGTTACTGTGTGGAGAAGTGTCCTGATGAAACCACTCTGCACTAAAGCAGCTCAGGCCCCTTTTGCGCCACAGAGGCCTGTAGACGAGGAGGAGGAGGAGGTGGAGGAGGGAAAAGGAGGAGGTGAGGTGGAGCGTCGGAGGGCAGTTCCCTTTTGCTCGCTGGAATGAATGGTATGGAGCAGTAGTGACCATTCATGCATGCTCCTTTACCTCTGTCCCCTCCTCACCCGTTTTCTCTCCCTCCTCCAGCCGCTCCCCTGGTTGAGATTTGGTGAGCTGCAACGAGGCAGAGGGGAGGAAAAGGAAGGGAAGAGATATAGACGAGGGAAATGAAAGGAAGGGAAAAAACGAGGGATTAAGGGAAATAAAGAAAATAGAAAAGTGAAAGAAAGACATAGAGAGAGAGAGAGAGAGAGAGAGAGAGAGAGGCAGGGCTCTAGTCACTGGGCCACTGGAGCTGGAGAGCAGCGCAGCATGAAATAAGGGAGAGGAGCAGCTGAACCAGAAAGAACCCAGGCTGCTCATTACAAAGGCCTCGGCCTGACTTCTAGCCTCCACTCACTGTAACACACACACACACGAAGATACACAGACATGCACAGAAAGAGGAACACGTTATGAAGCATTTTTTTTTTAAGTCAATGTCACTTTCATTTTGCAGTAAATTTATTCCGTCGACAGCATCAAAATCAGAAGTTTTACGCTTGTGCTGCCGCTACGTCGAAAGGGAAACATGCAGAGATGTAAAGAATGAGTTGCAGTCGATAGCAGCTGAAGTAGCCAGGAGCTGATTATCTGTCTCCCCCCCCCCCTCCCCTCCACCCCCCCTCCTCTCAAGATATCGACTCTCTGAAAACGTTACACTCGCCAAAATCTTTGGCAGCGCTCGAGAAGCCGCACTAGGAGGGGGGGGGGGTCGGAGGAAGCCTCCATTCTCATCGTGTGACCCTCCGTTCACATCGTGACAGCTGACGAAACATTTGGTGCAACTTGTTTATTTAGATTCGATTTCCTTCCCCTAACATTTGAGCAGCTGCCTGCCGACGCACGGTTCACAAACATCTCATTCAAGGGCACAAATAAAAGCCCCGTTGCCAGACGTGTTGACTCAGCGAGCGGAGGCCGTAAATCTTGCATCAACTCGCGTCTTCTTTTTTTTTTTTTTTGCGCCCGATCTCCTGTCAGTGAAAAACCCCGGCGTCGCGCAGGAAACCGCTCTGTCTGTTTTAGCAAATAAACTGACTCAGAAACGGGATATTACTTCATCAACATTTACAACTCTTTCATCTTTTTTAAAACACACAGTGGAACCGAGGGCCAGTAGCGGTATTCAATCCAACAGGGACATGTAAATGTTAAAAAAGAGACATATAGAGATGTAACACGGAGCGGGATGACAATATCCTCCTTAGATATTCCTTTACAAGTTCTCATAAGACCCTTTTTTTCTATTCAAACAGAAGAAGCTGTAAACCAGTGCTGCAGTGGCTCCTGATAATCCCCCACCTCCCCACTCGCTGACACATATTCTGTGAAATACTGCCATCTCTTGGTGCTTCCACTGAGTAATTTCCCTGCAGTCGAAGGAGCAGACTCCACTTTGACTTCAATCGTGTGTCAAAGGGCAGCAGAGCCAGGCCTGAGCAGGGAAATAATCAGACTGGATCCAAAAGGTGGATTAGAAGAGTGATGCACGAGGATCAGAGAGTCACAGTGATGACATCATCATACACCTAGTGTTTGCTGCTGTTTAAGTAATGAATTTATCTTTATTTAAATGGGGAGAACGTACAATCTTATAAAAAAGGAACGATTTAATCAATCCGATTTTGCAATGATAATATAGTCACGCACATTAAAATAGTAGAGAAATAGACAAATACTATGGTTGTTAGGATTAATACAATCACAATCATCCCCACGTGTCCAGCCCTCAGAGATTAATTGAATTAAACCATAAAAGAGTACAAAAATGAATAAATACGGTGGTCAGTAAGAATATAAGGCATTTGATGATATTCCCCAACTCCACTCAACTAAAAAAACAATGATTTTATGTAGAATCGTGGTGGTAAATAATAAATAAAGTTAAAGCACAGACCCAAAAGTCACAAAAATGATCAAAATCTAAATGTCCATTTAGAGAGACCTGATGAATAACTATGATTCGTCACTGACCCATAAACAGTATCTGCAATGGGAGGCATTTGATTGGACCATTGAAAAGTGGACAAACATATATACATATATATATATATATAGATGATAGATAATATAGATTATTTCTAGTGAACAGTGAAATAATGCATCTCCAAATTTAACTTTACACTGAGCGACCTGAAGGTCACAACTGAAAACAACAGTTTTTTTTCTTAAGACAAAAGAGAATGTGCATCTCACTAATATAACACAGAAAATGAGATGATAAGATGATTATTGGGTTTAAAGTCCATCTCCAACAGTAAGATCTGTGTATCTTGACATCTTTCTCGTATAAGCAGTGTCTACGTATGGGATAAAACACTGGGAGGAATTTGATTGGACCATTAAAAAGTGGACTTATATACACATATTGATTCTGGTGGACTTAAATCAAACCTTTTAAACCACAGCAAACTAAATCCAAGCTCTCATGTCCTGGAAATCAATGTTTGCAGATGATTTTGACCCAACAGAGAAATAATGAGTCTCCAAATTTAACTTTGCACTTAGCGTCACCCACAATAACAACCTGAATATTACAGCTCATTTTTTAAAGAGGAAAGCGAACGTGCATCTCACTGATATAGCAACACGAGTGACTTGTTAAGTAGTGGCTGTGGACGGCGGCTCGTGTTGCTGCACACGCAGCAAACTGTGGCGACTAACCGCTCACGTCCTGATGTGGAGCTGCGGTTTCAGCGCGTCACGCGACTGATTCAGCAGCTTTTCTTTGAGAGATTAGAAAAAAAGAAAGAAAAGAAAAAGTGCCGCTTGATGTGTGAGTACGTGTCGAGGTTGAGACGTGCAGATAAAAAGTGACATCTTTTGAAAAAGGCTAGTGAAAGTATGTTTCTCTACAGTGCAGTAGACGTGTAATTCAATACTCCCCAGCCAGTGCTTTAGCAGGCTTTCTACAGAGGACTGTTGTGTTTCACAGAATGTATTTCCAGCGTGGAACAGGTTGTTCATCACAAGGTCTGTTGATCTTAAACACACACACACACACACCGAGCTGGGAACTTTGAAGTGTGAAAATAAACATTTTCACCTAAGCACTAATCTTCTCCCTCTCCCTCCCCTCCCCCTGCCTCCCTCTCTGATCTCAGGCATTTTAACGTGAGCTTCATTTACAACTTTCATTTCAATTTGTCCCGTTAGTCCATTTGTTATTGTAGCGGAACCAGCGCCAGGGCCTCTGGTTAGTGAAAATGTCAGATTCTTTGATTTGATTTTATAGGATTTCAGCGGGGACTGAGGGCTGTGTGGTTCTGGCCTCGCCTGCCTGAGTGGACCGACTACTGTTTGCATTTAAACATCCATTTGAGCCGGATTCCCCCCAGAGGATTCATCAGTTTCACAGAGGGTCAATTACATCTCACCACCCTAACCACTCCCCCGTGCAAAAAAAAAAAAAAAAAAATCGTCTTTTTTTTTCTTCTTCTTCTTCTTTCTCCCAGCTGCAATTAAACTGATTTTTCTGTTTAGTTTAGGTGTAGGAAGAGGGTGCCTGCTGGAGGTCACCGGTTTAATTAGGCACTATTTAAGACCAATAACAATCTGATTATTTGCCAACTGGCTCTTGAGAACTAAGAGGCTGTTGAGTGCCCTCAACAAAAGCAGTGGTGAAAAGAAACATTTACAAGTACATTTACTACTACAAGTACTACAGTACTTAGTATACTTGAATATTCCTATTGGATGCTACTTCATACTTAGACTCCTCTACATTTCAGATGGAAATATTGTATTTTCTAATCCACTTTAACAACTTTAGTTACTTTGCAGATTAGCATTTGACATTAAATGAGATGACTCTGTAAATTATGCGTTTAAAACATAATAAGCTAATAACATAATAACTGTCTAATAAATGGAATAAAAGTGCTGAAACAAAATTTACATTATTGTCCTGGTGAAGAAAAAAAAACAGCAAATGTAATAACTGAGCCGATAGCAAGTTATTACATTATTGGTGAAAAGTTATTACCCAAGACTTTTATTCCATTATTGGCCAATTATTAGTAGTATAATTAATCCTGAACTGATAAGGTAAGGTTTTCCTTACCAGGCCAATATTGTTATCATTATTATTAACCATTATTATTAGCCTAGAGAGACAATTTCTTTTTTTCACCTTTCCTGCACTCCTATGAACTCCTGAACATCACACTATGTCAATAAATAGCTTCTTATGCACTGATTCGTCAGTATTGATAATATTATTATATATAATCACAGCCAAATACTTTCATTTACCTATTTAAGCCTAAGAGCTGCTAAGTCTATGACTTTTATACTTAACCTATTTAAGCCCAGATTTTTTTCAAAGATTTCATCCATTTTCTTTGCAGAAAATATCATTTTAATGGCTATTATAGTTGCACAAATATGTCCATAAACAAAATCCTATTCATCCCATGAACAGAATTCTTTATTATTCTAGAGATTTGAATAATTAAATAGATATACATGTATGTGTGTCAGGGTTTAAAATCATAATAATCTGAATAAAATGACCTCTTTCTGGATGGGTTTGTCTCCGTGTTCTCGGGAGGAAGGAGCAGGAAGTTGATGACGTCACATGACAGGAAGCACTTGGAAACTTCAATTATTTGCTTAAAGCCTTTTGTCTAAGGTGTCTACTATCATGTCATTAGAAAAAAAATAATCTGTATGAGTAATATTTTGATTATTTAATTTTAATTTAACACCCAGGGCTCAGGGGTTAAATGGGTTAAATGTACCTGGTGATACTTATCTGCAGGGAATTTACCTGTAATTGAGTATTTTTTACTTTTACTTCACTTCTCTATTGGCCAAAACACGAGAAGGTGAGGTCACAAACTGGCTTTGATTGAGGTTTCCGTGGATACGAGTCCTCCTCCCAACCTCCCTCCGTTTCTCTCTTCCTGTCTTTCTACCCCCCGTGTGGTGTCATTCCCGAGCGCTAAGTAAATACGTGCTCTTTATGTTCCTCGTTGCCTTTCAATATTTGGCAGCGTGGCAGCGGGAGATGAAAATGTGTGTGTCTGCTAAATGTCAGTGGGTAAAAGGAGGGGGTTGAGTTTAGAGCTGCACACACCATGAAGCACCTGCTGCAGAGGAGAGCAGCGGGGGGAAGCTTCATCCCGGTTTGATCCGAAATGGAAAAGGCTACGAGCGACCGCGCCGACATCAACATCACCCCCCACTTACTCAAGTCTATTTTCAATTTAGCCCCGTTCAACAGATGGTGGTAGAATACCTCACCTTGGCATTTTAATCAGACTGTAGTTTATCCCCGGCATTAAGGTGGCCGTTTGGAGGCAAAAAAACAATGAGTCACGATTATTATTATTTCTAACTATACCTTGACTTATCTGTAATGAGATTAGCTTTTTTACGGCGGGCAACCTGCGGAGACATCTGTGTCTTTTTAAAAGACAATTGCGGCTTTAATGTATCGGGAACGCGGCGAGTGATCAAAAAAAAAAAAAAACGCTGAAAATCTGACATGATTAACTTTATCGTGACCGCAGAGGGAGGGAGGGGGGGGGGGGAGTGCCCAAATTATATCACTTTCCGTAAAGTGCGTCACCCGACTGCTCGCTAGAAAAGACGGGAAGTGAGTTTCGCCACCGCTATGACGATCGGAACGTTTTGGATCCTATGTGAAATGGTCTGGATGAGCGTGACCGGCCATGGGAAGGATCTCTGGCCCCCAGGGAATGAAAAAAACAAGACAGGAAGCCCTGAAGAGCCACTGCAGGCCATCCTCCTCCTCCTCCTCCTCCACGCCACTTGGCCTTTGTCTTTGCTTGGCATGTGTGTGTGCGTGTGTGTGTGTGTGTGCGTGTGCGTGTTTGCATCTGCATCCTGTCCTTGTTGCCTGTCCCTGGCTGCACCATTGGAGGCAGCTGATGCTATCTCATGGCAGTGTTGTGGCAGCCCCTGCTGCAAATAATCAAAGGCAGCTGTTTTGGAAAATACCAGAGATGCCTAATAGGAAGCACTGATGGCCTGAATTCACTCTTTTACCCAACAAGCCCCCCCACACGTCTACAACGCAGAACACCAGATGAATTATTATAAGCGGCAAGCAGAATTATTCAGATTTTTCCTTTATTTTCTCGCCTGTAATTAATGCATGATTACAGCCAATAATTCCTGCGGTGCGAGCCATATTTCGGGGTCTTTGTGAGGTAAAAGCGAGAGAGGAGGAAAAGCCCTATTATTTCTATTATTTGGATTGCACACCAAGGCTTCTTTCGGGGGTTTGATTGTGTTTTGTTTGAACAAGTCGGCTAATGAACGCCAATCGCGGGACGCTGGCGGTTCTCGACGCATATCTGCCGATCTGAGGGTCCCAGCAGATCTTGGCCAAACACTGGGCAAGGCAAAAACAAATCTGTCTGTCAGCGCGGGGTTAGGAGTCTTAATTAGGGGTCCTGACTCTCTGTCCGCGGCTCCAAGTCAAGCGTCAGCTCTCCCTGATTGGTACAAATCTGGTTTTTCTAAGCCTCAAAGGTTCGCGGAGAGGGTCAGCCGCTCGCCCTGGCGGTGATTTGCTCGTACCTTTAAAAGGCCATTGATTACGTAATTAGAAAAGGATAATGTCGGACGGCCGTGGACTGTGAGGAGCGGCCGGGTCCTGTGATAAGTGGTGGGAACCTTTTTTGGGGAGTGAATGTGGGAAACCAACGGGCCGAAGGCCAGAGGTTAGTAAGACATTTCACAGCAAAATCTGGATTTTATTTGAAGTATCTTAACACAGATTTGTGGCGAAACATCTGAACACGGTTTTAAATCTCCTCTCTGTTCTCCAACGGGTCATTTTGTGTTTTTCTCAATATTAACATGCCTGTATTTTAATTGGGAGGTGGGCATTCAGTAAAGCTGTGACATCACAACTTCACAAAAGTCCTGACAGCTTGTTTTAAGACTCAGTTTCTCAACGCAGCATTTCAACCATGGGACAATAATCATACTTGTATAGCTATACCTTCTTATAATAACAAAAAATCAATTAAAATCTCACCTGCTACAGTACGAAACCTTTAATATTGGTTGAACAGCGTTTATTACCTGCAGGATTAATACCGTAAAAACTGAAATCTTAATGGGTGAAGATGCATTGTTTTTGGTACAGTTAGTCCAATATTCAGTAGAATTATCTGATTCCACTGGCAGATAATTTACCTTATTTCGTTTTTTTTAAATCAAAAATCAAGAAAAAAACTTAAAATAAGCTAAATTATCTGCTAGTCCTTGATAAATCTACTAAATATTGGACTAATTGTACTGATTGTATTGAAGTAGAACTTATAACATACGCTGCAAATACTTCAACTTTCTAACAGGGATAAGTTGAATGATAAATCATGATTAAATGCAGATTCTGTCTCGAAATACTGTCTTTTTAAATCCATTGGATGTACCAACATGTCTGACTAGTATTATATCATACACTGCAAAAAGTGAAATGTTAACAAGTGAAAATATCTTGTTTTTGGTACAATTAGTCTAAATATTTAGTAGAATTATCTAATTCCACTAGCAGATAATTTAGCTTACTTGAAGTTTTTTCTTGATTTTAGTCAATTTGATCTTTTTTTTTTTAAAGAAAATGAAGAAAAATTGACCCGAATCACACACAAAAAAAAGTTTTTGCAGTGTAAACTTTGTCCGTTCTTCTGAAATGCAGATTCAAACTGTCTTGTTTGAGAACAACAACAACAGCAGCAACGTTCTGGGCAACCGTTCACACGAGCTTTTCGTCTCACAGATCATTTCTCCTCCCGACTGACTCACGATGGAAAGCGATGATCGTAGCGAGCTGCTGCTGGGAAACGCAGCGTGGTCATAGGCGCGTGATAACATCATCACCTTTACTGTAAATGCATGGTGTGGTTACATAAGAACTTTGGCCCCTTTTCCCCCCAAATGGTGTTTTCCAGGAGAAACGTGTACGATTCCCCTCAAAGCAGATGCATCACTTGACTTTCTCGTTTTAAAGAAGAAAAAAACAATGCTTTCAGAAGAGCCAGCTGCCCGTCTGTCTGTGTGTGTCTGTCTGTGTGTGTGTGTGTGTGTGTGTGTGTGTGTGTGTGTGTGTGTGTGTGTGTGTCTGTGCAGGTTATGAATGGTCTGGTCCTTGAACGCTCGCTGGGAGCAGAGGCCACATGCACAAAAGCAAAATAAACTGCAGGGGAAGGAAGTGGTTAACATTAACAAGGATCCAATAAGGAGATTAAATGTAAAACGCTGGCGCTGGTAATTGATGTGTTCCTAACTGTGTGTGTTGCATGTGTGTGTGTGTGTGTGTGTAGGCGAAAGTATGCCGGGGTCTGTAGGTGTACAGCGGGTGGATGTGTGTGTTGTAAATATGTGCTCTGTGTGGGGACATAATTGCTCCCAGATCTGCAGCATAACTCTTTGGGTTGATTAGCAAACGTCTCTACTGTAAATAGTTGCCACTAATCATGCAACACTGTGGCAATTAGCATAAATAGGGAGGGTAGAAACGAGCACAAGGAAGAAAGTGTGTTTTTTTTCCTTCACTGTACACAGCGACAGTGATTTATCTAACAGTCAATTTATTCATTCAACAATAGAGAGTGATCTAACTTTAATATGCATTTAAGGGAGTTATTATTGATAGAGAACGGTTGGTTTTGATGCTGCCAGTGTTCAGAGTTGGCCACAAGAAGAAAAACAGCTGCAGCAGTAGTTTACTTTTGATTGAGCATGTATGAGACAACAATGTTTCCACTAAGATAAATGGAGATTACTGTGTTTTCCCCAATTGTGGCTAAATGTTTCTGATTCTTGGTTAAGTGAAGAAGTAGTTATACTTCCACTGCACCGCTGTTACACGCATTAACATGAATTATGTAGAAAGTCGCTAGAAAACCACCACGGCATCAGCTTATTGTAACATTTTAGTTGTTTTATAAGTTGACTTGATGGATCCATAATGCATTCTTGATGTTCTTTTAATGAAAACGTTGCTGCAAAGAACGCGGACGCTTTAATAATGATTTATTTCAGAACAAGTTCTTACAGAACACCATCATTATGTGTTGAACCTTTTATATCCACAGAAACTGAATCATTCACGAGGACACATGGAAAATGACAAATCAACTGAAACTCATCCATAACTTGCAGATAAGTGACGTCTCAACACTACAATAGAAGAATAAATGTGTTTTTGCAGGAAAACACATTCTATTCCATCCGCAACACATTGTATGTGACACAGTGACCAGGGTTTTATTGGTTATTGCATCACAAGTTTGGTTCTGTTCATCTATTCTTTTACCAATTTAATTTTTAGAAATTGTTTTAATTGTATTTTATCATTATACGTTGCCTAAAAAGTTGTATATAGTATTAGTATTGTTTTTCTTTTTCCATTACTGGCATGTAGCTATCACATAACACCGCGTATGAGGGCCGTTATAGGTAGGAAAAAAAAAAAAGTAAATAAATACTGAGTTGGAAGTAATATTCTGAATTTGAAATTAAGGATATCGAAAATAAAAATTACATATTCACAAAAAAATAAAAAAAATAAACGTGAATATTCAATGTGATTATAATATATAATATATATATTTGCAATAAATAAATAAAATTCTCCAACCTCCATAATTATTATTTGTTACCGACAATGGCCGTAAACCTGCAGCCGTTTCCACTTTATACTTTATGGCTAAAATTAAACTATATGAAATGCCAATTGCAAAAATCGCAACTTCATGGAACATATTCTGGGAAAAGTGTCCGATTCCATTAAAATATTATTTGACGCCAAAATATTATAGATTTAATAGGTCTTTATCTATCTGCCTCATCAGTGGGAGTGATGCAGGCATTTGTGGCCGATATCAAATGTTAAATAGAGTGTAATATTTCAGAAAAACAATGTATGGGATAAACCTAATCTGTTGGGAAAGGTGTGGGTACTGTAGGTGTGGGTGTGAAGTTGTTATGTCGTGTGATTCCGCTCCACTGTATCCCTGGAAAATCCATTAAAATCCTCAAGTGTTGAGTGAACTGTGCGCAGACTGCGGCTTTTCATTCCCGGGCGTGTGATACCGGCTGCTTTTGTTAACGTCGGTTCGCAGAAATACAATAATAACGCCTCGCATTCATTCAAACCGCTGCTGTCAACCGCTTCCATTAGGGTTTATCAGCTCGCTTCTATGCAGCGCGTCGACATTCACGCGACTGGAAGCTTCAATGCGTCTATCTCTATGAATTACAAAGAAATTGTGTCTCCTCCAGTGTAAACAGAATGCTTTTCAGTTCCCATAAACAGGCAGATAGCTGCTACTCTGTCGCTTTTTAACATGCTGCCACTTTCAATGCTGTGTTAGGGTGACAGAAGCCCAGGGCGAAGTTAGAAAGCACTAAATATATGCTATTATGGTTAATAGATTGAACGAAATCCAAGACACTCAGAGATTATCTATTGAGACGCTGTCAAACCGGGACAATGCGTGCCATGGTTGTTCCCCAGCCACTCTGCATTACTGTAAACCCATACACCTTGGTGTGGAGGGAAAAAAGACATGGGGAATCAGGGAAAATGCGGATAAAAATAAATGCAGGATAAAGATAACCCCAAGGGCAAGGCGCGTGCATTTCAGCAACAATTATTCCGCGCAGCATATGTTTTCTGTATGTATATCCTAAACCCCATGTCCAAAGCACCATACAGGCTGCGTGTAAGGGTATGGATAGTGTCGGAATGTTAATGGTTTTCCGATAATTACCGCTATCTGTACGCTGTAATCCATCATCCAGAGTAGCTATAAACAAAAATGGTACTTCTGTTTATTTTCCTGTATGACAGGCGCAGTGGGCTCTGTGCAAAACGTTGACACTGTGCAAAAGTCAGCCCCGCTCCTAGTAAAAGGAAAACCGAGGTAATCTCCGCTCTGAACCGTGACTGGCGTCGAAAAATCGTTGGGTGGAGAGTGACGGCGACAACCCGAAGTGGAAGACATCTGAGCGGAGAACAAAATGTCGGAAATAGTGGCGAAATTTGCGGAAACGCGAATAAACATGGCCACCGCCCAGCTGGAAAAAAAAAAAAGGGGGTTGATGCGGTGAAGTTCCATCATGGCGCTTTGATAATTCTTTAATAGCGGCTCCCAAACTTTTTCACGTTAAGAAACCCTAAACTGAAACGGATTGGACCGTGGACCCCCGTTTTTATGAGGTCATAAGCGTCGATTTTAGGGCGGGATGCATGGAAAACGCCCCGGTGAATATTCAGAACACATGTATTTTTCTCCCCCCGGTTAAAAAAAAATTAAAGTAGCGAGGGACTTTTATTTTGAAAAAATAAAAACGCGTAAAGCATGCTTTATGTGTGTTGACTAGCGTTTTAAACGAAAAAAGTCGATCTACAGGAAAATAGATATTTTAAAGAATGCCTGACAGGCTTCCAGAATTATATTACATTATATTAGAATTGTGTGTAAAAACGACAATTTTCTCATAATTGATGCAGAAAAGCTACAAATTGGTGCATATAAATTTACCAGATATAATAAAATAATAATAATCACGGAGGTGAAACACCCTGGAACCCGAGAGTCTCTGACTTAATGTGTCCCCCTCATGATCAGACCAGGCCTATGCCCTCGGATAAGTTTTAGTCCCAGTGTCCCCTTTCTGATCAGATTTTTTGCTTTTAGATATTTTACTATAGAAAATGTATGAAATCCATGACCAAAATAGTCATACATTCTGTCCTTATGTCGGAAATAGATGAAATTATACTGAAAATAAATTATTCCCATTTTTGCTTGGGACCCCCTGGAACCCCATCACGGACCCCAGGGGGTCCCCTGACCCCAATTTGAGAACCATTTCTTTACAAGGCCTCTCGCTGGCTGACATAATATCATTTTATATATTTTAAACTGAAACTTGGACATAACTGCAACTCAAACATATGTAAAAGTCATGGATGATAGTTTGGTTTATGGTTCATTTATTAATAGAATCTCACAACTATATGGTTCTTAGACACAGAATAACTACTTTTATTGATTCTTTGAGTTATTTTATTAAATGCAATAACTCAATTAACCCAGGTACATTTTATATATGTAATAATAAACGGACCCTCCACTGATAAAACAGGAAAAACCGGACCTGACATGTTCATTTATAACCCTGTCCCAAACAATGGCGTTTCTGCTGCCAGTCGCCAACTTAACGCGTTTAACCTTTAGCGCAGGATTGGCCGTCTTCGCCCTGCGACTCGGCGACACCGCGTCAGCCGTGTAGTAATGAAGACAGGGGAATCAATCGATTGATGAATGAAAGATTAGCTTATAGACAGAAAGCTAATTAGAGCCGTTAGGCCACAATGGAGAGCGAGTCTGGACGGATGGATCCCAGCTCCATAATCAGGATATACTTCATCTGACACACGGGGACCAGGATCCAAGTAATCATTTTATGTGGTTGATTTCATCAGATTCACCTAATATTCTATGACTTTGTCCAGAAAGATGATTTCAGCACACTAAATAAATTGTATTCATTTATATAGAATTTGGTGAGTTTTACTCAACTTTTTGTTCTTGGTGTTCCTCATTAGAAATGAATGGGGGAGACCAGAATGAACCAGAATGGAAAAATAATTAATCCTTCTTGTTAACCCGAGTAGCAGCACCCAAATCTCCACAAGAAAGTCAGCTACAAGTCTATATGAAACATTATTATCTTAACAAAACATAATTTCAACCCTAAGCTATAATAAGAGCCTATAGGGAAAACATAAATCAGTAGATTTCTGCATTTCTGTGATAATATAAACGAAATGTGCCAAAATCAGGTCTGCCTGGACATACCTGTAATAAAATATCTCTAATATTATTACAGTTCACCTTGGCTGACATTTTGTACAATTACTTATAAGACTTTACTTTACTGCTCCATAGCTGAATTGGGATACTAACCTATGATTTTCAGGTGGTTTTCATCCTAAATGAATGATTTGTTTGGGGGGCAGAGCAATTTTTTAAAAACTATTTTGCTTAATTCTAGCTGGATGTACTTCAATACTGTACATTTTAAATTTATTCTGGCACTTATACAACTATTTCACAGGTGTTAGCTTTATTTTAAACCCAAGATCATTCAGAAAACCCCTGTAGTCATGGAGATATACTGGATTAGGTCTGGACGTGTAATCTTTGAGAGGTAGGCTGAGGTTAATGTAAGAATTGAAGATGGACACACATGTAACACACACACACCTTGGGGTTTCAAAAACAAATCATGTTTCTTCTGATTATTTCTTATAGTCAAAATAATCCACAAACTGTGTTTTCTAGGATTCAAATACAAGATCAATGACATGTACGAGCCATAAATAACACATAGAAGTTCAAAACTTAAATCTACCACAACAAGAGGTGATAATGTATATATTATTATGATGAATCTTAATGGAACGGTCAAATTATTCAACAGTTTCAACATGAAACAAACACAACATGAGGGTTAAGTGTTGGGATTCCTTTATGGCAGCGACTGTCCTTTGATGCTCACGCCAACAGAGACATTGAGAATTCAAAGCCTCTTATGCTAATGGGGAACACGCACGATTGCCGCTCACAGTCGGGGGCTACGCGCCGTACAGTAAACAGCGTGTGTCGGGGAGGATGATGCACAGACTACATGCGTTTGTCTCCTCCATTTATTGTGTGATATCCAAGAGGAGCTACATGTAATGTACATAATGCAATTACATGGATGTGATCAACTACAAAAAAAACAACAAAAAAAAACATGCATGTTCTGCAGAGAGCGCGTTTTAACACCTCCCCATACATGCACACTGTAAACACTTAATACATTAGTGTTGATTACCACTCCCACACACTGAATGACTTCATGCATCCCATTGAAAGTATATGATTAACTATATTACGGTTGATCTGCAACACGGGCCTCCTTACCATGAGTAATTGATTAGTGAGAATTATGGTTGTACACTGTCTTTTGCCTATTCATTAATCACGCAGGCATTGTTGGAGTACAACAATGTAGTGAGTAATTATATTGATGAAGCTTCGCCTGCACACACCACACAGTTGTCTGGGGAAATGGGGGAAAATATGAAGCTAAACAGAGCAGATGTCTCTTAATACCGGAATTAAGCGATTAAAATAATCGGCCTTTTGTGCAAATAATCTCAAACAACAACATCCGCTCCGCCACAGCTGATTGTGCTCCGCCGCAGCGCCGAGGAAAAGCAGGAGCCCGCTCCGTCGCCGCTTCAGCTAATTTCCCATAATCCACTCCGATAAGGCCCCATGGTCCTCATCTACCTATGCTGCATAGCGATGTGATGCACATTAGTCAATTAATAGCGTGTTAAATGACAGAGGTTCCAGTCAATTGAGCGTCTCTCGGGAACCGGGGGGGCCGTTGTCCTACAATCCGAGATGGGGAGAGAGAAGGAGACAAAGGCACAGATTCTGCATATGATGCATGTGGTGTCACATATAATTTATATGTCTATGTCTTAAAAGGGCCTGTATTGCAGAAAGTGAGATTTGAACAGCTTTTTGATTAGAAGGTGTTCCGTGTTTCGAAATGCTAAATTCACAGAGAAATGCAGTATTCAGAAATTGGGCCTTAACACACGCTCCCAGAACTTCTGTGATGTCACAACTATACAGTCCCACCAACAATAGAGGAGAGGATCTCATAATTATGACACAGACAGACTTGAAAGAAGAGATGTAAAACTATATTGCCATGATTTTTGGTTCTTAACCCTCTATTGCATAGCGGTTCCATATGGTAATTACTTTATATTAATTATTAATATTAAAGCTGTGATATAAAATCAGTTTTTAAAGTTAGGTGTGAAAAGGGGGCTTTTATTTTTGAAGGACATATGATTTATGAGGTCATATGACCAGGATATCCTGTTGGCTCATGGACAATTGACATGTGAGCATCACTGTCTCACAAATGAAGGGTTGTCTTTTATTAAGAATTTGGAAATATTTTCACCAATTACTTGAATTTAATATGCTAAATTAGATTTGTTCCCAGACAGTTATAAGATAACAAAGTTGAGTGGATGAACTTTTGTGCAGGATCAATCATCAAACATTTAAAACTGTTTTATAAGAAGAGAAAAAAATTAGATTTTGATTGATTTTGATATACACTACAAAAGTTTGGGGTCACCCAGATAATTTTGCATTTGCCATGAAGTCACACTTTTATTGACCACCATGAGTTGTAAAATGAATAGAAAATATAGTCACGACAAAGACAAGATTGGATATAATGATTTGTATTTGAAATAATATTTTCTTTCATCAAACAAAGTCAGTTTTCCAGCTTCTCTAAGCAGCTACACTGTTTTCAGATGTGCTAACATGTTAGCATCAAGGGTTTTCTAATCATCCATTAACCTTCTGATGCAATGAGCAAACACATTGTACCATTAGAACACTGGACTGATAGTTGCTGGAAATGGGCCTCTATACACCTATGTAGATATTGATGCACCAAAAACCAGACATTTGCAGCTGGAATAGTCATTTACCACATTATCAATGTATAGAGTGGATTTCTGATTAGTTTAAAGTTATCTTCATTAAAAAACTGTGCTTTTCTTCAAAAATAAGGAAATTTCTAAGTGACACCAAACTTTTGAGCGGTAGTATGAAAACTAATGTTGATTTTGTTGCCTTATATCAAGACATAATCAAACAATCAGCACAAGGACAGAATATTAAAACTGGGGAAATACATTTTTTATTTAATTTGGCCTCTAAAAATATATCTTTTTAGGGAAATCAAAACATGGCCTTTAACTAATGACATATCCACTCAATTGCATGTAAGTAATCTTAAACAAGTTAGCAGTTATGAATTCCTCATCTTATATTCCCATCCCCACCCACCCCCACCCCCACCGCCTCAGTCAAAAGGGCCGTGGCCCACATATCAAATGGAGATCTTTTAGAGCCAAGCATTCCCGCTGGAGAAAGAAGGGGAAAATGGCCCCCTATTATGCGACCCCTCAGTCGAGGCCTTACCTCCTGACAAGGGTATTAAAATGAAATAAATCAGCCATTAAGAAGCGGGCGCTGGCAATTGAAACCCTATTAATGCGGCAGGCGGAGAGAGGTAGCCCCGGCGTGATGTGACAATGGCGCGCCGCGGTGCCCCTTTAATTGCATTTCGGCCAGGTTTTTATTCCCCAGACCGGGGCGAGGGTGACAGGTGTACGCAGGAGACGAGTGTGTGTGTGGACACACACAACTAATTATTACGACAGGTTTTAACATGAAAAAAAAAAAAAAAGAATCTTTCCTCATTTCAATGGAAATGGTCATTCCTTCAGTCACATCATCAATACCGTTGTCCATGTGTTTGTGGCAGCGAGGCCCTATCAATGTTGCATAGGGTTCCTTTCTCATTACCTTCGCTGTTAGGACTAGACACTGGGTGATGGATCATGGCCCCAACTGGACCTCATTTGGGTGATGTATCGCTAGTGTTCCCCTGTGAAGTGTGTAGGTGATTATACACGGACACAAAGACAAACACAAACACTCACACAAGGCGAAGGACAACAAATTGGTCCCCAGCAACTTGAGGTTTTTCCCCCCACTTATGGTGTCCTTGATATGAGAAAATGTTGAAGTGGACTATCCTTTCTGAGGTGGCATCATCAGTATGTTGAGTTGTATACTCAGTAGTGTTCAATATAATGGCAGTGTGTTTAAAAAAATGAGGAAATCCAAAGTCCATGTGTTGGGAAGACTGCATTTTATATCCTGAATCAAAATGCAATGGAACAATGTTTTTGAATTAGTTTCAGAAAAAAATGAATATTATCAGTATCAGTTTGCCTATATCTAAATACTTGAAGTGGTCATGTTTCAACAGGACAATGACCCCAAAAACACCAGTAAACCAGCAGCATCTTGGTTCTAGACTAACAAAATTAAAGTTGTGGAGTGGCCGACCCAATCCCTGGACCTTAATCCCATTAAAAACCTGTTGGTTTACATCAGAGACGCTGTTTCTGAGGCAAAAACAAGGAAATTCAGAGGAATTATGAGGCTGAAATACCTGTCCATAGGAGGCAGAAGTTAGTCAAGGCCATGCAACACAGATTGAAGCAGGTCTCAGTAACCGTGGTTATACAACTAAATTACTAAATTGCTTTAGTAATTCACCGGAATACTACGTATTTCAGTTTTTACAGTAAATATATGAGATGAGAACAGCCTAAAATTCATTTTTCTTAATTTTCTGTAAAGTAATTAAAAAATTGTCATTTTTCTTCAAATTTTGATTTAGGATATAAAATGCAGTGTTTCCAATGCATCGAAATAAAAATTATTATAAGGACTTCGGCTTTACTCACATTTTCAACTGCTTTTTAAACACAGCTGTAGTCCAAAACACAGATGACAAGCAGGTGGAATAAAATCTATGGCGTTTGAGATTTAAATACAAACTTCTTAACACAAACATTGAACAAAAATTGAGATTCTTTACAGATTCAAAGCTGTTAATTGTGTTGTTTCCTCGCCTGCCGTGGCAGAATGTGCTGTAGCAAAACAAATGGAGGCTTCCAGGAGAGGTGTTAGTGCTTATTTGAAATTTGGTCAGGAGCACTCCTTCACCTGTCACTGGTTATTGATATATTCATTAGAGGGACCTATTCTCTTTCTCTGGTATCAGTTTCTCTTGACAGTAGCACTGTTGACAACATCAGTCAATGAATCACTTTACAATTATGATTGTTGATGGCCCATGACACAAACTTGGAGGGGATGTCATTATATGAACATTAAAGTGATACACAGGGATGCTGGGATGGAGGACCAGGATGCTGCAACATCCCCCCACACACCCACACACACACACACCCACACACACACACACACACACACACACAGACACTTCGCTGACATATTCATTTAAAGCAAGGCCCTCTCCTGTATGCCTTTATCCCTCAAAAATAATGTTATTACATCTTTATACGAGAAGCACTTTATCAGATAGAGGTTAATGCACAGTGGTTTGTGTAATTGCAGATTTGTGTCATGCTAAAGATAATAATGCATGTGTCATGCATGTTTTTACCTACTTATTTAGTGTGAATGATCTATTAGTATTGATGCCAACCTTAGAGAACATTCACACAGCAGTCCAGCAGTAGCCTCCACAACATTTGACTAGTCTAGTTAGTCCTTATAGTATTTCTGTTTGCAGCTGGTTTCTATTTCAAGGTTAAATAAAGCTCTAATTTGCACCAGTGAAACTTGTTCCTCATAAACAGCCATTGTGATACTTTTAGGTAGAATTATAGTGAAAATCAATTAGTTCCCTTTTTAGCTGGGGACCTCCTGGAACCCCCTCAAGGACCCCTGAGGTTTCCCGGAACACACTTTGGGAACCACTGGTCTATTCAAACACATTCAAAGATTTAATATGTGTATGAAATAGTGAGGACTTCTGTTTCATTACTTGTTATATGCATTATCTGCTGTATAAACAGTTTCCACTGTACAAGTAGAGACTAGATTTGATTGATTTTCCAACAATGCTGCTCATAACAATATTTGACAGATTCACTGACCATTAATAGAAATTTTCAAACACTTGGCAACTGGCCAGTGTTAATTCACCACCTGCTTCACTCTCTCCATCATATCAGAACATATACCCACAATGCACCAGCAGCCTATAATAATGCGTTTCCCTCAAACCCGTGTTATCGACTGTAATTACATTTACCATAATGCTAAAACTTGCTTTGACTTGTTGCAGCAGAGATGAGTACAGCTGAGTGGAAGATTGTTTCCACTCAAGCCTCGTTGTACACTCCGCTGTATGTCAAAGCTACTATCAGTACGGAAATTGGTCCCTCTTCCTCTTCTGTGATCTTCCCAACCACAAAATAATGAGTGAGTCCAGAAAGATTTTTTTCTTTTTTATTCTGAAGGACCAACATTAGCGCCAACATTTGGCCGGTCGTCACCACAAATGGTTTCTGGTTTCCAGTTTCCTATAATAAGGGCATGAGCGCACCGGGGTTTTGCTTCGACCAAGTGTTGATATTTTCAATGTGTTGAGCTACAACCGGGACCAAAATCTCCGTGTATGTAAACATAATCAGCGTCGACGAAATATTCGCGGGATGAAAAGTGGAGTTCTTGTGGTTTACACTTGATCTCTCCATGGGGTCTGTGCATTTTCACTGTGGCTGTTGCTGCTGGTATCCTCCTGAGAGAAAGACTCATCTCCTTTTTCCACACCGCTCTTCTGTCTCCCAATACTCTATAGCAGCAGTGCACAAAACACACAAACACACACACACACACACACACACACAGAAAAACACATGTGGCTGGCCTCGTTGCCATAGCAGGCTAACGGGTTGCGGTAGCCGCAGATTTGATTGCCTGCCTGGCGCTGAAGTGAAGAAGAGGAGACAGGACTAAATGAAACTCCATCCATCTTAATGAAACACAATTATTTTCCACTTATTAATCATTGAAAAATCAATATGTCTCTTCTCGGCCCAGTGTCGGCTGGATTTGTCATTTGAGGCTGAGCTGTTATGTATCATCCTCTGACGCCAGGACAGTCATGGGTTCAGTCACCTGTGTCCTTTACGAGGGGGGAGAGGGAGAAAGAGGAGGCAGGAGATAGTGAGACATGGACAGATACAGAGACGGGGATCGAATGAGATGTGGGGAGAAAAAAAAGAAAGGGAAAGTAAGCAGGAGAAAAAAAAAAGAGAAATGAACGAAACCAGGAGAAGAGAGAGGGATGAAGGGCTGCTCGCTCTGTCTCTTCCCTGCTCCCCGAAACAAATGGGAACTCATTAGTGGCTGTTGGTGATTGCGTGTTTCTTCACAGATCAATTTACTAAACACATTGTTTAATGGCTCATTATTAAAGTCTAAGGCCTCGTATTGACTGGGAGAAATAATGCAAAGGGTGAAAAATGGAGGGTTTCTTTTATTAAATATGATTTTTTTTTCATTAAAATGCAATTGATTCCGAAGCAAATGTGTGTGTTTGTATTTATTAGCAACCTGTTTATTTAGCAGGATTTTTATCATCCAAACTGAGTGATGAACTCAAGCTGAAACAATAGATTTACGTTGAAATAAATAATATTTGCTCCATTCAGAGTAGAACTAAACCTCAAGTGTTGACCCTTTACTGGATATCTCAATAAAGTTTTAACACGACGCATTTCTGTTCTGTGATCAACTGTTTTTTTTTTATTATTCATAATCCCACGATTCCAGATATAAAAGATTAGACGCAACAATCAATGCAATCAAATATTAAGCAAAAACAGACAAAAAGGGGAAAACTACGCCTGCCAGAACCTGCACATGTTGTTTCCACAGTGCATTTAACTCTATTTCTCTTCAATATTCATTCTTATGATGCGATTCCAACTCAAACTAAAGCATGATTTAACTTGTTTTATGGTTATTCAGTAACCAGGACTTTTAACCATTTTTTAAATAACTATTTAAGGATTTTTACCGAGGACTGAATAAATCTTGAAACCAGACAAAATTGGCCCAAATCAGGAAAAAAGACATTTTTTCTGCCAGTGTAAAAAGATAATTCTACTCATTATTAGACTATTTGTACTAAAAACAAGATATCTCCACTTGTTAAGATTTCAGTTTTTGCAGTGAAGGCTATTTCAATATCTGTCAGTCAGCTATAATTTATACATATTAACCAATACACTCGATTATCGCTTTTAAATAAAGATGAAATGACGACAGAGACCGTTCCTCAGACTGAATATTGGATAGTGGGTTAATCATTTCAATTGCTCAGGATTCTGCTTAGTTGGTAAATAGTATGAGAATAATTATTTATAAATTTCAAAAATAGAAAAACTCACCAATTATTCCAGGTTTTTCATATTGTCAAACTTTGCCACATCATGATACCAGTCTTCACTTCTTCTCTGCATATAAATAACATCAATATACAGCCTTTAGAGATGATTTCCAAAATATATCTTATGTCTACTTCTCCGATATTCGTCCTAATGGTTCAATCAACACAAAAAGCATTGATCACTTTTACATAGAAATGTACACACGTATGCATCATCATCATCAGTCATAAGTAACTTTCACAAACTCTCAAAACATAAAAAAAACCTGATGTTCATCTCTCGTTTTTCTCCACTGCGGAGGAATGAAATCCATCAATCTGCCATTCATCAATTTTATCGCCAGTTTTCTCCTACTCGGCCACCCCAAAACCCCAAAAGGAAAGCTTTTGGTGATGTTTTGAAAAATCGTCCCGAGAAAAAAATGATTCCGACCGGCTCAACCCTTTGTTTTCCCTCTCAATAAAGCCAGCGACAAGGCCCGGGCCGCTTGATGTACGAGCGTCGTGGGCGCCTGGGCGCGCAGCAGAGTGCATAAGCAAAGCCATGTTTCACAGCAAACAGAGTGTTCTTTACAGTCACCACGCCACCCTGGATGAGAATATAATGTTCTACAGCACATAACTGCTTCAGGTCAATACTTGATTTGCTCCAGCATGTTGTAGAGGCGCTGCTCTGGTCGGGGTCTGGGGATGCATTAGGAGCCCCAGAAACAGCACTCAGAGGTGGTGAGTTTGGGGAGGGACATTGGGGGGGTAGGTAGGAGGGGTACCTCTCAGTGTCTGAACCGGGGTGTCGGCCGGGCCACGTTCCCCCGAGCCCACGAAATCATTTCCAGGTATGCGAGTCGACATGTGTGCGAGATGCTGTGTACGAGCACATCATTTCCCAACCGCTGATGATTAGATTGAAGAAAAAAAGCAGCAAACGCGTTCCCCCGTGGTGATCCTCGAGCGGACCAAAATATTAACCGATCATTACAGAAGCCAGGCAGAAGGGACAATTAACTCAACCGACTGAGCAACGTGCATTTTAAAAATCACCCGGCCCACACGCGGGCCTCATACATTGCTAAACTATGTGCTTACTTGTGCCGGGTCCCACCGGGCCGAAGGCTCATCAAACAAGGAGCCAGCCAGGGACTCCTGCGGGAACAGACACACTCCTGCGCGTCTCTGCTATTTTCGCCATATGGGGTAAGATTCGGATGCCGCCCCGCGTGTCACAACAATCCGCGAGTGTCAGAAAAGCAGCCAAATAATGGATGAGGGTGTGGCCGGTGGCTGAGGCTCCTTAAATATTAATGCTGTTGAACCGCAGTCCATCTCAACCCCTGACACAGCGCTGAAAGAAAATCACTTGCCCTTTCGACGAGATAAAACACCACAGACACATCCCTGCTCGTATGACTCTATATATAGATATATAGATAGATGGATGGATGGATGACATCATCTCTTGTGATGATACCAGTGCTGACCGACACATTGCCTCTGAAGATTTACTATGAAGTTAAAAAAAAAAAAGGAAAGAAGCCTGGGGCAAATAGTGGCTCTGCAGGATAGGGTACATGCCATGGGCGTGCAATGTTTTAACTCCTGTTTCTTGTCATCCCTTTCCATCTTTATCACTCTTATATTCTCCATTAACGTGGAGGCACCATCCATCTCCTAAATAGCCTCTAATCACTAGAAAAACATCAAATACAGCCTAATGTGGGACACGGTGTAACATTTCTTGCAGAATATCACAGAAAAATGCACGTAAACATGAAAAAAAAGCACTCAAATACTGCAACAACATAATATCAGATGGTTCCTGCCATTTTAATGCTAAATTAATGAGCCTACTCTGGAACAAGTTTGCCTTCTGGAGGAAACTATTAATTTGTGGTGTTGGCCTGTAAAGCTTCTCTCTTTTTTTTTCTCCTTTGGGTTTTTTTTTTTCCTTGTTTTAAACACAGCTTGTCACAGAGGCAGGCTTGAAGCTCGCTAAAACCAAGTGCGGGAGCCTGTTTTTATCGTGGCGCTAATCCAGAGCCCCTGGGTCCCCTTGCCACATTGACCAGATGAAAGGCCTTGCCCAGATGTTTACAGCCTGTGAAAGTGGCAGGGAGCTGGTGTCGGGATGCTGGCACAGCGCGCCGACAGACAGAAAACAAGGCAGTAAAGCCCCACGCTGTTTATGTAGAGTTTAGGAAGCAGGAGGAATGAAGTCGTGTCAAAGGGAAACGATGGAGTCGTAAGATTTGAAGAGCGCGCAGGTATGTGTTCTGTGTCGGCGCGCATACGCTACTGGAGGGCATATTGGCAGCGTTTCCAACTTTATACAGATCTGAACAACAGAACACAACAAAATTCTTTCTGCACATTCTACAAAACTCAGAACAAAGATCGCATTCTGTCGGATCCACACAAAAAGTGAACAAAGGTTCAGTGAATGAGCTCAGTTGGCGCAGGTCACAGCTCTCGGAGGTGTAACCTTGACCCCGGTTTGACAGATGGCACTCACAGTGGCATCGCCATACTTAGCACATTGACCTCTGTGACACTGATGAGAATGGATGTGTGTGTGCCTGCTTGAATGGGTGTGTGTGTGTGTGTCTATGTGAATGTGACACTGAGAAGTCTGTCTAGCCATGCCAGTCCTGTCCAAAGCCATCTGGTTCCCTCAGTCAGAGCACTTTTATTTAGCTTCCCTATATAAAAACCTGATGAGCACTGTATACAGGAGGCCAGAGTTTCACTGCCAAGGTCATTTCACAGCAGTGTCGACTCCAGCATGAGGTGAATCTTTATTTAAAAGATCATTTAACTGCTTAACCATTGATCTTTGCCGTAAACACCAACAAGGATGGTTCCTAAAACGTTCTGGGAACATTTGCATTTCTGCATTACATTCCCTAGATGGTTTTCGGATGTAAACTATTGCTTCAATTATGTTTCAATGATTAGTTGATTAATCAATTAGTTGCCAACTATTAGATTAATCGCCAACTATTTGGGTCATGAATTAATCGATTTGTGTCATTTTTAAGAAGAAAATGTCCAAATTCTCTGGATCCAGCTTCTCATATCTGATTATTTCCTGGTTTCATTAGTCTTCTTTAATAGAAAACTGATGATCTTTGGGTTGTGGACTGTTGGCCTGACAAAAAAAAAGACATTAGGTTATATCTTTAGCTTTGGGAAACAGTGATCATCATTTTGCACCATTTTATGAAACAAACTAATTGTTTAATCGTTTTGAATAATCAATAGATGAATCAGAATAGTGGTTAGTTGCAGCCCTAGTTTAAAGAAAGTTTAGGCAGGTTAGTTTAATGATTAGATTACATGGATGTTTTCTATTAATGATCCCAGACGTTGGGATGAACATTGTTCCAAAGACCCACAAGGTATGAAGCTATGAAATAATTAGTATTCCCTCGTTTAGACCCGAGTTTGCGTTCTCATCAAAGGGACCACACCAAAGATTGTCATTGGTATGAAATCACCCTAAAGCTTTCATATTCTGGCAGATGGTGACAAACAAAGTTAAAGATATTTTTTCAATTACCAATAATTGTCCTGATTTGCCTTTTTCATACAAAAACAAACACAATGAGGCCTACCTGTAGTGAAAAAAGAAGTGCACAAGAAGCAAATACATGGCAAATACATGGCATTCCAAATATATGTAGCACATAAAGCCAAAAATGTCCTGACCTACAGATCAGCGGTTCCAGGTCTAATGTTCCGTTCCTAACCAAATATTCAAAACAAGACGAGAAGTCTAAAACCTTATTAACCTCAAAGCTATTGACCTGATCTTGTGTTTGATTTTGTGCAAACTTTGTCCTCGGGGGCCCTTTGCTTGATAAGCAGGGAATTATGTAGATGTTGCCTCATTATTGCAATAACGTCTCGTGTACACCGGGCTGCAATAATAAACAAATGAATAAGTGTGGTCTTCCATGACTTGAAACAAAGCAACACTCGCACTTCTTTGCCTCCCTTCCACCGACCCCAATTAGAAAGCTTCTCTAAATGAATGTGCTGCATGTTGCTGGAGCCGCGCTGTCTCGTGACTTAATCTGGATTGAGCAGAGCACGCTTTTATTAGGTTACGCACGGCCGCAATGTGTCTTGTCACTTTGCGGAGACAGCGGCCGATAAAATCCGTTGAACGGAATTAGATTGTCATTGATGTGTCAGTGAAATCGTGAGAACAACAGATCGATGGCCGAATCACCGCGCGATACGTCGGGAGATGCAGACAATGGATAACTGAACAAAAGGAGTTGCAGCGTGCTGCCTACAGTATGTACGCGCCTCTCTCTCTCTCTCTCTCTCCGTCTCACACACATATGCATGCACACACAAACAGGTCTCACACTTTAGCTGGGAGCGATCTCACAACGCTGAACAACAGAGTCAGTGAGAAAGAAGCCAAACCAATTCCAATACAGCACTAATGGGCCACATCATGCCAATACAATAAATAATGGCCCTTTCAGCTCAGTCAATAGTGAGTAAATGAAAATTTAACCTTTCATTAAATGTGGTCGTATTATTTCCCCCACTTGCTTCCCAGCTCTATTTCCCTTTGACACTTTTTTTTTCATGATGTACAAGAACCATGTGCAAATGTTACGATGTACTGCTGTACACCAGTGTTAAGTGGTGTATTGTAATGTGTAGTTGTACTGCTGTCAAAATCAACACTGAGGTTTAAGGATCATAGAGGTTGTCTTACTATCAAATTACACAGTGGACGTGTGCTGGTTATCCCCCCCCTCCCCTTCCCAAAAATAAAAAATCCATCGACAACCCACTGTGCAGAGATGCATTATGGCAGCACACGCATGATTAAAAAGACTTATTACAAAAGCTTCAGCTAATTTCCCTTACACAAGGGTTTTCATATGTAGAATACCTGTTACTAAATCTCCACTGACTTCTGCAGGCTGCGGCGTTATTGGGAGAGGAGGCGATAAGTCTCTAGGCATCCTGTCTGGTAGTAGATGAAAAGGCTCTGGGCCCGCTCTCCGCTGTGGCCAACCTGCCCTCTTAATTAATTAGCGCTAGCAGGAAGTGCTGGCCCACAGGGGAGACCGAGGCCCTCCAGAGGACTGGACAAGGTGATAATGTCCTAAAGGGGAGACCAAGTCCTGTATGCTCGGCTAGCTATAGCGGATGCTCTCCGGCTCTAAATGTACGTGTCGCGATCACGGTTGATGTTTCCGATCATGCATGTATCAAGCATCTGCTGAAGAGGCCTCAGATGATTTGAAAACTTTTAAATCAGGTTATGTGTGTCGTCCTCAGTGAATTAAATAGAATAGATAAAGAATTTGGGAGCTACATCCTGCAGGAGGTTAGCATAACTTAGCATAAATACTGGAGACAATGGGAAACAGCTAGCCTGATTCTGTCTAAAGGTAACAAAAAGTGCATACCAGCACATAATAAGGTCTGTAATTAAAGGTTCAGTGTGTGGAACAGAGTTCGCAGAAATATAATGTATCATGTTTTAACCATTAGATTTTCAATCAAAATAAGGATTGTGTTTTTTACCAAAGATTGAGCCATATTTACCTCCATGGGGAGCTGGTCTCCCTCACAAGGTAGATACAATGCTTTGAAATGAAAACTAGGTTGAAATATTTCGAGAGAGACAGACAGACGACGGGAGAAAGGGGATAGTGCATACTTGGAATGGCTTGTTCTTGATAATAATGTAGGAGAAGGTTGTCCAAGTAACTATCTTGCATTTCGTAATTCCCGGACGATCGGTAGGTGGGAAGTTCTCCAATCGTCTGGTATTGCGAGACTCCGCTCTGAGAAGCCCACCATATTGCACCGCTGATATTTCTACAGAAGCCCAGCACAGACAAACCAAGCAATGCCTCTAAAGACAGCTTTCATGTTTTTTTTTTTTTGCATTTACATGTGCTGTTGAATCTGCAACCTTTCCTTGCACACAAGTTCATTTTGCTTTGAAATTTCATCTGGACACCAAGAACCAAGTTTTCCCCTCATCTAGGGAGCCAATCACAGAACAGAGAAGGGTGCAGCAAGACGATGACAAAAAAAAAAAACAACGCAACTTTGTCGGTAACTGTGGCTCCAACATGGCGGCAGATGGTAATTTACCTTTCAATGCAGCCTTAGAAAGTGTTACGGCTAAACTATTTCAGCACCATTGGGTATGTTTGATACTAGCGGCTATAAGATATGTACAAACGCATTTGATAGACATTCATAGCTCCCAATAAATGTCTCTGGGCTTTCATAAACCACACCTCCAATATGAACAAATGAGCAATGGTTCCAGTCTGGATATCAGTCTACACTGATATGAGGTTTGGTGTAATCCAGGCTACACTTTACCTTTAACGCATCATGTGTTTGTTTTACATTAACTGATACTGAAAATACACAAAAATGTAGTCAGAACATTGTTTTGAGTTGGGTGCAGTGACTTTGTGAGGTTGCCAGGCAGGAAGTCAATAGGCAGGGATACACACATAAAATAACGTGTTCATTAGCATGTGTGATAATACCATGTTACATGCAGCATCATCAGAGGGGTCATAATGGAAAAAACTTGCTCAGACATGTGAAGTCAGTAGGTTAAATTGGCCTCACGTCTCCCATTACATTACAGGGTTAAAAACACTGAGATACGAACCTTAACAAGAACTCTGATGATTTGCATTAAAGTCAAACATTCACACAATTCAAGTTGAACTATTTACACTGATCTGCATGACCCATGCATTCTTAACATATACGTGTGGTGTTGCCATTTATCTGTGTTTTGTTTTTGTATGTACGTGTGTGTGTGTGAGTGTACGTGCATGCGTGCGTGTCTGAAAACTTCACTCTCTTTCTCTGTGTCTCCAATAATGAGCATGTGCACCTTTTTCCGCCCGGGGCCTTCATACACAATTTAGCCAGAAAGCCATAGCTGATCATGATTTAGCTTTTGACACAGCTCGCCCCGAGGCGGAGGGGGGGGGGGACTAATACAGATATCTGACTCCCAGACCGCGATGGAGGGAAGGAGAGAGAGAAAGTGAGAGGCCTTTTATTGACTAAATGATAAAGAGGTTGGTAATGATAAATAACAGTCATTTTATTGTGGAATTCCCAGAAAAGACACATTCTACACAATATATAAAAAGAGAAATAATAGACGGGGAAGTTGCTCGCCGGGGTCTCGACGTGCTTGCTCCCTACAGAGCCGCCCATTGTTAAACTCCAATATTCCTCGGCTGGGGTGGAGGTCACAAATTGTGTTAGAAGGACCTGCTGCTATGAATACTACATAAGGCTGATGCAGAGTGGCAGCGTCATCCCTGTCTCTGGCACGAGGAGGAGGGCCCAGGCAAGACAGCGCCAGTCTCGCCCATGGGCATCTCTCTCTCTCACCATCTCTATTCTCTGTTCCTTATTGCACATTCTCTCTCTCCCTTTCTTGCCTTCTTTCATCCTTCGCTCTCTTTCTGTCTCTCAGCATGGTCCTCGCGCTGTTTTTCCCAGCACATCAGGGTGGCAGGGGAGCCTCGCCTCTGCTGCTTTCGCTCTCTCCGCCGCCTCCGAGTCTCCAGGCCTCAGCCATCACTAAGACAAGATGGCTGACCCTCTGAGGACAGATAAAGTCCTCTGAGGTGTTCCGTGAATGACATTACGCGCAGGATACAAGCTCAATTGGTTGGAGGAGCAATGAAAGGAGATGGCATTGCCTGCGTTAATGCAATTTATGAAGAGCGATCCCTCTGTTTTAGAGTAAAATAGAGACAAATACGCCTTGTGTAAACATATTAAGTTCTTATTACCTCAGACCTTTGATGGATAATAGCGTGTCATGATCTTAACCTTGAATTTTATTTTTCACTTAATCTTTTAAAAATCCAATATGTAAGTCTTAATTGAATTAAAATGTCTAAAAATGACTAAATCTATATTAAATATTTTGTTGGTTATGTATATTTATTATCTTAAATGTTTCAGATGATTTTAAAACCTCGAGAAATTTGTCATTTTACTTTTTAATGTAATGTAATCAAGACATGGTAGATTGCTCCTTCTTAATGTTGCCTATGCAGCCTGAAGCAGTCATTTGTTTTTATGATACATTTTTTTAGATGTTGATTGTTTTTTTAATTATTATTAAGCAGATGAAGGTTTTAGTCATCGGACGTCCAGATCTGAAGTTGACGTGATCAACAAGCAGAGCAAACGTTAGCATTAGCAGCGGAGAAACACGGATTTTTAAAGTGAAACTAACATATTCAACATTTTTTAACAGTTTAAAATCAGATTATTTGGCTCACATCCTCCAGGACATCTGGATCTTAAGCGATTTGCAGCCGTTTAGACTCCTGTGTCCACCAAACAGTGTTGGACAAAAACAGATTATTAATGTGAAATTGCTTTATTCACTGTTAACCACTGGGTTTCTTCGTTTTGGAGAAAGTGACCTGAGGATAATTGGTCTCCTGGTAAAAATCTCTTGAAGAATGAACACAGAAGGAAGACAACAACTCCCATGATCCCACGATACTTCATGACATTTTGTTATTGCTTTGATTGAGAGGCCCTAGAGGCAGACGATTACATATGTGTGTTTAATATCACTTGCATTAAATGCATAATATGTGATAAAAACACAGCGTTTGAGCTGTCCACTGTCTGATCCAGTGGTGCGATCTAGAGGGAAGTTCCCAGCTCGTGTTGGTGTGAGAGACTGGTGGCAGCTAGAGTGTGTGTGTTTGCCTCAGGATACCTCCGCAGCTCTGCAGTTCTTGAATACTGAGTGGAGAGTGGCCCAGAAATGAGCAGTCAAATCCAATTAAATTACTCAAATTAAATTGTACAATGGTTATGGAATACCTGATCGAATTACTCACATTCAGGGGATTTCAACAGCAACCAATTAGTTCAAAGTATAAAGTTCACACACTCAAATTAACACCAAGAGAGGACAGGGCCTTTATTTGAGGGAAATGATACATCATAATTACATCAGGTTGGAAAAAAATCACAAATTATACAGCATGCATTTAATAAGAAAATGGAAATGGTTAATAGGTCTTGATAAGACAAATCTAGCCCTGTCAATAGTGGGACGTGGCTGGGTTGGCTAAATTAAAGAGGAGAAGTTATTATTGTTTCAAAGGAGCTTTAGGGCCCATTGTTGTTCAGTCAGAACACACACACACACACATACACACAAACACACACCCTCATCAAAAACAACAGTGAAATCCAACAAAAAAGGAGGGGAGGGGGGCTTGTCATAGCAGACTGTATTTAACTCTCCTCCTCTGGTAATTGAGATATGTTGAAGAGGCTGGTCTGACAATTAACCAGATTTCATTTTGAAGTAGGTCTTTCTCGTTAAGATTGGCCAAAATAGACACTTTGTCATTTCCTCAATAATGATGGAATTCTTTAGAAACTCCTGGCTTAATTGTACGAGGGACTTCCTGACCTTTTTTACATTTTAAATTTAGCTTCTTCAAGGTGCCTTTTCAAGGTGAAACACGTGAGTAATGAGATACAAAATCAGCCCGTTAATTGACTTTCAGCAAATTTAGATCCGCAAGACCAACGTATATACATTTCCTCGCTTTTTTAAAAGTGAACCATTTTAGCTAATAAAGTTATTAATCTTGCCCATACAGTAATTATCTCTGTAATTATGCTGTAATTGCACATACATCAAGGCCACCTCATATAGCGGGGAAGGCTCTGGCTCGCTGATGATGATTTTCTTCACATCATGTAAAGACATTACTCACGCAAAACTGAACAAGACAAAATTGGCTCTGAAATCAAATGGATTTGAATTCTCGAAGTTTGTGAAGATTTAAAGGTGCAGTCTGCAGTTTTCTGGCGGCATCTAGTGGCGAGGTTGCAGGATGCAAATGAGAGCCTCGACTCTGTAGGAGAACATACAATGGATGGGAATAAAAGTCTCTAGAGCCATTGTTTGGTTTGTCCATTCTGGGCTACTGTAGACACATGGTGGTGCAACATGGCGGGCTACATGAAAAACAGCTTAATCCAATGTAATACAAACACAGATATTCCTATATTCCATTTCTACCAAGCTTGGTCCACCAGATGCTGCTAAATGCAACAAAATTTTACACTGTACCTTTAAGAGATTCTATAAGTCATATAATTTACATTAAGAGAGACTTAAGTAAGCAGATACACAGACCTTTCATTCAAACTGACTAACGACGTCTCCTGTTGTATTTACTTGACCCTCACACTCACAGCCAGTCCTCCCTCTGTATCCACTCAGCCTGTTTCTCCTCCTTCGTCTTCTTACTTGTTGCTATCACTTGCATCTGTGCTTGCATGGACGGCGTGGAGCCACAGAAGCGCCATAAACGGCGTAACATGATAATGCTGCTTTAATTACCCCTTGGTCAGCCCACTTACAAACCTATTGCCGCAGCAGTCAATATCCCCAAAGATCCATTCATGCCTCGGCTGATGGTTAACTTGGGAGCCTTTGCTGAGTGCTTTAGCCTAATTGATATCCTTATTTAGCAATGAGCCAGTGGGAGTCGGAGGGGAGTTAAATGGAGCAGTTTACCAGGCAGCGAGCACGCTAAACCAGATCCCTGACACCACGCGCCACCGCCATGGCTTACTGCCGCCGCGCCGATGATTTATACCGCCTAATTTACTGTTTCAAATTGATTAAGGCCACTTTTGTTTTGTTTTCACTAATGATTGCTTTCACCATTCATCCAGCTTTTTATTTATTTATTTTTTTTAAATGATGAGAGCGAGTTTGGCCATGGATATTGTTTTACAGCAAATTATTATTATTATTTATGACAGTTGACTGCTCCCAGGCCACTAACTAATGCTGGGGCCAGGTCACAGGAGAGACTTCAGTGGCTTCCTAGGGGCATTTAGACCAACCCCACACATCATGCCTCGCTATACATATTCCCACACATTCATTTACAGGCGGTGGAGGATCTGAGACGAGAGCACGGACGCCCTTTTTTTCTGCAGAGCTGCAGGATTTCAGCAAAACAATAAAGGTATAACCCCACCACGAGAGAACAATGCGTATCCAACAGGTCAAACAAAGCCATCGGGAGCGATAGGAAAATCAGATTCTTCTTTTAAACTGGGTTTGTAGGTCTCTCCCTCCTGCCTGTCTCCCCAGATATGTCTCCCTTAACAGCTCAAAGTAATTAGCAACGACCACATGCCAAAGGTAGGGTAGCTACCGTACACAGAGTAGGCAGACCTTATCTTTAATTTGAGACAATGAGATGCTCTGTGGGGGCTTGCGGGGAGCTGGGAGCTATAAGGTATAGGCAGGCGGGCTCCCCCCCTCCCAAGGTCGCTTCACTGAGACGAGCTTGTCTAGGGACAAAGGATACCCGCTGTATGCGAGCGCACGTTATGACTCTATGAGCTTAATTAGCACTTTTGTTTTTTGCTCGAAAAAAAAAAACAAAAGTTAAAGCCTGGCGCTGAAATCAACATTTTTCGGCAGGGGAGGGGGAAATCGGGAAAATATTTAGCCGCCGAAGTGAGCTCTTCCTGGTCAAACTTTGTTTTGAGTGATACCTCCGAGAGTCCTCCGGGGCGTCCCATTAGTCACATTGGTGAGCACAGCCACGAGAAAAAAAAAAAAATGGCCTGGAATCTCAGAAGAGTGCCGTCAGCCCATTCTTTATACTGTCAGGATGAAGAAGAGCATAAAAACTCAGAGTCAATAAAGTCATGCGGAATGCTTGATATCGAAACACGCCGCGGCCCCGGTGACTGATTAAGCGTCGAGGTCCAGTTGTGATGCATCTCGGAGGGAAAAAAAAAAAGAGGAAGGAGGGGGAGAGGAGAGCGAGGGAAGCTTTCTGCAACTAGGGTTTTGCTTACAGTGTGTTTCTGTGATGTTTCACCGTTCTATTCTTAAAATAGAGCCGGCCGTGCTGTAAGATTGTGTTTAGGCCTTACATTTTTTTGGTATGCTACTACGTATTTGACAGGAACATTATTATTTAGCCTTCGCTTGATTACAGTAATCGTTGTAGTCAATTATGGATGGTATCTTCATAATAACATCCAGAGAGAAGGATGTTCATGAGAGAAATATATTTGGGGCAAGTCCATACGTTCTTGCCTATGGTTAAAACGTACCAATTACTGCAACTTTACTTCCTTTGTCTGAAAAATGTCTGGGAACAGAGGTTTGCAGCACCGTTTTTCTTTTTTTTTTCTTCCTTTTTTCTTTTTTTTTTCCCTTTTCCCGACAGTGAAGTCAATACCGACTCAGACAAAGACGGTGAGATGAGAAAAGGGAATGACAGAGATTAAAAATGAAAGAGTGCCACTTTTTTTTTTCTTTTTTTTTTGTCCAGATAGTGGTTTTTAGCCCGCAGCACCTGAGACTGCTCAGTTTCCAACTGAAATATTGTCGCAGCGGTTTGATCAAAACTGGAACTTAAACATACTTTATGCTTCAGACAGATCGCCATTAGTTAAAAGGTCCGGGCTTCAAGCCGGAGTCGGCGATTTGCGGTTTGAATTTTTTTTTGCGCCCGCCTCGTCTAAACACGACAGGAATGCTTCTGTTTTAATGAGCCTGAGATAAATTCAATTTCCTCCTCACACGGTTTGAAACCACATCTATGATCTATTTCAACAACTCCAATCTGATGCTGTTAGGCGATAACTTGGTATCACCTTTTACTACACCCCCCCAACCCCCACCCAGCGAACGGCATTAAACCTCTCGCTGTGTTGTATACAAACACCCTCTGTCAGGCTGCAGGTCCAATTTGACATTAACACACAGAAACATTCCTGTCTTGAATGAACCGCCGACTTGACATGAATGTTTTTGCACAGGAGTCGGAGGAGAAAGAGGAATGAGAGAAGAGAGAGAGAGCGAGCGGTGCGGTTTTGGACAGACCGTGTTAAGATCAGTGCTCGGGGCTAGGCAGGTTGCTATGCGCTGAAATGCTAATAAGCTTCCTGGCTCTCGGTGCAGGTCGGCTAGCCTGTGCCGACTCGTCTTGACACTTCACACACACGCTGTCTTCCACCCTTTTTAATCATTTTTGATAGGCCTCCCCGGGATGCCATCCATTTAATTTGAAAGGGTTGAGCCACCCAAACATTCGCACCATCTTTAAATAGAGGTTTGCCTCAACACGCCCGCCGCATTGTGACCCGGCAAGGTGAAAAGCAGGCGAGGTATAAAAACTGGATGTTTAAGGGGGATAATACTAGGCCACAACACTGGCAGCGACGCGCAGGAAAGACGCACAAAAGTGGGTAAATATACAAGAAGGGAGTCATTTAATGCTATGAAACATTAATCTGATGCTTTGTTTAGATGCGTACATGGAAAAAATGAGGATCAAGTGAAAGAGGTTGAGGTTGCTTTACCAAATCTTTCCTAAATTGAGGGAATAAACACGATATAATCAGCATTCAGAATCTGTTTTTTTGTTTTTTTGAGAATATGTTTGAGAAGGAGTATTCCCTGACAGAGTTTAATAGCTGCTGTCTTACTCTATATATCTTCTAATTCTGTCTGAAAAGCCCTCGGAGCCTGCAGCCAGCGCACTATGGTCAGAAATGAAGCCCGGCCATGTTGTATGATTCATAGGGAAGAAATAACATATTTTATTGGAGTCTGAGAGATTTATTTACTGGCGTTGGTGGTGGTTGTGTGTGTAAGGGAGACGATCACCAGGGATTTTTTTTATTTATTTAGTTTTAGTTTTTTTTCTTCTCGCCCATCCAATTTGCCAGCGTGCTCCTCTTCTATAAACATCAGTCAGGAGAAATGGGACAAATTCTACAGAAAATAATCATAAACAAACCATTACATCGCATTTTGGAAATTGTCAGGAGACAATCGACGATCGCTATCCGCTCAGAGTCAAAGGCAGAAAAGCAGAAAAAGAGAAAGGCGAAAAAAAAAAAGCCCAAAAGGCAAGTGGGGATGTCTGTGTGCTATATGATATTACCGTGACTCTCAAGATAAAGATATCATACATTATTGGTTTAGACTGGCAAAGAAAAAAGAGAGAGAGAGAGGGAGAGAGACCAGCGGAAACAGATAGCGGGGGCGAGAGACAGACACATATAGACGGAGAGGGAGAATGTTCAGATATATTGCCTCTCAGCAAAGGCACAGATAGCTCTGAGCCTCTTGATGTCCTTCTATATGCGAAACAGCTGGAGCTCTCCATGAAAAACCACAGTGAACTCCACAACAAGCCCGCTTGTTAGCCTCTAACAGCGACCCATCCTTTTATACCCTCTTTTTTTTTTTAAGACGCAGTAAACGGTTGTGCGCGCTTTCGTAGAAGAAAAAAAAAAAGCAGGTTCCACAAAACCAAAAACTCGAGGAAAAGGTGGAACTGACATAATTATTAATTAGCCGATATTACTGAATGGAAAAAGCCTGTCCTCGGTTTCCTCCCTCCAGCCTAATCGAACGCAGCCAAGGCGAAGCTAAGCTAAACAACAGCGGCGCGGTTAATCTCCGCTAGCGTGCGGCTCGGATGCTGATAATGTCCACGGGTTCTGAACGCGGGAGCGAGCGGGGGGCCCTCCACGTTTTTTAGATTTACTTGTTTGCTGTTGTTCGCCCCGTCTTTAAGTGGTCTTTTATTAAAGCCAGCCATCTTCCATAGAGCCCTAATGCATTTCGCGATTCCGATGCTAATGACGGCCTGAGAAACGCATTATTCAGCATTAGTTTCATTTCCCTTTGAGCCTCGAACGGCGACAAACTGTCTTGTAGCCATTAGGGTTTTTTTTTTTGTTAACGTGCATGAGGCACGCCACCCGCAAACCCCCCACCCACCCCCACCCAGCCACCGCCGTCTGATGACAACGTGTTGCACAAATTCAACCCATTTCTAAATTATCAGGACAAACTGCTGAAGAAAAACAAATGTACCAGAGCTGCCAAGAACAAATAAAGTGTGGAAGTTTGAAACCAGTGTGTTGATTTATTGTGTGTATCTTGTGTGAGTGAGTGTTGGAACAAGAGGTGATTCTATTTGTTCTTTAGTTGGAGTGAAAAAACTCAATCCTGTGCATGCATGTTTGTTTTATATACCTACAGCTCTGGAAAAAAAAATAAGAGACCACTGCAAAATTCATGAGTTCATCTGATTTTACTACTTATAGATACGGAACATTTTTGTTTGGGTCTATAAACTATTTTTCCCCCAAATTCTGACTAAAAATATTATCGTTTAGAGCATTTATTTGCAGAAAATGACAAATGGTCAAAATAACAAAAAAGATACAATGTTATCAGACATCAAACAATGCAAAGAAACTACATCAGGTTCATTTTAACAGAAAATAATACTAATGTTTTCACTGAGGAAGAGTTCAGAAATCAATATTTGGTGCAATAACCCTTATTTTTAATCCCAGTTTTCATGTGTCTCCACATGTTTTTACCATTGTTCTTGGTGACTTTATTCCACTCCTGGTTCCTCTTTATTCAGAATGAGGTGTCCATGTGTAGGAATTCAACAGAAATGGCTGGAATACATGTAGAGATGCTGATTTCAGGAAAAAATACAGTGGTCTCTTATTTTTTTTCCAGAGCTGTATGTGTATTGCTTCTGTTTTAAGCATGCATGTCTTTGTGCATCGGTGTGTGTGTGTGTGTGTGTGTGTGTGTGTGTGTGTGTGTGTGTAGGCTGAGGACTCCCCACTGACCTGCTGTTTGGCTACAGACAGCCAGAGTGGAACTGGCCATATTACTGTTCTTACCCTGCCATCTGCTGGTTCACATCATTCTAGGCCCTGCTGTATCCATCCCATCGTCATAACTACCCTCCTCCTCCTCCTCCTCCTCCTCCTCCTCACACATCTCTCCTCTGCTGGTTTGCTCCTCTCTCTCTCTCTCTCTCTGTTTCTTTACTAAGTTTATCTTTCCCTCATTTCGTTCCTCTTTACATGAGAGCATCACCTGCCCTCGTCGTCCCCGTACATCTCCCCTCCTCAGAGAGGGAGAGAGAGGGGAGAGAGCAGGGGTAGGGGGAACCAAAGGGGAGCGGCGGACGATTGTTATCGAAAAATAAGCATGGTGTTTGAAAGGGATTTTAATTGAGGCATTCGTTATATTTGAAAAGGTGAAGTCCTGAGGGGACGGAGAGAGAAAAGAGAGAGAGAGAGACAGAGAGAGAGAGAGAGAGAGAGGAGCGGCGACCCCTATTCATATCCTCAGACATTCATAAAGAATGGCATCTTTTGACTTTCCCCTTTTAAAACCCGTGCAACCTTAAATGGCCTAAATATAGAGGAGGGGGAGGCAGACGCGGTAATTCCCTGCACCTTGGGGGGTGCCACCGGAGCGCGGGACGCTGGGATACGGCCGAGGACTCCAATTAACAACGAGGGAGGGTCCAGCCACCCGAAATAGAGAGAAAACGTCCTCTCTATCCATCTCTCTCTCTTTTTTTTCCACTTTCTGTTTACTTCATCTTTAGCTTTTTCCACCTCTGTTTACATTATCCCCGTCTTCTCCTCTTCCTCACCCTCACTTTTTCTCCTCATTCTGTCTCTGTGCGGTAATTATGTCATTAATAACGCCAGGGCCAGATGATTGTGCTGCTAATACCAGCTGTCCGGTTTGTATTTCTACAGCTTAACTAAGGAGGAAGTGGACGGAGAGCTCATTTGTTGTTGTTTAGTAAGGTCAGCTCTTTGTGAGCCTCACTTCCAGTAAAGCAGACTGATGTTTTCTTTCACTATATTTTGTCTGACCCCTGAGTTAAACTCTGATTGTCAGTTTATTGTTAAGTTGTTGTACAGGGAAAACAACTGCAGGCAACATCCAGTAGGTCTGTAGGTTTGTGTCTTTACACCGTTTCTACAAATTCATCTGAGGGAAAAAGATGGAAAGTAACTAAGTACATTTACTCAAGTACACTTATTGAGTATTTCCATGTGATGCTTAAAGCTACTTTCATACATACAGTATAATATAATGGTGAATTACTGCATTGTTAATGATTAGTTCCCAAACTTCTTGGCTTGTGACTCCTTACAAAATCTGTATAATGTAGGACTGACTCCTCATAGATGAGTAATAGATCCATTTGGTCTTAATCAATTAGGAATTTCTATAGTCAAGGACAGTCTTAGTATATATGTCTCCTCATATGGTTTCAACTAAATAACTACCCCAGACCCAAAGAACTACAATTCTCCAATTTTTCCTCAAAAAACGTAAAGATTTAAAGACACATTTTGAAAAAAAATGATCAAAAAGTACGTAAGTTTTTTATTATTATTATTTCCTATACAAACTATAATCTCCAGTAGGGTTGAAGGATTTAAAAAATATATATATTGTGATTTTTCTGGCAGTTATTGCGATTTCAAATCAAGTTTTACAAGCATCACAGAAAACTAGATCACACCAAAAACAATAAATCCAATAAAAAGCAACAGCAGTTATTATTACAACTGAAGAACTAAAAGTCTTTTATGTCTTAAATTAAAGTGGAGCAAACAAGTCTTTTACCTTAAAGTAGTGCAAGGAGGAGGCACATATGTGGAAAATAGTTGACGAAAACAAGAAAAACTGAAAAAAAAGATCTCAAGATCACGTTGAAGACCCTTTTTTATGACCTTTATAACCAGTTCAAACTAGCTTCAACTCCACATTAAATAAAATGCTGCTGTTACATGTATTTAATAGGTCAGTCACAACACAGTTTTCTGCTAGAAATATATTTTTACATATGAATGCAGGACTTTTAGTTGTAATGGAGTATTTTTATTTCTGGTACTGATACTTTGAAGTTCACCCACATGTAAAGTACTCTACTGACAACAATCATCACCCGTTAGCATAACACTATTTCAAATGTCATTTAATGTCTATTGCAGTTTGGCTGTGACTAAATGATGAACTCTTCCAGTATTATTAGAGAAAAAAAGAAAAAAAGTTTTACCCTCACGCTTTGGGAAACACCCGCAGGCAACTGCTCTGCGTAAAGCGTCCCCTGATGATTTATGCAACGTAACCAAGGCGGCATCCTTGATGATAAAGTTATGAAACTTTGTTGGAAGTGCCATAACCGCACAGAAGGTATTCATCAACCAGCCTTCATTTTTCATCCTCGGAATATCTATCACGCAGCATCAGTGGGAACTCATTAAACCGCGCTTGTGGAATGATGTAAAAGGCAGTGACAGCCACTTGTTGATGAAGCTTTGTTGTCTTGTCCGTTCTTGATGGGTAAATTAAGACATTATTCCAGCAGGAACGAGCGATGCCAGCCAACATGAGAGGACTTGACTGCGGCGTATAGAGGATCCAAGACTTTGTTTTTGCTCGCAGCCTCCTGATTGGCTGAAATAATCGGTTCAATTAATGTGTGTGTGTGTTTCAGTGAAACGCTACCTGACATTCCACGTTGGATGGGATAAGGCATGTTTAGCCTCATGACTGAAGTTTGACTGGCTAAGTGGTGCTATGTCAAACAGATGGTGAATGAAATAATGACAGCCAGATAATAAGAGCTGCCGAGCACGTGCATAGACACATAGAGGACGCGTGCACATGCACACACACTTGTTATGATCTTATAAAACACTGATAAAAATACAGATAATAATCACAGCTCACTCAAAATAACCAACGCTAATAAAAAAAAACGCTTCAGCGTAATTTAGCGAGCGCCTCGCCAAGCTAAATCCGTCCATTGTTGCGCTTAATTTGGACTTTTACAGTGAGTCATAAAAGTGATATCCCATCAGAACGGAGAGGCACGCCGGCCAAAATCTGACATCCCCCCCTTTAACTAATGAACGGAGTGTTTGTCTTGAGCCTGGTGGGATGTGTCTTAAAACTGCATGCCTAAATAAGGTGCAGATTATTGGTTAAGATTAAAAACGAATGTGATTTTTATTTGACCGCGATTTGCTTTTTGTGCGGTCCTGAGCGGCGGCCAAAGGCCCGCGCCAGGAGCACGGCTGCAGATGACAAACACAGACGGGCTTTCAGGACACGCTCCGTGCATTTCTGAGTCTGGATCCGTTTTCACGTTGCACGCATAAGCTCAGACAAATATATTTATAAGACAAACGCATGCAGACAAAGGACATTCACTCAAGTACTGTACTTAAATGCAGTTTGGTGGTACTTGGATGAGTGACAGATAATATTTGGAAACATGAGAAAGTGCAAAACGTTTTAAAGTACTATTAAAAGCATTCATCAGGTCTTTAAATATGTACATTTTGGGTGTATATTGGTTTTATGTCATGTCATGTTGTACTCTGTTTTTATTTTATTTTTTAAAACCTTTTAAAACAGAGTTAAATTATCTGGTACCAAGTTTTTAAGGTTACGTCACATAACATTTTTTACATTATCCCACTTGTACTTTCATTTTTCCATCTGATACACCTTTATTCTTCCAGTCCAATATATGGCAAAGGGAAATATTGTACATTTATCAGTTGTTTAATTCATGAAATGGTGTAAAAATGTTGATCACTTTTTGTCCAGACCAACAATCAACAACCCAAAAGATCATCAGTTTACTATTGTAGAAGACTGAAGAAACCAGAAAATAATCAGATTTGAGAAGCTGGAACCAGAGAATGTGGATATTTTCTTCTTAAAAACCACTTAAATAGAATAATTGATTTTCAAATAATATAATAGTTGGCAACTAATTGATTAATAGACTCATCTTTTCAGCTCTAAAGGTGATACACTTATATATGATATGATGCTGTACTTTCACTATGAATCTTCACAAAGAATCTAAAATTGTCCACACATTAATAACCTAAAACGTTAAAAATACCTACTTTTACTACTTCTTTCACCAGACACATGCACTTACTTGTGTGCACGCAGACACATATTTGTGTGGGCGTGTGCACGCACCCACACAAATACACAACCGTCCTTCAAGAGTTCATTTGTCTCATAATTATGCAAATGGTTCACTCTGAGACAAACCTCAACTATGTCAAAAGCTGCAGCAGCTGGAGCGTTGGGAGCTGCCTGTGTCCTAGCGTTCATATTTATACACTTCGGAGGTACGTTTAACCAACTCTTAGCATTTATTTACTGAAATTGAAATTGTGTGTGGAATATCCGTGATGCAATTGTGGAACAAAAACAAGCCGTTCTAGCGGAGTGCACGGCGGCACTCATTTGCAATAAAGGCACATTTCTAATATCGGAGAGCACGTTCTGAGCAAGTGACCAAGTTAAGGTGTGATCTGTTATTTAGACAGGTTGGATGCACTTCCTCACAGCCTGAAATTTCCCCCGGGGCTCTCCGCCATTCCTCACTGTCATGGATTTGAATCTTTTTACCACTGAACTCTTACAATTACTGAACATTCATCACCTGCCTACCGTCTTAGCCACCTAGATACTGTATGGAAAGAGATATGGGACGGACGGGTGCAGCCGGGAATACTAAGCAACACCGCTGCTAATGCAGTAATGAAGTCTCATATCCTGGGATAGAAGGGATCTTTTTTTATTTTTTCTCGTTTTAGTGGGTGCTGCAGCTGTGTAAAGGTTTTGAGAGGTTCAGTTTCTTATACTTATAGATACAGTCAATTAGTTAATTCTTCACGCACAGCGACAGTGGAAGTAGTTAGATCTTTTAAGTAACAGTACCAATAATGTAAATATATTTACAACTTTTAAGGCCCTGCATGGAAATCTTACTTAAGTAAAAGTAGAATTAGCAGCAAACTGTGCTTTAAATATTAACCACTTAAGCACCAGGACTATTTTTTTTTCAGTTTTCCTGCTATAAATGATAATAAATATGAAATATCTCTACAACCACAAAGGTTATTGCACTTAAACCTGGAATCAAAAGAAATCTACAACATATGAGGTGACTACAGAAGAGTCAGAAATAATTTATGCTGCTGTTACAGGGCAAATATAGTTAGAATATTGCAAATTTACAGATAAAAATACCTTATTTAGAAATGTAGGTTAAAGTAAAAGTACTCATTTTGTCACTTTGACTATATACTATATATATCATCATTATATTCATATAGTAAAATGATGCAAAAGAATTAATGATCATGTACTTTGTACTGATTTTTAATTTATAAGCTATAATTTGCACCATTGTTGCTGCAATGAAATTTGAGGTAATTTCAAAATTTTCCATAAATTTCTAATCATTTCAATGATTAACGATCATTCTAATGATCTTTAATTCTTTTGCATCATTGGGCAGCATTTTCCCTTAGTAGCAGCAGGAGTTGGAGCTAGTTAGTACAGTTGATATACTTAGTCAAATCTACTCGTTTAGTCCAGTGGTTCCTAACCTAGGGGTCGGGCCCCTACAAAGGGTCAGCAGATAAATCTGAGGGGTCAGGAGATGATTAATAGGAGAGGAAAGAAGAAGAAACGAAGACGCACACATCTGATTTCACTTTTTGGACTTTTTCTTCTCCATGTGAGAGGTTTAGAGGGTAAAAAGCTGACTACACTGCTGTTTGTAAGACGCCAACAGACTAAAAGGTTAGAAAATGTCATCTTTAAGAATGTGTTGCATTTTAAAGGCTTGTTATATTACCTATAGTGTCGGGTTGTTGTGCATTGTTCCATTGTTCTGCTGCACAGACTCGAAAAATTAGCCCACAGACCCTATCTGATAATATGGATTTTTTAAGTTTTATAACAAAGTGTCTTAAATTATGGAGGATTAAAACTGTCACAAGCAAAAATAAATAAATGACTTGACTCAATTTATCCCATTTAATTAATTAATTAAATATAAAAACATCATAATGGAATTAAATGTAAAAATAAATTAATAAAGTTTACTTATCCCAGATAGTGAGTTTAATTTTATTTGGTGAAAATGTTCCAAAATTCTGGATAAAAGACGATCTTCAGGATCAGACAATGATGCACACATGTCAAATGTCCAACAGGCAAACAGGATATCCTGGTCATGTGACCTCATAAATGGTATGTTCTTCAAAATAAAAGCCCCCTTTTCACACACACGTGTAAAAACATAGATTTTATGTCACAGCTTTTTAGAAAAATGCAGATAAAGTCATTGTTAACACGATGCAATAGAGGATTAAAGTAGAAAGAAAAGTATTTCCCTGAAATGTAGAGGAGTGGAAATATTAATAATTAAAGTACAATAACCTCAAAATTGTACTTGAATAAACATTATCAGCAGTAATAAATTAGCTTTCATGATTTAACTATTGGCTACTGGCTATTATAGTTGCCACTTGCAAAAGTTTGCCCATAAAGAAAAACCTATGGACAAAATTGATGATGTTATAACAGGAATCACTTAAATTATATTATTTCAACTTAATTGATTTGCTTAAAACCTTTAGGTCATTAGAAAAAAAAAAGTTGTGTGAGTAACATTTAGATTTTTAATTTGAAGTATAAGATGACAGTCACAGATTTAAAGGCTCACAGGCTTTAATGGGTTAATTCCTGTTTTCACACAAGCTTCTAGAGTGCATCACACATGACTTACAGTGCAACACAGCTGTATATCCACAGCTTCTCCCCTCATGAATAAAAGGCCTCTGTGAGGTGAGAGGATTTCGGCCCCCGTGGCGTTCCCCGTCGCGCCCTCCAGTCCCTCGTGTTACTCACGCTCACTTGTAGAAGTCCCTTAACGCCAACCCCGGGAAGCATAAATATATTATAATCTCATCACCTGTCCATTTATACAGGTGTCACCTCTTGCCTCGCGACTTGATTTCCAGGAGGGCAGCGGCTTTTTTTTTTTTTTTTTTCCTGTGGCGGCGATTGGAGTCACCGCGTTATTATCAGGCAAAATGTATTCATGATAGCAGAGGTCCGAGTGCCCTCTGGGCTTTGTAATATAATACCAGACCTCTTTATCAAATTTAACAGTTTATTGGAAACAGCTTGTACACATGATTTAGGCGCGGGGGCGGTGAGGCGAGGCTCCGGGTGTCCTCCTGACACACCTCCACACACACAGATTATGAAAAACTCACAAACACACTGACGCCCAAACACACACACACACACACATTTAATCACACATCTCCCTCCTCCTCCTCCTCCTCCTCCTCTCCCCATCATATCTAATGCCAGCCTCTTATTGGATGAGGCAGCAGGTTTTCTGTGGAGGTCTTTTTGTTGTTTGTTTTCTCTGAAGAGCGGCGAGATAACAAAAGCGTGACGTGACAAATGGACTTTGTGCCCCGCGGACAGATTTCAGTGATAGGTGGCTGAATGGGAGCTGCCCCGATATCTCATTTGTACGCCGGCCTGTCAAAAGTTTGGACACACTTTCTCATTCCAATTGGATGGGAGAAGGCGTGGCCAAACCTTTTACATATAAGCAAACACGCAACTTTTATTTGTCATTCAACTTAATGTAATTATTTTTTCTGATCATACAATTAACCCATAAGAACCTGTGTCCGTTTCTCCTTAACCCATTGAAGCCTATGAGTCTTTAAGTCTATGACTGTGATTTTTTACTTAAAAATTCTCAATGAGTAACAGCTTTTTTTAGACAATTTTTTACATTTTAAGCAAAAAAAAAAAAGTTTCCAAGTGCTTCCTGTCATGTGACATCATTAACTTCCTGCTCCAACCTCCTGAGAACATGGAGAAGACAAACCCTCCCAAAAAGAGGCATTTTATTTAGATTATTATGATTTACAACCCTGACATGTCTCTAGAATAACACCCCCAAAATAAATACTTCTTTATTACCAAACTACTTATAATATAAGCCCATCAAAAAAGCCAAATTCTCAGTCTGTTATGTTAACCAGGTTTTGTCAACCATTTCTTTTTTTTTTTATATTTGACTTTGAATAATCTAGAATCACTCAAATGTTCTTATGTCAAATATAACCTTCATATTCAGTTTGATAAATGTTTAACTTAAAAGTTGAGTAATTAACCAACTGAATTGCAATATTATGCCAAAGCTAAAGGTTCATTGTCAACTTGTGTGAAGCAGTTTTTCCCTAATGTGGAATCAATAAAGTTTCCTTTTTTTTAATTTGACTCTGAATAAATATTTCCTATATCTGCATATCTTCATCTTTATATTTGGTTTGATGAAAACTTAAAAGGTCCAGACATTAACTAAATCCGATCAGCTCCGGTGCTGCAACATCCTCGTAACAACACATCTTTCCATCCTCTTAAGGATCTCCTATGGGGACGGTAAATGGAAACCATCAGTTGTCCGGCTAATGATTTAAAGGGACGGTCAGAGGTCGTACGCAGGCTATTAATGACGCCTTTTAACAGAAAGCACGCACAGGATCCGTCCAATCAGAGACGAGACGAGGAGTCACCCGGGGCCTCCAGAAGAAGACGTGTCTGGTTGAGGTTAGACTGAGGAAGAGCAGAGGCTGATCCCTCCACTCTGATGTCTGTGTATGCATACGTGTGTGTGTGTGTGTGTGTGTGTGTGTGTGTGTGTGTGTGTGTGTCAGAATCCATGTGCAAACAAGGAACAGGTCAGTGAACTGATGATCAAAGTGTGTCTGACAGAAATAGTCAATTCAGCAAATCCCCCCCTCAACAAAAAAAACACATGTTCACATTCGAGTGACAAAGTGTCACTTTGGACACAGATTGTTGTTTATTTCCTGTTTCCTGCCAACAATCAACATTGGTTTTCTATTTTTTTTAAGCATGAAACCATAACAACAAAGGTCCTAAACTAAAATAAGCAGCCATTTTCACACAAATCCAAACTTTAACAAAGTATTATTAGCTCTTAACCATCCTGCAGTGTTGTGATTTATTATCAGCAGTTTCTGAAATAACGAGGGTGTAATAACACACTTCTGTGAGTTACTATACAAACAACTGAGTTTGTCGGTTAATTTCTGCTAATTTCTGTCCAATTGGTAGTAGTATAATATACCCATCATATAATATACATATTATATCCTCACCCTATTAAAATAATGGCCAAATCCTTTTTTTCCAAACAAAAACCATCCTCAAATGCAGAGAATATTATATTTATTTAATCATTTCAAACATTCTAGTGTGACATTAATCAACTTTAAACCTGGATTAAACTGTCCTTTCATTCCATAGTGAAACTTTTTTTCACTTTCCCAGCTCTTCTTTCCTGGAAGATCCTGGAATTTCCTTTATTTCTTTATATTTGACTCCATATTTATTGAACGTATTGATATGCATGCCACGTTGTTATATTAAATATTATTAAAGTATAACTTGTTAAATTTAGACTAAAAACTTTATAGCCTATTGACTATCACTCACCAGTAGAAATTGATTGATTCTAGAATCATGTTTAGAGCTTCTTCTCTACCATAAAACTTCTTGAAGCAGACGATTTAAAGCTATAAAAGACGATATTTAACAAGAAAATACAGAAAAATGTATGTGTCTCATATTTGACACTCACATGATATTAAATCTGGAGGTTCACTTTTTTAAATCAATGGTAGTTAGATCTTTTTGCACACTGCAAAAAATGTAATCAGAGGAGAATATCTTGTATTTAATAAAATTAGTCCAATATTGAGTTGAATTATCTTATTAGAATTTAAGATAAAAGTCAGAATTATGACATAAGTCCATAAAATTTGATAAAAATATATATATTAACATAAAAATTCAAACAATTTGATCTTATTTTAAGAAAATAAGACGAATTTGACCAAAAATCTAGAAAAAAAGATGACACAAGCAAAATTATCTGCCAATAAAATAAGATATTTCAAGATAATTCTACTCAATATTGGACTAATTATACCAAAAGCAAGATTGACACATTTCTATTGTATCAATTTATGTGCACCACATCAATGAACATGTGAACAAGACTAATTAAAAGAAAATTAGTTTGTTTAAAAAAGGAAAAGAAGCAAGAATCAGTGGAGCTCCAGATTTAGCAGCTACTGTAGCCTCTGGATAAACCACTAACATCCTATCATGCTCATATATCACTGCCAAAATTGCCATATTCAGAATACTGGCTTAAAATGTTGCCTGTGTAGCAAAGCTTAAAGCTTTTTCCTCACGCTGTAGAGCTTTAAGTACAAACATTCATTAATCCTTTCAGCCAGGTTATGTGCACAACAAGACCTCTGCCTCTCAAATGTAATATTTGTCTATAAACCGCAAGTCTCTCGTAGTTTAACATATTCTTTTTGCACCTTTCCTCTGAATCGTATTTTATTTTTATTCTATTCCTGTTGCCTCCGTCTCAGGCTCCCCATCAGTCCTGTGGAAGTTAATTATGGAAGCCAAGCTGTTGACGGGTTGAGGAGAAGCTTTTTTTTTTTTTTTTCGCCTGAATACTCGATATACGCCGAGTCTGGCAACGCCACCGAGCATTGTCTGCCGTGATAAAATATGGACGGAAGTGCTGCTAGGCAAATCGTTTATCAGCCAGGTTTAGCATGCACATGTTAAAATGAAAGACTGTGCTATCTGCATAGGTTGTGTGAGCTTAGTTTAGTGTGGCCAACGCCGTTTGTTGTGTCTAAATGGCGTGCTGGCTGTCGCCCCTGTGGGACGTGATCAATCACACGCTGCCTGCTTTGCTCTCTAACAGCTTATGGGCAAATCTATTCAAAATATTCAAACTATGATTCCAGTCCCACCTTAACTGCATGCTTTTGCTGCTTTGTGCTCTCTCTGTGCTTTTTGTTTGGCACCTGTGTCATTTTCTTCTTGCATTCCACTGAAGCCTATTAGCCTTTCAGTCTATGTGTAAATACTCATACAGCTTTTTTTTCTTATCATGAAATGACAACTTAGACAAAAGGTTTTAAGCAAATAAATACGTTTCCAGCTACTTCCTGTCACATGACATCAGCAACTTCCTGCTCCTTCCTCCTGAGAACATGGCAAAGACAAACCCTTTCCAGAAAGAGGTCTGGAATACCCCCAAAAAAGTATTTTGTCCATTTTTGTGCAAACAGCAACTATAATAGCCATTAAAATGCTATTTTCTGCAAAGAAAAGAGTACAAAATGGAAAAAAAATAGATGTATAACATGATTGTTAGTGACTTAAGTGATATAATTATATGCATGAAAACTTTGAAAGAAATCTGAGCTTAAATGGTTTAAAATGACAGTCATAGACTTGGTGTCTCTTAGGCTTAAATGGTTTAAATCCTAAAAGCAAATCTATTACTGCTCACAGTGTGTGTGTGTGTGTGTGTGTGTGTGTGTGTGTGTGTGTGTGTGTGTCTGTGTGTGTGTGTGTGTGTGTGTGTGTGTGTAGGAAAGTAACTAAAGTGTATTTATTCAAGTACAATTTTGAGGTTATTGTACTTTTGAGTATTTCTATGTGATGTTACTTTATACTTCTAAATATTTTCTACTTTTACTACATTTATTTAACAGCTTTAACCCTTTATTGCATAGTGATCAATTGCTTTATCTGCATTTTTCTAAAAAAGCTGTGATATAAAATCTATGTTTTTATACACACGTGTGAAAAGGGGGCTTACATACCATTTATGAGGTCACGTGACCTGGATATACTGTTTGCCCTTTGACCTGTGAGGATCATTGTCTGTGGATCCTGAAGATTGTCTCTTTTTAAGAGAGTCAAATCTTAAGGTGTGTTCTAGCAAAAGGCCTCGCCCGTTTAATCCCTCAGCGCTAATGGTCTGTTATTATAATTAAATCCATCATATTTCTTCAACCCTGGACAAGTCATTATATGGAGCGTGAGCTGGCATGTTTGCAAAAAAAAAAAAGTGGCCTCTAAAATAACTCTGCATGCTCAGTTTAGTCTCCCCTTTCCCAATTTGCCTTAATGAGCCAGTTGAAGCTGTCAGCCACTGAGAGAAAAGGGCTCTGATGACTGTCAGTCTGTGGTGAGTAAAATAGAAAAAAAAGAAAAAAGAGGGGGGGAAGACGGGGATGAATGGATGGATAGATGGAAGGAGGAACAGAGAGAGGTTTAAGGAGGTGGAGAAAGGTCATGCACAGATTACACTGGCAGAGCTTCAGGCAGAAACAGGGAAAAAAAGAGGAAGAAGAAGCAGCAGCAAATGTTGGCGGCGGCTGCTCGCAAGAAAATACATATTAGATATGTTCAATAACATGAAAGAAACAGATCTACAGACAGAAGGAGATTGTATTTGACTTTATTCACAATTATTAACCATTTCCAGACATAAATAGACGCACAATGTCAGGTAAGGTGAAACAAATCTACATATCACTTTAAGTTCACTTTAACGTATCTTAATGACTTAATCACTGACCGAAACAATGTCATTCCCATAAAAAGCTAAATTCCCAGTGTTTTTGTCAATTTAATATGTGGGGGGACCTTTAGTACATGGCTATTAACAAGTAATCACAAGAGGTGTAATAATGAAGAATGCCCTTCATTTTTGCAGAGGGCAAGGTAGACACCGGTGTCCAGCCCTCGTCTTCAGAGGGAAAATATGGGGAGAACTTAGGTGTTTGATGATGCGTTTAATTCACACAGGAATACATTAATATGATAGTCAGTGGAGCGGCAAAGCCCTCAAGTAAGGTTCTCTCATTAGTATGTTTCTCTATTTCTTTTTTTAATTATTCAAAAAAAAAAAAAAAACGGAGGAGCCGCGTGACAGATGTATTGGCTGTGTCAAGAAGGAATGATTTGAATTTGAATTGTGCATAAAATCGTTCAATTACGAGGGCTCATTTGTGCGTGCCGGAGCTAAATATTTGCCTCTAATGACGAGCAGCGGCTCTGGACTCAAACGGTGGGGTGTGTGTTTTAACGCAGTATTTATTCTCTTGTTGAGGATTCGCTCGCGTTTTCTTCACATAAAAATGTGAAGAAAAAAAAAATAAAAGACATTCCGAGCACAGACACAGAAGCAATTACGCGAAACAGTGAGGTGGACCAGACAGTCTGCCACACCCCTCGGTCTCCAGCACTTCAAAAGCATACCATTCAGAGTGTGCAACGCCTCATACGAGCTACGACGCTCGTACAAGTCATCCCCGATTCATCCTGCTGGGTTATTATCTCACTTTCCATTGTCACAACTGGTTGGCGAGGCTTTCATCACACTTTAGGGAGGCGAAAACACCTGATCCGCACACACTGAGGTATTGTCTTGTGGGCTCTGCTTAGACAGGACGCAGGGGCCGGTCTGCACCGACACAGAATTATTCATGACACCTCAGCACTTTAATCAAGTGAGGAAGTTTGTAAGATTTTAAATATCAACGTCACAAAGCAACAAAACACGTTTTTTTCCCCCTGTTTTGCTGGTTTTGAACCTGTTTTATGGATCAAGGGTGTGTAGAATTTAGAACAAGAACACTAAGGTTTACAATTCACACACATATATAGGGATATTGTGAGAGACTCAGTGGATTTCATACATTTTTGGGGAAATAGATATTAATAATAAACGAATGAAAATGATGTATTATCAAAGGAAACTTACTTATTCCGTTAAAATTCAGACCAAATAGGAAAAGCACTGTAAATATCAATATTTACATAAAAGATATGTTTTACACTGCCAATGATTATAATCAATGGAGGAAAGAAGTATATTTACTCAAGTACTGCACTTGGGTACAGTTTTGAGGTGCTTGTAGTTACTTGTGTCTAAAAAGTAGTATATGAAGTGTATTAAACATATATAATGCAGTAATGGCTCCATATCGAGCTATGTGTTCGTTAGTGATATAACAAATACCACAATAACTACTATAATAATCTAATAAAAGTCTGCATTATGACTATTTTTTACTTTTGATGAGTGTATTTTGCTGATAATACTCTTACTTAAATGACCTTTTCAATTGAGGAGCTTTACTTGTAGGACTTTTCAGAAACAGCATTTGTACTTTGTTAAGTAAAAGTACTTATCAGGCCTTAGAACACATCTGCTAATTACCATAGATGTCTTTTCTTTTTTTTTTTTTAATAAGGGTCCATAACTGATTCTCATTATTGTCTCTTCTTAATTTACCTTGACACAGTTAACCACGCTGGGTTCCAGCGCTTTGACTTGACACCAACCTTCAGCGAAAAGGTTAGGCAGGTAATTCACTGCTTGATTAGGCTCGCTGCAATTAATCACGCTTAAACGCTCGCAGAGTGATCATTTAGGAATGATGATTAATGGAAGCGTCAAAATATTCCTCACATTCCACTCCTTATTGGGGCGGCGGCGTTAAATGTGGGTCACGCTGTATGACTGCAGTAAACCCTGCTACTGCGATCCTACTCACGCACACACACACACACACACACACGTTCGTGTCTTCATCGCTTTCTTTGAAAAGCCAGCTGCCAGCCGCAGTGATTTCTGGGGGCGGGGAGAAAAAAAAAAAAACGGCACACATCAAAAATACAGGTGCAAGGTCGAGAGGACGAGCACCTTGTGGGCACACGCGTGAGATAGTTGTGTGTCAGTGATCGTCGAGTCAATTAATTATTGAACTTGGCAAGAGATCAATCGTTCCAGTAAGGTGATCCCATTTCCAACTGGCAGCATATTGAGACAGTAACCTATGACAATATTAATCACTAGCACAACAGCAGGCTAATTCCCACATGTAATTAGTCTACATTTTAATTCATCGAAAACTAGCACTTTCTCTAAACTCGCTTAATTATGTACTTACACTTAATTATAGTCCCCCCCCCCCCCCCCCCACACACACACACACACACACACACACCTCCTCCCCCTCCCGCGGTTTGTTTTTCAGTGCCACAGATGGAAAAACATTTATTTTGGGGAGGTAAGAGATAAAATAAAAACTCCACCTGGGAAAGGAGCGGCAGGTCTCTGCTGAGTTGTGCTGCGTCTGGTAGGAATTTACTGGATTAGCTCAGTCACAAAATGTGAGATGAACCACATTGTCAATCACCCCCGGGGCAGAGCGGGAGAGGAAGAGCTGTCAATCAAGCGCAGGTTCTTCAATCGTCCCATTCACATCGCCTCCTGGAATCAGTCTCTCCCGCTGACTGCTCTTTGACATTTAACGCACTGGGGCCATGAGGATGAAGAGGAAAAAAACATCCTCAGATCCTCCCTTTTCTCTCTGTCTGTCTGTCCTCAATCTTCAGCCCAGCTCTATATGTGTGTGTGTGTGTGTTTAAAGTAATGACACCGTTCATTTCGCGTGAGACAGTGCAATAGCTGTGAGAAATAACTAAAGCGGACGGAAAAAAAAAAAGTTGTGGCAACTCTTAAAAGTGCGGTGGGCTATAGGCAGGTCTGTGTCGTTTCCATTCTGACAAATCGGCGGCGATATTCTACACCACAAAGGGCTGGGTGGCTTCTACTTTTCTACCAGAATGCATTGTGAAATACACGGAGCTCATCAATAAAACACGGTGCGTTATTTTTTTATTATTATTATTATTATTATTCTTTGCCAAAGCTCAAAACACAACACTCCATTTACCAATAGAGTCCATAAAAAGGAAGTGGAATCTGAGAAAAAAAAAAAAAAAGCCGCTAATCTGCCGAACCAGAGAACGCCTTCCCCTCCTTCCTGAAAGATGCTGGGGGATGAAAAATCCCGAGCGCGGTTCTCGCTGTCGTTTTTATGTGTTTTCTCTCCTCCCTTGTTTTGTATTCCGGGGCGGCCGCCTGGCTCCGAGTGAGGTATACAGAGTCATTGCTCTTTTGGCTCCAGCCCTGACACCTCATGCCCCCGAGTGCGGACTCCTTAGCCCGCGATCTGATCAGCATCTTTATAGTTTATCAGCCTTGGGGTTCAATTTTGGCTTGGATGCTTTTACAAATGAACGCAATCACTGGTGAGCCTTCGCATCCTGATTGCATTGAGAGAAGCGGGTGGAGGAAAGTTTAGTGGATTACCGTGCCACTTGAGGATGGAGCACAAACACATGGAGGGGGGGGGCCTCTACCCACCCTCCAACCCCGCCTCCTTCCTAAGCTATTGGCACTCGCTGCTTGTACTCTGTCTTATTTCACTAAAATAATATAATTGTCTCCCATCTTATTGCTTGTAAAGCCATCTTCTGTCTGCAGGCGATGTGTGTGATCAATGTACTATCTAACAGAATCAATTCTTCCAGGAATACCTTGTGTTTGGTGAAATGATCCCAGGCAGCTGCGGCGGGGCTAGGAAAGTAGGGTCTTGTGGTACCCGGGATTAGTTTAGCGACTTGGACCCTCCAGTTTCGCGCTGAATCGCGTTGGGCGCCCGGCCCATTTCTCATGTTGTTTCGCTGCGGTTCCTGGGGAATTCACATTCATATCGCCGCTTATGTGCAACATCTTCTAAGCAGTTTATTCCACTTGTAAACTGCGCCGGCATCGGCCCCCCTGAGAGGCTTTCAACTGCGCAGGAAAATGGTAATAAATGTCTTGTCATGTCTTTGGTAATATAAAACAGATTTCTAATTTTAGAAAAAAAAAGGGGGGGGGGTGCTATCCCTCCCTTCCAGTGTTTATATGCTCTTATCTCAGTGTATCTTGATTATTTTACATCAGCTGCGCTGCTGTGGAATCATAAATTCTATACATTCATATAGGAGTTTGTGTATTTAAAGCAAATAAACAACTCGGTAATAATTCAGGAATCAGAGCTTAAGTAGTTGTAAAATATTGTAAAAAGTTATGTGGAAAATGGTGATAAAGGTCTTGTTATATCTGGAAATAAAAATATTAAAATAAAAATGGAGGATGCTTTTATCCCTTGCAGTGTTTATGTGCTCTTATCGGAAACCCATTTAAGCCTATGAGCATTTAAGTCTATGACTATCACTTTATAGTAGTATATCTAAATGTTACTCATATAGTTTTTTATTAGTAAGAACATGATAGTGGAAACTTATTTTTCTATTTTGCTTAAAACCTTTTGTGCAAGTTGTCTAACTGCTTCCTGTCACTTGCCCCGTCCTCATGGAGGAGACAAACCCACCCAGAAAGAGTCATTTCATTCAAATCATATGACCTTTAACCCGGACATGTATATATCTATTTAAACATTCAAGTCTCTAGAATAATCCTCCCAAAAAAATGTTGTTTATGGGCAGATTTTTGCAAGTGGTGACTGTAATAATGATTAAAATGCTATTTTTTGCAAAGCAAAGAGTAAAAAATAATAATTAATGCATGAAAACTTTGCAAAAAATCTGAAATGGGTTAAAGAAAATGAGCAATTAAACTGCTTAACTAGATAATAATTCAGGAATCAGAACTTGATTGGTTGGTTGTAAAATATTCCAAGAAATGTGCTCAAATGTCATGTCTTTGATTATATAAAACTGATTTCTCAAATTAGTAAGAATTATCCCTCTTACCTCGGCCATTTTTAACAGCTGCAATTAGGATACAGTCGTATTTTATATATATAAAGCGAGATTTTAATCTCACTTTTAGTCTGTGTCAGTGTCAGTATTCTAAATACTTTCCCATGTTTCAAAATACGCAGCTTGTATTCAGAGAATCTTCTCTTCTGTTGTGATGTCACAGCTATACAGTTCCATGCCAATTAAAAATCAGCCAATCAGAGGAGAGGCTCATTATTATCAATGACACTCACACAAAACAACCTGTTCTTACTAGAGAAAAAGAGAAAAACCACAAATATATCTTGTTAGGTATTTCACTACTTTATATAAAACTCAAGTGTAAAACATGGGACCTTTAAAAGCAGAGAATTTACAATTTCACTGTCCTGTTAGGTAATAAATCTGAAAATATTCCGCAGAATCAATACAATTCCAAGATGTTAAATCATATCCGGCTGTTGCAGCTAGAAGTGACACCAAACATGGCTATGAAAGGTCGACCACATCCAGCCAACATGAATGAATTAATGTCCCGATGCCTGTTCCCAGTGTACAACCCCCCTATCCTAATTCTAAAGCTAAACAATGATATCAGAAGTGAATTATGGGAGACCTCTGGGGTGGATCGCACACAGTAATATGCCAAAAAACTATTACAGAGAGGGGGAAAACTGTGGGAATAGACCCCTCTAGAGAAAGGAGCGAGGGGATGGAGCCATAGGGAGCCATTTTGGCAGGTCAGGTTTATCAGCCGTCGCTGCCGTCGCCGCTAATCTCCACGGCGACTTTTTCACGTCTCTGGTGCTCCACCGGAATCTTCAGATTTAATGAAATAAGCGTCGAAATAGGCCCGAGAAAGAGAGCGGGATTTGTTAAAGCAGAATGGTGTAAACCACTGGCTCGGGAAGCCTTTAGCTAAAAGTCTACGTCTGGCTTAATAAGCATGGAGAATTTCTCAGGAAGTACCGTGGCATATTGAGTTACTTCTACGCGCTGGAAAAGGGGAAAAAAAAAGGAGACTTTATGCAAATCCAGGTATTGTCATTCAGTTGTTTAGTCCGGTGGTTTAATTTGATTTAGGGGGAAAACAGCGATGCCAAATTGTGTCTTTCGATAGCATCTCGGCAATGATTGAGTTATGTGTTATTGCATTTGTGGAGTTCAGCTTCTTTCTTTTTTTTTTTTTTTACCTGAGAACAGCTCGAGCAGCGAAGAGAAGCGGGATCCAAAATCCTTTTCATTTCCTTTGTAAACCACATGTCATGTTCTATATGTGCCTTCATGTCTGTGCACCTTAGATCTGGCCGGAGATTTCTCCCTCCTCCTCCTCCTCCTCCTTCCTCCGCTCTGTTTGCTTTTCCTGCAGTCTCATCTTCATGTGTCTTGTTTTGTCTCTCCTCTCTCTCCTGCTCCCTCCCTCCCTCCCTCCCTCCGTCCTGCCAGGCTCTGCAGAGCCGGACTCCGTCCATTCTTTGGGTAGCACAGGAAGTGAAACTGTAACACAGAGTTCACTGGTAATTGGCCACGGTCACGCTAACCAAACAGGAAGGAATCTGCAACTGATTAGAATTCTTCCTCCTGCAATAATAGACCCCTCCACCGCCACCACCACCGCCCCCTCTCCACCCCCCACCCCCACGAAATTAATTACATTCGGGGGTCTATTCCCACTATTGGTTTTCCTGTTTTGAAGCTGCATTATAAAAAAAAAAGAAAAGAAAGAAGGGACAAATCCCAAGACAACACAGCCTAGCTCGTTTTTCAATTACAGAAAGACGGGCTAAGTCATGAAGGGGCTGTAGAGGCACAGAGAGGCATCCATCTATCCATCTCCTCATCCGGACAGGATGGGGAGCTACCGGCTGGTCAGACCGCTGAATAATCTCCTCGAGACTGACACACACACACACACACACACACGTCACACGGTTCTTTCAATCGCTGCAAACCAGCCTTTTAAACAAATGTTTCCACATCGTTTTACCCACAGTGGGATTTATTGCCTTTATTTAACTTTGTGTATTTGTGTGATCTCTCTAATTATGCTGTTCAAAAAAGAAACAACACACAGTGTCTGATATTTATAGAACAACAGTGGTGGAAAGTAACCACATACATTTACTCCTGTACTCAAGTACTTCCCAGTTGATGCTGCTTCATTCCATTCCACTGGATTTCAGAGGGAAAGTGTTGTACTTTTTACTCCAAAAACATTTATCTGACAGCTTTAGATACTTCTCAGATAAAGATCTGACATCAAATAATATATTTAAATAATATTTAAATAATATAATAATAATATTCTCACTGCCTCAGAATTATTCAAGTGAGGAAGTTTGTATTAAAATAAAATATCTTTAGCTGGAAATTGTGTGTGTATATATGAATGATGCAGTACTTTTACTATTAATTAATAAAAAGTACACTAGATATTGTGAGAGACTCTGAAGTTCATACATTTTTGGGGTAATAAATATTTAATGAAAACGTTTATTCTCATTCATTATTAGTAAAATCAAAGGGAACTTTTACTTATTTCATTAAAATTCATAGCAAATACAAAAAACACTCGTGTAAATAACAATATCCAAAATCATCTAGTAGTAATCAGTAGTAATCATCTAAAATTGTGTCCAGATTGGTAAACTACAACTTTGAATGTTCTGTTCTTAATAATAGAATAACACAGGCTGTATAGTGAGTACTTTAAGCATATAGCGGATATTATTTCAGGACTTTTATTTGGAATTTAATACTTTTAAACATCAGTATGTATGTGAGTTTTCTTTAAAACTCCAACATTAAGTCTTTTAGACATGTGGAATTTATTCCAACAAATCCCCCACAAAAAATTAGAAACATCAGAGTTGGAGTTTGGTGGATGTGTGTCACTGCATAATTTGACTATCAATGAAAACATTTTATTATCCGTCAACGCAGCAAAGTGAATTTTGAAAACATGGTGTTTTCAATACGCTCTGAATTGCATCTTTATCCGTTTGGCGTCATCAGAGGATCCAGGAGGAGTCCACGCTGTCTGTTTCACATCAGCTATGTGTGTGTGTGTGTGTGTGTGTGTGTGTGTGTACGCTGCCCACCTGAAATCTGTTTTGATGTCTCGTATTTGAACAAGTGCATCGCTCGTGTTCGTTTAGTTAACGAGGTTAAAACGCGGCGAGAGGAGCGGGACAGCTGGGACGCATCAAGAGCAGCGTGGTGTACGCCACCTTTCAGAATAAAGTGAAATATGAAATTGAAGAGATACGTTTTTCCATCTTCACAGAGAGCCAGGGCTGCTTCAAAAATAAATGAATGCCTAACAATGTTTTTGATGTCCTATATTTAAATTTGTACGGTTACTTACATTACTCCTACTTCCCTGGTCTTGGAACTAATCCGATTGATATGGAAATGGGGAGCTCTGTTTCATGACAGAGTTGGGGGGGAGAGAGAGAGTTCCCAGGTTCGCTCCTACTCAAAATGTGGTGAAAACAGATTTTCAGAATCCTTTGGCTTCATGGTATTGGTTATAGGGGATTACACAAACCACTTAAAGCTCTACAATGAGCTTCTCTTTTCAACCAACAAAAAAAAAATAAAAAAAAACCTTCATGCTGGACACATTCTCCACACTGGAGAGGTTAATCAGGAACAAATTAAGTCAATATTGTGATTGTGTCGGGCGCCGTCAGCGCACGTAATAAAGCTTGAATGTTTTATTTGGTATTTTCCAGATTTAACGCTGGATACTTACTGTTTTAAAGTTATAGAGAATCAATAAAGTTACAGACAAAATAGATTAAAAACTGCTGATGAAATAAAAATTGTACAATGGGTGGAACTCTTTATTAATTAATTAAATACGAGCCATCTTAATGTAATAAAGCTGCACCATGAGCTGAAAAGTCGTGTCTTTAAATTAATTATTTATCTTTTATCACATTTTATTTAATAGAAAACATAATTCACAATTGTTTTTTTGGGGAAAAAAAAATAAAGTTATCGTGTCGCTAGTTTTTTTTTTCTTTTAAATCAAAAGAAAACCACAATTTTTTTAACGTGTGAAACACTAATTATCGTCTTTAATTAAACTCGCTGAGACCATCATAACATTTATTGAATAGCTTTTAATTTTATAACTAAAATTCCGCTGATGTGAAAGCAGCTTGACGCGTTTGTCAAACCAGCAGTTAGTCTACAGCAGCGTTTCCTCAAGCTCAATAACATAAATCACATATGTGGCACGCAGCCACTGCAACTGCACATTTAAAACCGGTATATCTCCCCGCTTCCTGCTCTCTACCCCGGCAAATTCTTATCTGCTCCAAACTCTCTCTCTCTCTCCTGTTTTTTTTTTTTATCTTAAACAGCATTTAAAATCATCACTTACCAATTCCCTTCCTTAGCTAAACAGCCATTCCAGCGTGTGTTGTCTGTCATTGGGGTTGAAAATTGGGGAATGGGCTGGAAATTGGAACCATCGAGGATGCCGTCCTGGAAAAAGAAGGGGAAAAAAAAAAAAAAAAAAGAGGAAATCAAAGTTAAATGAGATCATGCATGCCAAGAGAATGTTTAACCAAAGGGCAAAAAGGAAGCTGGAGATAACAGAGAAGAGAAGACCGCTTAATGTTGTGTTACTGCAGTCTGTTTGGAGTCATGCATGCGTGTGTGTGTGTGTATTTGGAGGAGAGAGGGGGTGTTACTTGTCAATACACATTACAGTGTAATTTCATACATTTGTAAATGTATGAGTAAATACATTGTGTATTTGATGATTGACGAGTTAAAAAAAGATGTTTGGGTTTATCTGAGTATGTTTTTACAACACACTTCCTGTTTTTTTAATGGGGTTTTTTGTGCATGTGCAGGTGTGTATATATAGGTGACGACGGCGAAAGTTCATCCCATTACGCAGAGTCTGAAAATGTTTGAAGTGGTGCGCCGCAAACTATTCATCTTGAGCCTGTGATTGCAGCAAAAGCCGCTGATGCAGATTCCCTCCTCGACAAAGTTCACTTCAAAAAAAAAAAAAAAAAGGGCTGGAACGGCTCGGTGATTGACAGGCAGAAGCTTTGTTTTAACACGAGAGGACATCAGAGGGATGGGCGACAAGAGTTAATGACTCTTAACTCTGTGTTTATATAATTTCCAGGCATTCATAATACATGCTTCAACCACACAACGCTGCCAAAATAAGCGAGAAGCCGCTGCCGAGACGGATAAACAGATATTTCCTCGGGAAATATAAGCAAACAACAGGAATGTGTGACATGCAGGAAACGCCAGTGTAGATGTACAGCACGTATGCCGTATACGTCGTTATCTGCCGTCCAAAAAAAAAGATAACAAAAGGAAGTAATGAAACCGGTTCAGTAAAATCGCAGATTATCTGATGTTTGATTAAATGTTTATCAAGAGCGCGGCGGATCCTCTTTTATCTGAACGCAGGCCTTTCGGCTGACGTCTAATCTTTGCACTTTTTTTTATTATGTGTGTGTGTCTGTGACAGACAGGCAGGAATGGAGCATGTCTGGATTATGTTTATTCAATTTAAGTGAGCATTTATCCTCCCAGGTATTGGTTTGCCAGTGTGTGTGTGTGAGACAGAAAGTGGTGGGATGACAGCGCTGAAGTTTCCAGTTCATGAGCTGAGGCGAGGGTGCACTGAAAGGGAAACATGCAGCCAGCCTGCACATGTCAAGGTCACAAGACGTGTTCTTCCAAGGAATGAAGGGGAATGAAGGGGTTGAGGTGGAGGGAGATAGAGATCTGAGTCCCAGGTGCCTGGATGTGATTGGGTCTTGGTTTAGAAACTGGTAAAAAAAAAAAAAAACCTGATCTTTTAGATGTAGATTGATGTGTTTTTTCTTATTTCCTTTAAAATGTGACTTTAAGTTAAGAACCAAAAAAAAAAAAAACATGAAGTTTTCAATTTTACACAGGGTGATGTCATGTGAACAGAGCACCTGTGGGTGTGTGCCGTCCTTTCACTGAATCATTTGGCGCGGCGCTTTATTTCTTAATTCTCATCGCCATGAAACACTTCAGAAAGAATATTAACCCAGAAGCCATATTTTCTGCAAGCAAAAACTAGTTCAAAGACATTTCTTTCCTCCTCCGACACCCCCCTCCACCTCCCGATCCTCAACTTACTGTCCTGGCATCTAGTCAATTTCCAATTTGCAATGACTTTTACATGATGCTTTTTATTTTTTTGCATTTTTTTTTTTTACCGACTTTGTTGCAGCACCAACGTGCCCCGGGCTCCCCGGGGGTCATACAATTATTATGTGCAGAAAATGATAAGCGTGTTTTAAAAGTGAATATTAGGTTTAATTGTGGTGTGATGATTGCAATGTGAGCATGAAATCACAAAAGTCAAACTTATGAGACTTTTGCATTATTAAACCATTTGAGGGGCTGGCTGATTTATGTTTTAGTTTTAGAGACTCGTGTTGTTTCAGTACTACCAGATGGCTGAGGTAATATTCTGGACATATTTCAGAATTTTACTGGATTAACTTCTGAACAATTTTTTATATCCCTTAGGTACATCCATAAAGTCTTCTGGATCCTTTAACATTATTACACGCGTCAGAACAAAGGGAAATCTCTGTTAATTCAGATAGAGACACACTGAAAGCTTCACACATGGAAGATGATTAATATGTTAAAGTGATGTAAACTGGGCTCGGGCCAATGTACAAAATGTAATATTGCGATATTGTCCAGCTCGACTATTGCAATATAAAATGTCATCACAGGAGGCGGCGAAAAAAATAGACTGAAATAAAAAAAAATTACTTATAATTAATTTAAAAAACTCATTTTAGATCGAAACCCGCAATTTTTAAAAAAGCTGCAAATTTTTGGCCATTTGCCTCAACTTTTTCCCTACGTGTATTACGCCTCCATGACTTTTACTACTTTAAAAAGACTTTTTTGCTCCATTTTAAATGAAGAGATAGATGCTCTTTTAGTTCTTCAGTTGTAATTACTGCTGCTGCTCAAGTGCCTGATGTAGCCTATGTACAGCAGGTTTCCTGTTAATAAATAGGACGACATTTAAAATCAATTCTAGACATTAGTTTTATTCTTCATTAGAGTTATAGTATTTAGCTTCTTGGGTCTGGAGCAGTTATTTAGGAGAAGCCATGTGAGGGAAATGTGTCTTTGTTGGAACTGCTAACAACTCTGAAACATCTAAAACAAAGAGGAGACATAGCTATACTAAGACTGTCCTTGTCTACACTAATTCTTAACCAAGTCCTATGTTCAGCCCTACTTAAGACTAGTTTGTGTAGGAAATAAGAAAAAAAATCCTTCTGCTACATAATTTGGGATTTTTTTCCCCAAATTATGGGAAAAACATTTCTTTAATCTTTATGTTTTTTGATAAATGTGGAAAAGCTGTAGCTCTTTAGGTATCAAACAGTTATAATAGTTGAAATTCCAATGGAAAATGTGTCTTTAGTAAGGAGCCAACAACTCTAAAACATGAGTAGACATAACTATACTAACGATGTCCTCGACTACACTAATTCTTAATTGACAAAAACTAAATTGATCTATTAATCATCTATAAGGAGTCAGTCCTATGTTCAGTCCTACTTGAGATTGTAGTTTGTGTAGGAAATATGAATATTTTTGTTGATTTTATGGATATTTGGGATTTTTTTTTCCCTTTAATCTTTATGTTTTTGAGTAATATTGGAAAGCTGCAGCTCTTTGGCTCTAATCCAGTTATTTAGCTGAAGCCATGTGAGGGAAATGTCAAGGAAGAGTCCTCGACTACACAAATTCTGAATTAACCAAGACCAAATCAATCGATTAACCATCTATGAGGAGTCAGCCTTATTCAAGGATTCATTGTTTTTTCTTAAACTCATTCAGCTCTAATTACAATATTAAAAAGACAAATTAAAATACAATTTTAAAAGAAGAAAAATATCAAAATTCATCCCAAGCCTACTGTAACCAGAGTAAAACAATATATTTAAATGTGAACAAAGCCCCTCCTGGCACACACAGCACCTGTGTGTTCCTGTGACACACAGATAACCTCAGACTTCCAGTAGAACCCTGACGCTGCTTCAGGTCTGACCCCCAACCTTTTTTTACAGTCATAAGTCCCGTCCTCGGAGGAACCAAAACAACCGCGAGTCCAATTTCCTCCTTTGTCACTTTTCAGAGCTGTTTTTACGCCCCGACCCGGAGCGGCGAGCCGAGAAAAGGACGCGTTGTCGGCCTGACTTAGACCGTTGGCAGCTCTCCTGCGCCGTGTGTGAAGCTGACATCCAGTTTCCTGAGTGAAGTCATTTCCTCTGTAGACGTTTTGCACAAACACAGGACTAATATCCAGGGTGGGTGCAGGAGGAGGAGGATTTTGGGGAGGTGGGTTTGGGGAGGGGGTGGGGGCACTCGTCTTGAAGGAAAAAAGGGCTGACGGCAAACATTCACCTTTAAATTTAATTTTATCACCGTCGAGCACAGATAAGAGATTCAGTAGCCGCGGTTAACTGTGAAAAGGATTAAGATAAATGGACTTTTATTTGTATTTTTCCCCATTATTCATGGCAATAACAATACAGTGTTCTCTGATTGTCACGATGCATGTGCATCCCTGACAAAAAAAAAAAAGGCGAAAAAAAAAAAGCATGACTACTTATTATGGAAACGGCGCTGTGATGAATGTGTTGGAGCAACTCAAACTTAATCTAAACTGCATTACATGTTGTTTTGAATATACTTCCCTGATATGCCCATCTTTAATGTACTATCAAGTGCAGGGAGAGCAGAATTGCGAGAAATCCAAGCAGGCGGGGAGAGAGAGAGAGAGGGAGGGCTTTAAAATACTGTCTGTGAGAAATGCAAAATTTATGAATACCCCCCTCACATCTCAGCTTGATTTATGTGAAATAATAATACACTATTTAATGCTTAAACATAGCTAGGAGCGATCCCTGGCTATCAAGATGTACAATGGAGTAATGGGGCTGGAAGACAAATCACCTTGTGGACTTGTGATGCTTATTTAAAGGTGCTCAGGCAGATATATTAAACTATATGTAATTGTACACTAACTCTGTGCTGTAGGCAGAGGCGGCAAACACAGGAGGAGGCCAGTCATGATGCAGATGGAGTGGTGTAATCAATTTGACTCAAAGCATCAGCATCCACGGCAGGAGGAGGAGGAGGAGGAGGAGGAGGAGGAGGAGGAGGAGGAGGAGGGGAGACTCTTCGATCCACTATGGTGTCATCTCCTCCACTCAAACACACTATGCCACTTTCTATACTTTCAGCATTAAGTTTTATGCATCTATTACGTGAGAAAACTGCCCCAACACTAAATAAAGTAGTTTTATCTGTAGTAGAACACAATGTTACTGTTACAGCATCAATATACATCATCAATACAATAGGAACATAGTTTAATATCAGTAGTAGGGCTGCAACTAACCACTATTTTGATATTTAACTTAGATTTGAGCTGTTTGTGTGATTATTTAATTGGTTCCTTTTTAAACTACTTACAAAATATATTATTCATGTTCTGGAATGATCCTCAGTGTGATTTCTATGATATTACGGACAAAATTGATATTTGAACTTTGCATTGCAAATTTGGGTCAGTTTAGTCTTGTTTTAAGTTTTAAATAAAGTTGTGTTTTTTTTTATTTGTAGTACAACACATACAATTATGTCATATTGTAAAATATTAGCTGAAGCAACAAAACAAGTACTTTAACCTGTTAAAATCCCCCCCAAAAAACCTGATAAGGGGGCACAATTGAGTTTCATGCATATATCACATGATAAAAACCTAAGGTATAGTAGATTTTTTTATTTTTGCAATATTCTAACTATATTTGCTCTGTCACAGCAACATAAATAGATTCTGACTCTTGTGTAGTTAACTCACGTGATGTAAATTCCTTTTGATATGAGGTTTAAACACATAACCTTTGTGGTAGTAGAGATATTCTATATCATCATTTATAGCAGGAAAACTGTAAAATAGACCTGGGGCTTAAGTGGTTAAACAAAGAGTTGAGAAACCTAAAAAAAACGATGAATGACACTGAAGAGAACAGACCTTTCCTGCATGAAAACCACACAGATCATGATAAACACCTGTGAGTGTAAATAATAAAGACAAACTGGTCCATTCTCCCGTTCTACAGTAGCTTGGGCGTGTCGAGGGGCTTCGGAGGCCGGCGGTCACGCGGCCCCGTGATTTATGTTCCGCTGATTGCCTCATTTAATTAAAGTAAATGGCACAGCCAGAGACAAACCGAATTGTCCCGATCTGATGGATTGGCCCCCGTTTTACCACCAAAAGCAGGTAGGGTAAATAAACAGGGCAATTACGATGGTAAATGAAGCCGCTGTGAGCGAACTGTGTGGGCCGCGGGCAGCTCACCCAGGACGTACTGAAGAAGTGAACAACAGCCGTTCCCGTAACTTTCTTTTATCATCCTCCTAGTGTCATCTAAAAACCCACGGCCATGCCAAGAAAAACAGTCTTTTTACACACACACACACACACACACAAACCGCAACTCTCCCCGCCCCCCACCCCATCCCCGGTGCGTTCGTGTACAATTATAGCTACGGTGATCCACAGGTGTTGAATTCTTCTGGCAAGCCATAAAACATGATATGCATGATTTGTGCAGTCAGCCAGGTCTGTAATTTCATTCTCCTTTTCTTTCATTTTCCCCTTCCTGGGCCACGCGATCCATTTTCCTGCTTTATGAGAGTGCAGACACCCAGAGAGACTTTCAGGATGATTACATGCCCCCCGTGCCATATGTGGGGGGTTGGGGTGGGGGGGTCCTCACAATCCAACGCAGCCAAAGCCTAAGAAGCCGTGTCAAACCCGGGTGAAAACATCTATTCGAACGAGGTTTTGTGAATATCTCCACTGCTCGGGGTGCGCTTCATTTATCCTCTCAGACGCGCTCGAAAACTTCCACATCACCTGGATCAGAAACGAATATAATTTTCCCCGTTTCCTCCGTTTAAGGATTCGGACGCGTGTTAAATATTTAACCCAGGTGCCGTGTGAGCAGCGCTGATTTAAGAGCAGGACACCCGGGCCCTCGTGGTCCTGCGAGCGTCGGGATGAATAAATCAAGCGCACCTCGCACGCCTCATGTATTTAAGGCTATATTCATATACACAGCAGCCGGGCCTGATGTCACAGCACGTGGGTTGGTCTGTTGGCAGGGAACTGCGATGTCCTCCAGGGGAAACTAAACAAACTCTGTCTGCCACTTTCTCAGCGTTGCCTAAACGTGACCAGGATGAGAGGTAGCACACACACACACACACACACACACACACAGAGTTGTATTTTTACACACCTACAGTAGAAACGCCAAAGGAAGAAAACTACAAATTGAGTTTGTACATATTAAAACTGAGTCATTATTATAATCTGATCCCAGCTTATTTCTAATATTACTCTGAGATTTACCGTGGCTTATCATAAACATAATGTTAATATCTATGTAAATAACTGCCTCTCGTGGAATTTTTTTTAAAAAAGGGAAATCTAAATAGGCCACAGAATCCTAGAATATATTGCACAAACCCACAGAAAACATGAGGACTCCTCCAGCTTCAAACCATATGTAAATAATATTCAAACATTAATCCTGCTGTGTGCGTGTGATTGACATTTCGTATCTGTGACAATACTCCAAATAATTAAAAACAGAAATCTTGAAAGGTAATAGCTTCTCAAATCCATTAAGTAGTTAAAGGTTATGAGGAGAAAAAAAAAAAAAAAAAAAAAACAGGATTATTGCTCACAGCAAAACTCCTAATTAAATGACACTACGTAATTTGTTTCCCAATCCCTTTCTCTTCGTGAGCACAGCGCAGGTTAAATGAATGGGCAACAAAACATGTGTCATTTACCGTCACTCTGAGGAGACAGCAAACAATCTCTTCTCGCCCCCTTTTTTCGGTCTATATATATATTAGAGCAACAAAAAAAAGAAAAGGGAAAAGCAAGAAGATTGGATAAGCGGACACCAAAAAAAAAATTCCTGGCAAATTGTTTGTTTAATTACTTTTTTCTTTCCTTTTTCTTGGGAGCACGCTTGCAAAGAGGGATGCTTCCCCCTCCTGGCTGCTCCTAAGAAAGCCAAAAAAAAAAGAAAAAGGAAAAAAGAAAGACTCCCCCGGTCTCCTGTGCCACATCTTCTCTCCGCTATCACTGCCTGTGACCTGCGTGTCAACGGATTTGTTCGGCTACATCTGCCCGGGTGATGTTTTCCTCTCGTTATTCACACTAAGTGGACAGATAACTTCCTTTGTAGTTCGCTGAAGTTTGCGAGACTCTTAATATTCCCCTTTAGACCAACAAATCACTTACTTCTGCATCAAGAAGTTACCAGACAAGGGTTTTTAATTGGGCTCTGGGAGGAATAACTTCAAAAGAAATGTGGTAAATACATGAAAAGAGTAACAATGATTTTCTTGATCAATAGTGCAGCTGCATACACTTACCAGGCATTAAATCAGAATTGTGGTTTCCTTAAACTTTGTGGTTTATTGTCAGCATGGAGGCTGCTACTTAATGTTCCAACAGGACTCACATTAATAGCTCAACAGTTATTAGCTGTCAAACTACATGCAAAAAGCTAAAAAACTCCATGAACAAAAACAGCTTGACTACAAACTCAAAAGGTAATGAGTTAACGGCAATTATTCAAAATTGAGGAGCTAAAACCAAATCATTTTTATTGATTTTCTTTTAATTTTGAGGGACATTTATCAAAATTACCCCCATAAAGGGTTATTACAGCTGGTTGATTAAAAAAATTGTCATTGCCAATTCCTTTTCGGTCAGTTAATCAACTTTCAGCTTAATAAAAACATGCAAAGTGAATAAATTCATAATAATCCTCTATTAAAGGAAGAAAAAAAAAAAACTATGGCAGCGACTAATGCTAATTTTCATTATCAATTCATGTGACAATTATTGAATTCCTGACCGGCTGACTTATGGTTTGGCCTATGAAATGTCAGAAATTACTCACATAAACGTATATTCAAACAGGAAACTCAAAGGTAATGAAAAAACGAGAAATATTCACATCCGAGGAGCCAGAAACAAATACATTCGAGTACTTTTTTGGGAGGGTATTAACCCGAAAAATTACCCACGCCTTCTCTCTGCCTGTTTAATGAAAAGAAATGTCTTCTGTTAATTGAATAATCCGCTAATTGAGTTTCGGCTCAATAAAACGCGCAGATTCAATTAATTCATCGAGTAATACGTGATAATCTTTCCCGAGAACGTCTTCATGAAGCTGCTAGTGCTTCTCCGGTTCCTGTTTTGAATTAAGTGGACCATTTACTGGATGTAAATTGACCCTCAACCCTGATTCTGAAGCCCCCCTCTGATGGTAAAACCATATTAAATGGAGAATCTAAGAGGTCCGACCCGCCCGTGCACCTCTTGCCCTCTGATGACAGAGAACAGATGAGCTGAATTTCAAATGTCCACAGCCACCGAAAACAGTCTGTGTCTGCTCTCTGGTCCCTGGCAGAGGATAGAGGATGGAGGATGGAGGAGGGGTGGGGGGTGGGGAGCATGGAGGGCGTGAGACGGGTGGTGGTGGTGGGGGGAAAGAAAAATGTAAGAGCAGCGAGCCTAGCAGATCAAAGAAAATAACATGGGAGAGGATATGAGTGCTTTGAGAAGTAATATAGGCGAGATAGCATCTGTTTTCCGTAGCATGCAGGAGGCTTCGAGACAAGCCCGGGAAAAAAGACAACGGAGAGCGGGTGCACTTTAGCCGAGGATAAGACCAAACACAAATGGGTTATTAGGAAACCCTCGATGTAATATCTGGCTGACATTAAAGTGTCTCTTTTGAAATGATTCAGTGCCGAGGAGGAGGATGAGGAGGAGGATGGGGGGTGTTCATGATACTGGGTGGACAGGGAATATGAAGGATCATTATAGGTTTGTGGAGGGTGTTTATACACACATGCATGCATCTGAATTTTTATTATAGGGAAAGAAATAAAAGAAGAAAACAGATATGTGGCCAATAGCAGGATTAAAACGGGTGTTGATGTGTTTTCCTGGGATGCAACTAACCACTGATAGTCAATTAATCTGTTGACTATCATAAAATGGTGTGAAAGGTCAATCACGGTTTCCCAAAGCTGAAGATTCAACGTAAAATGTCTTATTTTCGTCCACAACACAAAGATCATCAGTTTACTGTTATAAAAGACTAAAGAAACCAGGAAATAATCAGATTTGAGAAGCTGGAACCAGAGAATTTGGACATTTTATTCTTAAAAATGACTCAATCGATTATCAAAATAGTTGGCAACTAACTGATTAATCAACTAATCGTCGCAGCTCTAAAGGTGATATATAAAGTGTTAAACAGGTGATACACCTGTATAGAATATACTATGAATCTACATAAATTATCTACAAACTCAAGTTGATTAATCGATTATCAAAATAGTTGGCGATTAACGCAACAGTTGACTAATTAATTAATCAACAAATCATTGCATATCTAGTATTTATATATAACATCTAATAAAAAAGCTGTTTAAATCTCACTTTCTAACATACAGGACCTTTAATGTTGCTCATTTCATGCAAGCTGGAACCGGAGAATTTGGACATTTTCTTCTTATAAAATGACTCAAATTGATTATTAAAATAGTTGCCAATTAACTGATTGAGAGACAAATCATTGCATCTCTTGTGTAATAAATATATATAAACAAAAAAGCTGTACAAATCTCACTTTCTACCATATAGGAGCTTTAATGTTGCTTATTTCCTGCATAACTGCTTATTATAGTTGCATAGACATAGAAGCTGGAACCAGAGAATTCAGAAAATTACTCAAATCTCCAGAATTTAAATGGGTTTGAATAGAGACAAGAAAACCTTTTCTTTTTTATTACACCTAATAATGTTGTCTTGTCCTGCTTTGTCCAGTGTTCAGCGTACGGTTGACTATGCACAACTCCATCTGAAATAAAACTTAACAATCTACATCACGTTTTTTCCCTTTTCCTTTAAAGGATTTTTGTGCTTCAGAGATGACCGTCATCAATTCCAAACGAAGACACCCGAGATGCTCGCTCTGTATGCAGGACACTGACCCAGCATTTTAATTTCTACGGTCCATATAGTATATCAAAACCATTCATAGGTCGCGCTCCCATATGAGCCTCCTGAAGATTGAATAATGTCCTTCCTGCAAGAGGCCATATTGGATCCAGATTTCACTGGTTCAAAAGTCATTTCATTCTCTCTCTCTCTCTCTCACGCCTTCCCCCTTTTCGCCCGCTTTATTTATTGCAGGTCCAGTGGTGTGGTGCAAAGCCATTACCTGCGCATATGTACCTTTTTGAATAATCAATAAATAATTATTTTATTATTTAATAGGATCGTATGGGAGAAAAGGAAATGGGTTTTATTACATAAATCCATCACGTGTGATGAATGGACACACTTGTAAAGTTGGACAGGGGGAGAGGAGAGAGAGGGGGGGGAACCGGCCGGACGGGCCCGACTCCTGACTGCCGTGCATGGCTGAGCACTTCTCTCTACGAGGTTGTAAATATGACATTTTTTTTGTCTCTTCGGGACTGTCAATTGGAGTGCAAGGCGAACGGGGGGAAAGGGGGGGGGTGTTGTAAATTTCGGAGAGATTAATTAACCTTTTGCATTCGAGGTTCGGCCCCCGTGTTCCACGACCCACCACCACCACCACCCTCCTCCTCTCTACCCGCCGACCTGGCCGTAGACGTCTCATTCCAAATGAGTTATTAACAGATTTTTTTGAATAGATGGAAAAATTGTAGCCTGGCCATTTAGTGTCATAAAGGCCGGGGGTTGGCGAGGCGGCAGGGGCCTCCCAGGGACAGGAGGCAATACCATTACAATCAAATCTGAGATGGAAGAGGGATTGAGCTGTCCATTCTGAATTTTTATATTGTCGGAGGGCCGGGGAGGAAATAATGCCATCCTGGAGTGTATTAACCTCTGGCTGGGGAAAGAGGACAGAGAGAGAGAGAGGGAGAAGGAGAGAGAGGGAGAAAAAGCAAGGCAGAGGGAGGGATTTAAGATTGGACAACAGGGAAGGAGGGAGGAATGAAGGAGAGTTGCGTGCCTTATTCTGGGAAAGAAGCAGGGCTATGAGAGAGGAGCAAGAACAGAAGGAGGGAGAGTGAGGAATAATGCAATAAGGATTTAGAGAGAAAGAAATGTAAAGGGGGGAGGAAATTGGGGGAGAAAGGCACAGACATGAAGAAAGGAGGAGGAGGAGAAGTCTGGAAGGAATGTGGGAATGACAGGGAGGAGATGAAGGAGCCGAGGTAGAGAGGCCGGGGATGGAGAAGTTGTCGGAAGTGATGGAATACGGACATTAGACAACCGGACAATTTTATGAGCTGCAGAGCTGCCCTGCAGTGTAAACCTGCCCTCAACATAAAGATAATTAGGATATTGTTTTATTGTCGGGTTTTCACTTGTTTCCATTTCGCTCGCGAACGGTCATCATTTCTTTCTTTTGAGCGCAGCGACGTATTTTCAGCAAAATGCCCTTAAAGCTTCGTGTTAATGTTGCTGCTGGTGGAGAAGGAGATATATGCATTTAAAGGGTTTAATCATCATGTTTGTGAATCTTAAAGTAGCTTCAGACCAACAGCTGTCAAAAAGTGGAACAAAAAATATGAAGCATAAAGGGACGTGAAACTGAAATAGTGAAGACTAGAGTAGTGATAATGTACAGATTGCAGAAGTGAAAACTACTATAAGTGCAGTGTCAACTACTTCTCACTTAGACAATAACTGAAAAAAACACGTAAACTTGTAAAACTGCATTTTTATGCAGATTTTAAACTTAAAATGTATGTGTATGTCTTTTACGACAGAGAGACGAGGGTTGAGTGGTTTAGTTAATTAGTGAAATCAATGAGGAAGTCAAAAATGTTTTAAAATATAGTTTTAAGAATTTATCAGGTCTCATAAAATGTTGGTTTCTTCTTTTATCTTTTAAGAATCCATTCATATCAAATTTTTTTACAAAAATTAAGATTTTGTGTGATTTTTTGACACAAAATGTCAAACGGTGTAACTGAAAAAGAATATATATTTATATCCACCTACAATTTAATTTTTTAAAACCTTTTTAAGATAGTTTAACAATCCAGTGTGCCAAATACTGCAATATTAGTAGTAACTATACTAAAATACTCAGTGAAACTTCTAAATCTACTAGTTTAATACTGAGAAATGCAGTTCCATTCCATCCCAGCAGTGGATATATTGTCCTCAGGCTCCTGTTTTAGGTTCTGAAAGTTGGAGTTCACATTATAAATTTGACTGTTTCTTGAATGATTCTTTTAAAATATTAAATGGAACAAAGTGAATGAGCTGATATTTCTCCAGTAAGACTTTGTATGGGTGGAGAAAAAAAAAAAAGGTCACAGAAACCTGTTGCTATACTGACAAACCAGACAAACCTGCATGTGTGTAAAGACTCAGTTGGGTTTAACAGGAGGGAGTGAACTCACCTTGAAGAATGGAGATGGACTCTTCAGCACAGGTAAGACATGCAGCACGTGTCGTTTTCGTCAAAATAAAAGCATGGAATAAACTACTTAACGTCCTATTTGTCTTGTTTCAGTCTCGAGAACGTGCGCACATATATTTTCTCCATTTAAAAGACGCAATTAAGCCTAATTAACGCGCTGACAGCATGAAGTTACCTGGCACGGTCACGTGGCCCGGCCGACCAATGGCGTCACAGTTCAGAGGTCCCCCGGCAGAGCGGAAGTTGTTGGCCGCTTCTGCTGCTGGTAGCATCCTTAGCATCTTAGCATCCGACGAGCTAACCCGCATCCCAGACGTGATTTGGCCGTTTTTCCTGGGAGAAAGACAATATGAGAAGGTTAGAAACGCAGGAAAGATGAAGCCGGCGGGTCCAGAGAAATGTTTCCCAGCCGGAAAAGCCCCGGAGGAAGAGGATAAGCTAACGTAAAGGAACCAGGAAGTGTTGTCGAAGGTAACACGCTTTGAAATCATAGCCTAGAGATAAATAGTGTGTCGCGTTGTTGTAATTCTCCCAGGTTGGTTATTGGGATGACGACTCGTTATTAGACTGTGCTGGATAATTAACAGACAGCCGCTAATTCATGTAGCATGGATAGCTTCCCTGGCTACCACACTGTTGTCTTACAAACAAAGCCTTTATTATTCCTTCACATTAGTTACTGTTGCTGGGAATCTGTGGTTTGGACTTCTTAGATTAACACTCAGACGACAGATCAGTATTTTATTTGGTTGTGTATTGATTATTATCCCAATTAGCTTTTGCATAACAGCATATATTCTTCAAAATATACACATATACACTACAAAACAGGACAATATAGACATAATATTCACACACTGACATCTGCATCTAAACATGCACATACTTTAAAGACACTAAGATAAATAAATTCTTCTCACAGATTTATTATACACACCTCAGTCATGCTAAATATTACTAATTAAGAGCTGTGATGAGTAATAAAATGATAACAGATGACAGCAACTGGGGTTTCTTGGATTTTTTATTTTAAAACAGGCTACACTATGAGTATTTATGAATAATAAAGTATCTTGTAAATACTTTTATTTCATTTCATATCTGTTTGTGATGCAGTTTTATCTGTTGCGACATTTGGAGGAGTCATCCCATATGTGGGATTATGCATGTGCACACATGTCCGACGTTTTCTAATGAAGTTCTGATATCATAGCAACTAGAAACAATCTGACTGGCTTCTATTTGCAAGTGTCACTCTCTGCATAGTCAACAGGAACTAGCTGCATATTCAAATAATATGGAAATTGACTGAGCCCCCAGCTTTTGGCTTGAATCCCAGAGTGCAACATGTTGAACAGGTCATGAAATAAGCCTTTAAATTAGGCACTACCTTTAGAAAGCTCTTAAATAAGATGAGGTAAGTTAAGTTCATGTTTCTGAGACAGTATGATAAAGTACAGAATTTGATTTTAGTCGTTTCCAGCTCAAAAAAATTGATGGAAGAAACAATAATATGATCCTATTTATTCAGTGAGTTAAGGGAAAATTGGCAGATTATTTGTTCTCAGAGGCAAAACAAATGAGCAAATAAGTAAATTTGAAATGGAATTTAAAAAGGAAAATGTCAGCTGTAATGAAGAATGATATCTCTACTCTTTAACTGCAACCTGAGTCTTCAGCAGGATGAAAACAGACCTGCATGAATGTGATCATTGTCTTCCTCTTGTCTTTTTTTCCTCATTGTTCATGCAGCTCCCAGCAGCCGCAAATACAATGACTGCCAAATATGGCCTGGTGGGCTACAACAGTTCCCGGAAGCACATTTCTATCTCCATGCCGTCGTCCACGGAGGTGATGTCGCCGCACATAAAGTCCGTGGAGGAGCTGAGGGTCCTGGGAATTAACCTGAGCAGCTTCAGCGCCCCCACGCAGTTCTTCATCTGCGTGGCCGGAGTCTTCCTCTTTTACCTCATATATGGATATCTGCAGGTATAGTTGATAAAAGTTGAGATAAGACCCCTTTGTGCACGCCTCATGAAGCTAATAGCGCTGTTATTTATTTAACGCCTGCACTCAGGAGCTGATATTTTCCGTGGAGGGATTCAAGCCTTTCGGTTGGTACCTCACGTTGGTCCAGTTTGGATTCTACTCCATGTTTGGGCTGGTGGAGCTGCAGCTCACACAGGACAAACGAAGAAGGTAGAGCCATTAATAACCTGAGCATCCACCTGGAGGTGAAGGATCAGGAACAGATTTAGGAAATTCTGGGAATTTCAGGAAACCTAAATATAATTGGGGAAATTTTATATTATACTGCAGCATAATCTTTGTTCAAACAACCAGATTTAAAGGGACAGTTCAACATTTTTGAAAATTCGCCCATCGTCATGAATCCACATTACAGCATGGCACATTTTGGTCAATACAAGCAGAACCGTGAGCTCAGCTGCTACTATGAGGCTAATGGTATTTTTTGGTTTCCCTTAATTAGTTTTCCCAAATGCTTCAGCCCTAGTTTCTCTCGTCAAACTCAACAAATACACAATCCAGCAACTCTCAAACGCTGTGGTGGACGAAGGAAATACAGTTCCATCTTCTAACGTTCCGTTATTATCTCATAGTGTGGTGAAGTAAGTTTTGATAATATTATGCTGTAAATATATTTGCTCTGTAATGATATTATTGTATTAAAAATGTATCCATACAGTAGGTAACTAGCTGAAAAGGTAAGAACTAAGGATCCTGAGTTTAACTTCCCATGGAAATATACTGAAAATTTACCAGAGATTTACACACCAGTGGGTTTTTCTTATTTTTTGCGAAACTATTGAAGCATAAAAACTGCGTTTCCTCATTTACGTGTGATTTCCCTGTCTTCCAGGATACCAGGGAAGACGTATATGATCATAGCATTCCTCACAGTTGGCACCATGGGCCTGTCGAATACCTCTCTGGGATATTTAAACTACCCCACGCAGGTCATCTTCAAGTGCTGTAAACTCATCCCTGTCATGATAGGAGGAGTGTTTATACAAGGTGAGCTCATGTTGTCTTTATATGTGTTTACAAAGACTCAATATTTACTCGGGTTGTGTGCTGGTGTTTTCTTTTGTTATGAGGTATTTAATTGTTCAGTTGGAATTGTATTTATATATATATATATATATATATCTTTTACTTGTAAAAGGGAATTTATGTCCTTGAAGGGGGTCCTCAGGAAAAAAAAGGGGAATTTATTTTCACTATAATTCCACAATGATAGAATGTAGGACCATTTAAAAAAAATAATTCAATAATTTAAATTATTAAACAAATTAATTTGAAATTATTTATTTTCCATTTGATGTATTGAGGTGAAAATGAATAGGGTGCGCAAATAAATGAATAAATTAATTTAAAAATGAATAAATAAAATGAAAAATGTAATAAATATGAAAATAATACACAAATATATTCATTTTATGCAATTTAATGGAAAATTTAAAAAATATATATGGGCCTTTACTAGTATATTTATTTCTGTACTGACTCAATATTAATTTATTGTTAATTATGGCAGTTTCACTCCTCCATAATTTTGGCATCAGGTTTCTGACACTTTTGGTTATAAAACATCTAGAACTGAAAGGTCTGTGGTCTAGTTTTCATGAGTTTAAGGGTCCATGATGTGAAAAAGTTAGAGAACCACTGGTCTTAACTATATTTAACTGATTTTTTTAGTATATTAAACCAGATGTGTGAACAAATATGCAAAAAATAAGAACCATCATTAATTGTCTTAGGCAGAATTGTGCTCTTATATAAAAGTAAACTATATCTATCATACCTTAAAATAGGGGTCATTTTAAATTTAAATACAGTTTATAATACCTTTGATTAAAAGTGTCTAGACAACAGATTGTAATTGGTCAATAACATAGAGGCAGAAAGCCAGGATGATGCAGCAGTGTTAGGAAAGTAAAGTTAAGCAAATAATCTCAATATGGTCAAAGAATGACTTAAGTAATTATGCTAAGAGGTTAATAGAGGAGCTGAAAATAACGGTTGCATCATTATTTAAAAGCAGTTACTCATCAGAGAGACACAAACTCTACATACATGTTGCTGTCGTCACGTGGTGTTTTTCCTTTGAAGCGACGACCACCTTTCAACTCTCTTTTTTTTGTTTTTTTCCCTGTTGTTTTGGGTTGTCAGGGCCCAGCCGGCAGAACTCTCTGTTTCTCCCCGCTCTCGGTTCTGTCTCGTCCTTTCATCCTCACACCGGCCCTCTCAAGGTTCTGTGTCTTCAACAGTCTACGACAGGTTTTGCGCGTTTTTTTTTCCCCTTCCCCCCCCCCCTCCTCCATCTCTCCTCGGACGGATAGATGTAAGGACCGTGGTCCCTGAAGGGTTCCAGTAGAAAAACAAGAATCCGTTCACTTAGAATGCAAAGAGGAGAGAGAGGGATCTGATGCGAGACCCTTCAAAGGCGAGCGGGGAATCAAAGCGGAGCACGGCCAACCTGAAGCCGCGTCCCCCCTGTCATCCTCAAGGCATCCATCCATCAGCCTGTTTTTGGCAGACTCCTTCATCCTGTTGTTTTTTCACACAGCTTTTTTTTTTTGTGGATTGTTAGTTGCACGACTTCAGAAAACTTCGAATCGTGAGGAGTAACGCGTTGTGAAAACTTTTTAGTTTCATTTTAATCTGAATCCAATGTCAACCTCTTTTTTTTTTTTTTTTTATTTAAAACCAGCTGTGCTCCAGGGGAGGTTTCTCAGCCTGTGAAAGTTCTGGAACTTTTGAGAGTTTAGATTTCACGCTGGTGTAACTTCTTAAATGTTTTCCTCTGGTTTCCTTTGTGTTTTTGAAGTTTCAGGCGATTTGACAATCCTCGCTGTTTGTGCGTTGCAGGTAAACGCTATAACGTGGCCGACGTGTCGGCCGCTCTCTGCATGAGTCTGGGACTCATCTGGTTTACGCTCGCTGACAGTAAAGTGGCACCTAACTTTAATGTCACAGGTAATATGCATCCCATCATGCTGCATATTCAAGGTTGGTCACTAAAAGTTACTTCAGGGTTCCTGTGGCGTCTTAAATCTGAATTAGGAAATAATACCTTTTTAAAAGACCTTGAAAAAGTCTTACATTTTGATATTTGGGTCTTATAAAATATTTTATATGGACGTAGTATGCATTTAATACCTGAAAATATTCACCAAAAATCAATTGATAGACTTTTTAATCATTCTATTTGCTGTAGTTCATCATATTCACAATTACCCAACGGTGAGGATTTAATGAAATAATATGAAAGTAATAGGCAATTAATACAAATATAAATTAAAATTAATACAAATATAATTTTAACATCTTATTTTTTTTCAAATACTGATTTTTTGACACAAAATGTCAATTTGAATTTAAATTTGAAATATATAATCCACTTAGAATATAAAACGTGTTAGTTTTAGCATGTTTTTTATGTTTTAAAACCTTTTTAAGAGAGTTAAACTGGTACCAGGCTTTTAGGCTTACACCACATCACTTTTTTTGTCACTAACCCATAAATAAAACAATTATCTTTGCCGGTAGGTCTGTGAAATAGGTTTTTAAATTTATATGAATGGTCTCTGTAGTTGATTCACTGCAACAAAACAGATTTTTAGCCTCAAAAGTTGAATAACTTTCTAAAATTGTAGGGTTAAAATGCACAGAATGGTCCTTTAATTCATTACAGCTGACTTATTTTAAAAAACTGATACTGGAATTTAAGTTTAATTTGTCTCTCTGAATGATAAAATTTAATTAATCTGATTATTCTTAGGAGGTATACAAATATTTATACCACAGCATTGTCCAACCCAAATGAGACGTGCCATATTATTAGGAGAGGGGAAAAAAGGCCATATAATTGTTTTGTTGTATTTTATGTTTGTAATTTTCTCTGCAGCCTTGTTTTAAAAGAACAGATCTGCAGTTTTACGCTCTACATGTTCCAGACATGTGGAGCGTAAAAGCTCAAAGCTGCTTCTCCATAAAGTTTTATTCCACCACACACCAGGTTCTTGTAGAGCGAAGCAGTGGAGTCGCAGCAGAGCAAAAAATTAAACAAAAAGCGGCGTGGGAAAACGTCTGAACCGGCCTGTACAGCCAATAAATGATGAACACGCTCCCAATAAAGTGTCCTAACAGCATCCACACTCACTCTTATCATCACAGCATGAGATAAATACATTAATATGTGTTCTTGAGTTCAGATTTCTACATTGAAGAGTGTTTTTTTCCTCCTGTGTGTGGTCCAGGTGTGATGCTCATCTCTCTGGCACTGTGTGCAGACGCCGCCATCGGAAACGTGCAGGAGAAAGCCATGAAACTCCACAATGGCTCCAACTCTGAAATGGTACCACTGTTTATCTAACTCATGACAATACATGCAAGTAGATAATTAGAAATATACACAAAAAAATGAGGTAAACGCTGAACGTGTAGCTCTGTTTGACCGCTGCATCAGTCGCGTTTCGTGTCAAATGATCTCCAAACCCAGAATAAGGATTTATTTGTTGTTTCTCTTTACACAATACATCCCATCCATGCTGCCCTGCTGACCTCTACACTGTAAATGAGTTTTAGTCTGAAATCTAACAGTTGTGCTGTTTTGAATACACCCATAGCACAGGTACGTAAAACGATAAAAGGTCTCATGCTGGGTTTAAAAGCCAGTGAGTAAAGTCCTTAAAGCAAATAAAAAACAAGTATATATTATATTTTAAATAGTCTGAATTTACTGTCCACATTTTTTCAATTACCAATCATATATTGCATCTAGGATTGATGCTAATGGCCATATTTATTTTACCATAATGCTCTGGGGGAATCTTTTTGACCAATCGGAGGCTGATCCAGCTGGAAATAACTCTTCCTACCTTCTGCTTTTTTTTTTTAACTGACCACTGAAAAATAAATGTAATTTGTTGAGATAAAAGATGGAAAAGGTTATTTTATATGGAAACACTTCAGGTTCCAAGGATCCAACGATGAGCAGAAGCAACATAAGGTGCAAGTTTTGCTATAAATTGATAACCGCCACAAAATCTGCTGAAATCCAAGGAGCCCAGATGTGGGGGCAGCACACGTTTTGTGTATTAAACTGAGTAAATCCTGACTTTTAATGAGTAAACTGCATGAGAAAAGTCTCAGCTACGACACTGAATAAAGGGTTTTTATCTGTCGTATGTAAGCACAATTCTGTCTGGCACATGAAAAGGGTCAAAGGTCACGCTAGGTGTTCAAATGGCAGCAAATACTGGTTCAGGTTCCATGTTACATGCATCTGTCCTGGAATAAATACTCATCCCTACAGTGGACTACTGATTCCTGGGGTATCTGGGCGACTAATTCATCTTTCTGAGATGATATTCACTGCTGTAACTAAAACTATCTATTTGGTTCCATACTGGATCGGCCCCAGATGATTGTTGTGACCCCGTGTGTGCATCCAGGTGCTGTACTCGTACTCCATCGGTTTCGTCTACATCCTGCTGGGTCTGCTGTGTCTGGGCGGGCTGGGACCAGCCGTGGCTTTCTGCTCAGAAGTGAGTCTCCCCCTCACGTCTTTTTCCATCAGATACACCGACTGTGTTTGCTCAAATAAACAGCCTCCTGATAATATTTGCCTCCGCTCTTCCGTAACCTTTTTCGTCCTCATGGTTTAATTGTGTAGAGCGGGCACGTTGCAGGTTTACACAGTGTGTTTTCCTGCAGCATCAGTGATGATTGTGTATTAACTTAGCTCCTCTCTGCTTCCTCCAGCATCCTGTGAAGACGTACGGCTACGCCTTCCTCTTCTCTCTTACGGGTTATTTCGGCATCTCCTTCGTGTTGGCCTTGATCAAGCTCTTCGGGGCACTGGTTGCAGTGACAGGTCAGAGCAACGGATTTCAGGACCTCATTTAGTTTAGTTAATCTCTGGACGATGTAATATGGTGATAAACAATATTATCTGCTAAGGAAAAAATATTTTTTTTCTGGAGTCTTGATTTAAAAGCTCTTTTTGGTACAATTAGTCTAATAAGTAGAATTATCTTATTCCACTGGCAGATAATTTAGCTTATTTCAAGTATTTTGGGTGAATTTGATTTTGTTTTGAGGACAAAAAGCCTAATATTTTCTTAAAATAGAGATTAAATTGTCTAAACATAATCACACGATGCAAAAACTAAACTCTTAACATGAAAATATATTGTTTTGGGTTCAGGATTGAGTAAGATTTTTTTTTATTCCACTGGCAGATAATTTAGCTCATTTCAAGTGTTATTTTTTCCAGATTTTGGTGAATTTGGTCTTGTTTTAAGAAAATAAGACATTTCCTTAAAAAAAAAAGAGATTAAATTGAGTAAACATGATCACACACTGCAAATATCCTTGATTTTAGTCTAATAAAATGTTAGTCTTCTTCTTAAAATAAGACCAAATTGATCGAAATCAGGAAATAAAATATATTATCTGGCAGTGGAATAAGAGAATTCTACTCAATATTAACTATCAGTGTGAATAATGTCTTAAACCTTAAGGTGTTTTTTATTATTTTTATTTTATTTTAGTATTATCACACACCAGATACATTATAGAGTAAGCAAAGCTATATATATAAAATGATATAGTCTATTATTAATTAGTCAGTCTATTATATACATAATTAGACTGATAGTAAATTAACTGCGTGTTGCCCAGCTAAAGACAAGAACTATCTCTTTAAATAAATCCCAGGTTAGAAAGTCACATCTGTGGAGCTTTTTTGCTTCTTATTTATCATCAATAAACATTTTTGTTCAGGGAGTAATGTAACCAGCCTTGATGGAACCATGACTGTGTTTTTCCTACTTTTGCAGTGACCACCGGGCGAAAGGCCATGACCATCGTACTTTCCTTCATGTTCTTCGCGAAACCTTTCACTTTTCAGTAAGTAGCGTCACCTTTTGACTTTGATCAGTTTCCCTCTCGTTTAAAGTAAGTTTAAGTGTGACCGCTGACCTCCCCTTTTACTAATAAATCTGGATTTGGCTTTCCCTGCCCCTGCTTTTCATGTCCTCAGTCCATTTACAGATCCTGACTACTCCTCTGCTCTCTCTCTCCCCGTCTTTGACTCCCTCTCGTTCACCCTCCGACTCGTCTGTGCAGTCAGAGGGGTCTCGTTTAGTGCTGTACCTCTCCCGCTCTGTTTCTCCATCATGATTTTTTTTTTTCTTCTACTTCTTCTTCTTCCACACGCTCGCCGTGCGAAAAACTTTAGCGCATCTTCATGGCCAACTTTATTCTCCCTCCAGCTGGTGTGTGCCCTTCACCGTGACCAGGCTCTCAGTCCCTTTCATGACTACAGCTACACTTTATAAACTAAAAGCTGCTGCTGCTTTATTTCTGGAATACTATATCTGGACTATATCCTGGTCGTAAAGTGGCTGCTTTGACCAAATCCCTGCATTGGTTCATCTACGCTTAATGAGAGGAAAAATTAGAGGATGGTAAAGTTATATTTTTCTAATAAAAAATGTCTCATATGATGATTTTAATATATTTTTTGGGATTATTAGAAGGGCTGTGTTCTATAAAAGCCGCCCCATGTTCCTTAACTCTCAATCCACAGAGAAATGCGTTCAGTATTCAGAAACTGTGCCTTAAAACGAGCCGTTAGGACTTCTGAGACGTTGTGATGTCACAACCCACCCTCCGTTTAAAACCTTATTTATGATATTAACGAGACAGCTTCAGAGAGAAGATGTAAAATTATATTGAGATGAGATGAAAAACGCAAATAAATCTCTGGAAAAATGTCCCAAATTGGGACCTTTTAATTTTTCTCTGCACGTTTTCCAAGGTTTTTCATTTTAACACCACCATCTGTAGATTTGTACATGTTTTTTTCATTTATTTCCCAGTAATTCATTGTATTTTTGTTTAATCGCTAAAGCCACGGGGCTATTTATTCAGTTTTCCTGCTCTAAATGATAATAAATGTGTAATATCTCTACGACCACAAAGGTTATTGGACTTAAACCTGGAATCCAAAGAAATTTACAACATGTGAGGTGATTATAGAAGAGTCAGAATCTATTTATGCTGCTGTTATAGAGCAAATATAGTAAGAATATTGAAAGAAAATTGCGATTTACTACAAGTATTTACAAACAAGACCAGGGAAAAAAAACTCAAAATAACCTAAATTATCTAGAATGTTCAATGATTAATAAGATAAGAGTCAAAGATCAACTAATTGTCCATAAAATCCTAGAAATCACATTGAGGATCATTTCAGAACATGAAGAATATATTCTGTAAGATGTTTAAGAAGGAGATTATAAGGGAGCCAATTAAATAATCACAGAAATCTAAATTAAATATCATATTATATATAATAGTGGTTAGTAGCAGCCCTACTACTGATATTATATTTAACTGTTTTCTTATTGTATTGATGATGTAGATATTGATGATGTATATAAAGTTACATACAAGATACTAGAATACTTAGTGTTGTAGCTGAGGTTTTCTCATTTAATATATGAATAAAACTCGATGCTGCCTCTGTTGATTAAGTCTTAATATTAAATTACCATCTTTTTTTTCCTATTACTCTCCATCTAACTTCTCCGTCTCCCCCTCCTCAGGTACATCTGGGGCGGACTCCTCGTCCTCTTTGGCATCTTCTTGAATGTTTACAGTAAAAACAGAGACAAAATGAAGCTTCCCTCCATCAAGGACCTCAGGAGCTGGCTGCTGACGGGAAAGAAAGTCCGATTTCTGTCGCAAAACGTATAGGAGGCGTAGCCGCGAGTCTCTACGGACGAGTTCAGAGGGGAAGAAGCTTGAAACGAGCCTCGTCACCGTTGACTTTTGAGCCAAGGATTCTGGACGCGGGGTCCGACCGCCTCCAATCAGCTGACGGAGAACTGAAATAACTCAAACTATCCACTGCAAACTGAAGGAATTCCGATCTATTTTTAAAAGAAAGACGGCGAGCGGGGTGATTTTTAAAGCCCCTGCAGAAACATTCCCAAACGACACCGGAGGGCAACACTGAGGACTCTTTTAAAAAAAAAAAAAAAAAAAAAGGGAAGCCAGCGCCTTAGCTAACCAAATCGCACAGTTTTGCACTGGAAAAAAAAAGACTTTAAAAGCCTTGAGTGGTTGGAGAAGCTGCGACGGTTAATCAGTCACGTCTGAGATGAATGTTTTGTGCCCTAAACTAAAAAAAATACACATAGATTTAAAAAAAAGAGGCATATTTGCCACCGCATGTGCCAGAAAGACAGAAGATAAAAATCGTTTTACATAATTATTGTGTTGATGAAAGTGAATTTTTCTTTTTATATATATATATATCTATAAATATAGAGTTTATTTGTAATTATTAACTGACTGCCCTAAATCATAACTACTACGTGATCACATGGTGACATTTCGGAGAGAAACTCCACTTTACATCAACAATGTCGACTGCCATAATTTGCTAATCATCAGTTTGGGTGAAAGGTTACCGCTCTTTTTACAATAAAACAAACAAAGTTGTTTCTCTTAATGCTCATCCAGCGTTTTTTTTTTTCCCTCCGAGTGTGTGTGTGTTTATTTATGTGTGTGTGACTCGTCAGCCAACCCTTATCCTCTCCCCTTGCACCGCTTGAGAGAAGAGTTGAAATGTTGCCAAAGTGTGTGTGTGTATGTGTGTGTTTATCCATCCTGTGGCCCTAGGCGTGTTTGATTAGGAGTCCTGAAAAAAGAGATAGCACCGCTCCGATGAAAAATAAACAGCGGTCTTCGCTGCGCCTCGTGTTGTCCTATTCATTTGGATCCCTGCATCAGTCATGTGCCAGTCTTGAGTTTCTTCTCTAAATGAAACACACACACCTGCTTTTTCTTCTTCATCATCATCAGCAGCGCCACACGTTCCTCTGTTGGGCGATTCGAGCTTTTTTTATGGGGCAGTTTCGCTCGTTTCCTCCCTGACTACCAACAGAGGGAAGCTGATTATGTTACAGAAGTCGTCTTTCTTTCTCACACACACACACACACACACATGCCATCTTCACTAAATGTTAAAGTACATCTGGTTCCAATGTGGGGGAAAAAAAGTGCGTAGATGGTCATTACCCAAGAGGTCTCTGCCTGTCCGGTTCTATTCGCTGTTTATCGTACAGTCGCGTCTGTTCTACAGCAAAACGCGTTTGATGTGACAGGAACTGGCGTCTTAAACGTCCCATATTTTACAGATTTTCCTGGGTTTTATTTGAAGCTGTGATATTCCTAAACGAGACGTTTTCGGTTTTTTAAGTGCACTGTAAAAGTTTGAAATCTGGATATTTACTGATTGCTGTGTATTTTACAATGAATCACAGTAGTAATCACTGTGTTTAATTGATTTTTAGTGTATAATTAATCACCTAATGTAATTACAACTGAACTCACAGTAGCTATTTTTAGTATTTTACAATAAAAACTACTGTAAACCAATTCCTGTAAATTGTAAGGTTTTACAGTGTAAACACACTTTCTCTCTGCAGCTTTGTGTCTGTCTCGTTAATATTAACGAGCCTCTCCTCTGATTGGCTGTATAGTTATTACATCACAAAATCATGGAAGTTCTGACAGCTTATTTTAATACAGTTTCTCGACACTAGCTGTGTGTATTTATCTGTGGAGAGTTTTGAAACATGGGGCAGCATTAGGCTGCATCTAATGACGATTTTAATAGTTGATTAATCAGTTGTTTGGTTCATAAAATGGTGTAAAATGTCTTTTTTTTGTCCACAGCCCTAAAACCATCACTTTACTATTATAGAAGACTAAAGAAACCAGAAATAATCAGATTTGAGAAGCTGGAACGAGAGAATTTGGATATTTACTGCTTAAAACGACAAGAATACGATAATTTAGAGTCAAAATAGTCAGAAATTAATGTAACAATTAAACTAATTGACTAATCATTGCATCTCTAATATTTATATATAACATCTATAATCAAAAAGCTGTTAAAACCTCAATTTCATGCATGAATCCAGTACATGTAGACACAGAACACTTGACAAGTTCTGGTCTGAAAATCACCCACACACACACACACACACAGTGAAATATATTTCAAAAGAACCTGTGATCCTGCCTGTGAAGATCCAGGGCCACACATTAGAAATACGACACTGTGCCAAGTGATTAGAGATGCTGTCATTCAACCTCGGACCCAGGAGCCTCCCTGCCGGAGTGCCCCCGAGCAGGAATCCTGCGCTAATGTTCCGTCAGCTAACGCCGCAGCTCGCGGTTCCCCAGGTAACCGGAGAACAATGGACGCCTTGTACGTGTTTGTCAAACCTGATTGGCTGAAAAAAAGAAAAAAAAAGGGAAATATTGATGCATTTCAGAAGTCTTTTGTCCTTGATGATCATTTAATAAGTGTGTGTGTGTCACTGCCATAGCTCGGTGTGAAATGACAGAGACTTGCCAGCTCAGCAGGAGGCAGCTCAGTGTGTGTGTGTGTGTGTGTGTGTGATCCTGATAGAGGCCCAGTTATTACAGTTTCACTTCCAGGCGGGAAACCTAACGCTGGGCCAATTAGTAATTTGGTATTTCATAAAATTTGGCAGCTCGTGTGTGATGACAAACTGACAAAGATCCTCATCTGCTCCAGGGAACCCTTGGCAGGTACATCACACACACACACACACACACGGAGGCCTGGAAGTTTTTCTTCACATAACTTAATTGAAAACAGAAAATGACTTTGGATGCTTCCTTGTTCGGCCCCTGGATTCGAGGTTTTTTAACGCAAGCAAAAAAAAAAGGGGGAAGGAAATATTTGTCTTGGAGAGGCGTTTTTATGAAATCATCGTCGCCCTCTCGCTTAACTTCTGCTTCCGTGTGATTGATGAGCAGTGAACCGGCCTATTAGAGGCGGATAGGTCACGATGCAGCGTTAAAACATTATATACGCTGCCTCCGATGCTGCTGCTGCTGCTGCTGCTTCATCGCCGTGGGAACGGCTGTTCTCTGCAGCCTCCCTGAAAGGTCATTATGGGATGGGAAAGCCCAGTTGACCCAAGGCAAAGTACATCATTTGTCTTTTAGCACCAGGAGAACACACCTAACAAAGCAGGCTGACCCCTGTTAGAACGACGAGGATTTGGGCCATTTTTCAAAGCCACATAGGAATTTACATGGACTAAAGTCAGCTGTTTTTGTTTTATTGTTCTGTACAAACATTGCTTTCTTTTTTCATGAATGACTTTCAGTGGCGAACGTGTGAAAATCCCTCCACGCTTAGCTCGGTTTTGCAAAGTGGAGCATGAAGGAAATCCTTCGCCAGTGATGGCGCTCCCTTCTCTTCTTTATTACTTTCCTTGTTTCTGTCTCTTCCTCCCTTTTCTTCTCCCACTTCCTCATCATCGTCCAACTCCCACACACACACTACCTGACAACCCAGGCCATCCAACCTCTGCTCTCACGTGGCTGCAGCCCTTCCTAATAAATAATGGGAGGTGTCCGGAGCTCATCATCCCAGCAAATAGGCTGCTATATAATATGCGGTCCACTTCAGATGGGCTGCAATATAATATGTGGTCCGACCTCGGATGGCCACAGCGGGGAGGGCTGGCAGCTCATTCATTATGGGTGCAATCGGTTCAGTGGGGGCGGCGAGGTGGCGAGGTGAGGGATACGCACACACACACACACACACACACACACACACACACAGACTACACGGCTAAATAGGAGATACACTCACAAGAGCTAAGGAACAATCCTAGCAGCAAAGGCAGTTTGTGGACATTTATGTAGATAATGACACAGAGAGAAGGCTGAGACACAGATTTTTACCGTCAGGGAGCATTTTTACAGACGTTCACTTCGAGTTTTGGAATTTAGATGATGGCGGGTGGGGTCATTCACTGCAATACTATGCTTCAGTTGGTTTCTATGCACAAATAACACAACAATTATGGTCTTGGAGTTGTTTCGCAATGGTTTCCACACCACGCTCGAGCCAATGGAAGCAACCAATTACAGATTGACCACGTTTGATGGACAGCAGTGCAACCCAATGGAAGTTTGTCATCTAACAGCCAGTAGCCAGAGCTTTAGAACGACATGTAACATGTGAGAACTCAGGCCTTCCCTCAGCTTTTATAGATAAGATGGCCGCATCTACAACAAATGACCTACATCTACCTAACTCCCAGCACTATCACCTAACAGAATCAGAACCTGAACTTTAACAGCGTTGTTATTCTCCACACAGAACACATTGTCTGCAGGAAACACTGGAACTGTGCTACTTAGAACTAGGGCATAACAATGTCACGCATAAGACTGGAAAAGACGTGTGCGTCTTAAAGGAGGTTAAAGGTACAGCGTGGTGTTTCTGGTGACATCTAGTGGCGAGGTTGCAGGTTGCAGCTAACCACGTGCAAATCTGCAAATTAGACTGTAGAAATATGGTGGTCCAACATGGCGGAGGAAGAAGAAGCACTTCCCTTGAAGATAAAAATGGCTCAGTCCTTATTTTGATTGGATTATATACCAATTAAAACAGGCAATAACAAAAATCCGGTTCTGTCCCCTTTAAAACGACTGCAACAGGTTCAATAGTAGCTTCTTTCTTTCTTTATCTCTGTCGTTTTAAATTCCTTCCTTCCAATTCCATATCCTCCTTTTTTCCCCCTTCCCTCTCCACAGTGGCGCTCCCTCCTCCTCCCTCCTCCTCCCACCTCCTCCTACCTCAGACTCATTACACCCCCCCTCCACCCCAGCCTCTGTGAGAAACTCTCCCCATATAATATGATGGCCATCTGCTCGGCTGAGCCACGCTTCCCCAGAAAGCCCCGGGCTAGATGTTTATCTGTCGTCCCCCCTCTCAAACTCCTTTAAGGATGCAAAACATATCAGCGATCATCGCCGCTACAATTAGCACAGGTGCTGCCGCGCTGTAAAGTGATCAGGAGAAATGGGAGAAAACATAATTGAAGTGGATTAGAGCGGAGAGGTGGGAGGAGGAGGAGGAGAAAAAAAAATGAAATAAAAATTCTGGAGGCTTGGACAGCAGCCCTTCTCCACGACTGCTGTTTGAAATTCACTGTGCTGTGATTAAAATTGGTGCAGAGCGGTGACGGGAGTCCTGGCAGGGAGTTTGCTGCTTTTTCTTTTTTTCTTTTTCTTAAACAGCTGTTTAGTGTTTTTCTACCCCGCCGTTCCCGTGAATGTGGTCCTGTCACCGTGACATATGGAGTTGGACAGTGTGATTGTGCATTGTATAACCGAGATTAGGGGCTTTTTTTTTCCAGTTTCGCACCCCGGCGCGTGGGTTCTCGCAGAAACCTATTAGATCCGACAGCGTCTTCTGACAACGTGGAAGCAAACATGTGCACACACACTTGCAAACACGTGCACACACTGCACCGCACATGGCTCACACACTCGCCGGTTTTTGTGAAGACTTCGGTAGCTGGAGCGGGGCCGAAATATTCCGCAGCAGTCACTCATGAAGAGAAATTCTTAATAATAAATATCCAGCCAATAATGAATGTGCTGCTGGCTGCAGTTGTCTTGGGGGCATAATATCTAATTTCCTCCCAATGTTTCATATCCCTACTCCTGCATGTCGACACAGTCCATCATTACACTCCAATGCAGGTTCCTATCACTTTTATTTATTTTTCAAATCAATATATAAATCAAATCGCGGACAGATGAGATCCAATAAATTACAGGAGTGCCGGACAAATGGAGAATGTTAACTGTGCACCAGGAGAGAAGATTCCCATGGGTGCCGCCTGGTCCGCGGGAAAATCCACTAAATGTCATATTAAATCAAGGCTAACTTGAATATTACTCAACGCTGTTTTTAATACAGGCGGGAAAAACTCATCTTAACTCCATGCGAGGCCCGATCTTGATGTTTCCTATGATGTTTTTTTTAAAACAAAAAGATTTTGTGAAAGGAGAAAGTTGATTATGCTGAAATTAAATTGGAAGAGTACGGAGCTAATACTGGGTCAAATGTTTTGAGCTTAAAATAAAACTTGAAAGTGAAATTTCAATCTTGAATTCTGAGAAATACACTTAACAGGTGAAAATATCTTGTTTTTGTACAATTAGTCCAATATTCAGTAGAATTATCTTATTCTACTGGCCTATAATTTAGCTTATTTTAAAGTTTTTTGTATTAGAGTGAGAGGAAAGACAGAAAGAGAGAGAGAGGAGTATCTATTTATCACCATAATAAAAAGTGATAAAACTTTCAAATATTCACCAAAACTGTGTTATTTTTTCCAAGTTCTAAACATTTGACCCAGTATTAACTCCATAGGAAGGAGCCACAGCTTTTACACTGAAATATTTCTCCTGATTTTGCATCCCTTCCCACCAGGAAACCGTTTAAATTGAACTGGGGTGAGGGGGGGGGGATGCAAAATAGAGCAACGGAGCGCCGATCCTCACCAGCCGCAGCGTGTGAGTCACCCCCTCCCTTCTATTCCAAGCTCAGCCACACGGAAAAAGAGGAGGGTAAGTCAGAGAAGGGGAAGAAACGGGGGCAAGAGGATAGAGAACCAGGTGAAATAGAGCATAGAGAACAGGGGAGTCAGCCTCATGAAACCTGCAGCTGCCACGCTGAATCCTCACCGCGGACCCGCCGAGGTGCAGGGGGCCGACCAGTCAGCCCGGCCACAGACCGGAACGTGAAGGGCAGGCTCAGAGGGCACACACACACACACACACACACACACAGCCCTATACCTGAGCATGGCAATCATGGCTATCAGCGGGGGAATATGCTGCCATCAGGCCCGATAACATCACGGTGCACCTTAGCGCTGACGCCACATGACGTGCATATGTGCAGGAGCAGCGTGAGGCGATGGCGGCAGCGGTGGAGGGTTTGAGGGAGATCCCCACTGACAGGGGTCCGGTAGTAGTGGTGGTGGTGGTGGGAAGGGGGGGGGGGGGGGGGGGGGCAACAAACTGAGATTCTTCACTACATGGTAGGAACACAAAGAGGAAGCAGAGCAACGCACGGCAAAAACTGAAATATTAACAGGTGATGACTTATTTCAAGTTTTTTTCCTGATTTGGGTCATTTTGGTTTCAGGAAAAAAAGATTGAAGTGACTAAACATAATCACACAATGCAAAAAGTAAAATCTTAACAGGAAACTATATTGTTTTTGGTCCAGTATTAAGTAGAATTGTCTTATTCCGCTGGCAGATAATTTAGCTTATTTCAATGGGTTTTTTTCCTGATTTTGGTCAATTTGGTCTTGTTTTAAGAAAATAAGACTAACCTTTTCTTGATGCTCTTGATTTTAGTCAATTTAATCTTTTAAATTTAAGAAAATTGACCCAAATCAGGGGGAAAAAAATGAAATAAGCTAAACTATCTGCCAGTGGAAAAACTAAAATCTGGTGAAAATATCTTGCTTTTGGTACAATTGGTCCAGTATTGAGTGGAAATATGGTATTCTACGGGCAGATAATTTAGCTACTTTTAAGTTTTTATTGATTTTTGACATGACAAAAGAGCTGATATTATTTACATATACATTTAGTTCTATAAGATAATTCTACTCAATGTTGGACCAATGTACCAAAAACAAGATATTTTCTCTTAACCCTCCTGTTATGTTCATTTCTCAGCAACAGCAATGGTCAAAAAGACTCCAAAACCAAAAAAAACCCCAATAAGCATCGTTAATATTTCATTATTAACTCCATTAATAACTGTTCTATCAGTATTTAGTAGAATAGTTCTCCTGACCTCTAACACATAATGGTTTAATTAGGATAAGTCACTAGTTTTTCAGAAAAAAATGCACATTCAAAGTGTTTTTCAACATATTCTGACATTTCTGACACACCTTTACCTCTAGTTTGATGCTGATGTGATGTTGATTACAATAATTAAGGCAAAATGAAGAATTTACATCCTGAAAAAGGTCAATTTGACCCATAACACAACAGGAGGGTTAATAGAATTTCAGTTTTTGCAGCGTAAATGACAGAATGTGTGACTGTTAGAAGCTTCATACACTTTCTGTAATAAAGAAATCCGATGTAAACCTGTGACGTGAAAAGGTTTGAGAAGCACGATATTAAAACATCTTCCATAAGAGCAGGTCGACCCCTATAAGGAGGAACTATGCCTCAATTTATCTTAAATCCACAAGTTGTTGAGCGTTCTATCTTTAACTGTGCTGCCGACGCTACGGACGGATCATACAGCAACAGAAAGGGTTCAGAACTGGTGATTTCTCTACACTCACGTCTTTAAAGCCTTCGACTAAAACAACAAAAAGTTAGACGATAAACTGGAAACAAACAGCGCAGCCTTCGTTTCACATCTTCTGTACGTTTTTACCCAAACCTCCGACCATGTGACGCGTTGGAACAGATTACATACAGCATCCTTTAACGCTACACTGGGAAACAAGATCTCATTTAAAAACAATAGCGAAGCAGACGGCAGTTGTTCTAATGCGGAGAATATAAAGAATAAATAATCCAGTTGTCTGCGGTGCCCCAACGCAAAGCAATTTAACGCATCAGTGGTGGCCGCCTATTAATTTCCCGTAGAAGGGGAGAGGGGGGAGCCTGGGAGCACTGATTGGAGGGACAACACGGCCGCATCATGTATCACTTCAGAGCCAAACAAGACACACACACACACACACACACAAGCATCTCGCATGTCATAATCACGCCGTTGGTTTCCCACAACGTGAGTGGCTGCACGGGAGCGAGGTGGCACTATATGCTTAATGGTATTGAATTAATAAAGTAAGCCTTCAGATATGAGGCCCATATGCGACTCTTGTCCTGAGGGTGTTGCATCAATAATCGTCCCCCCCCCCCACACGTCCTTTCTGCTCCTATGTATGCATGCGCTGGAAATCCCAGTCCGCTTTAATTGGGTACCCATGCAAGCTTTTTGACCCTTCTCCCCCCCCCCAGTTTCTTCCCAAATAACTAAAGAGGGCGTGGCGGCGCCGATATCTCTGGCGCCGGTCCACGACAACGACACGAAGAAGGGGGGGAGGGGTGGGACGCTATAAATCCAGAGGTATTTGGACGCGGGCCACCATCGGTCCCAATCCGCTGCTGTGGTGGCAGCAAACATGGCAAGAAAACCAAATATCGACGCCCTGTTTAAATAAAGGCCCACCTCCTTATTTTCCTGTTTAAGAACTTAGATCAATCATTTCAATCAAAAAGGCCTCGACAGTGGACATACACTAAAGTTCAAATGTTTGGAGTCACTTAGAAATTCCCTTATTTTTGAAAGAAAAGCACTGTTTATTTCAATGATGATGACTTTAAATTAATCAGAAATACACTCTATACATTGATAATGTGGTAAATGACTATTCTATCTGCAAATGTCTGGTTTTGGTGCAATATCGAGGCCCATTTCCAGCAACTATCAGTCCAGTGTTCTAATGGTACAATGTGTTTGCTCATTGCATCAGAAGGTTAATGTATGATTAGAAAACCCTTGATGCTAACATGTTAGCACAGCTGGAAACAGTGTAGCTGCATAGAGAAGCTAGAAAACTGAGCTTCCTTTGATGAAAGCAGAGTTTAAAGGAAAAAGTGTATTATTATTTAACCTCATCAATGTCTTCACTATATTTTATATTCATTTTACAACTCATGGTGGTGAATAAAAGTCTGATTTCTATGGAAAACACTAAATTTTCTTGGAATTAAAGAATAAAGTGACTTTAGGCCAATTCTTTCAACGTTCTAATGTGACTTTAGTCAACTTCAAACATGGTCCACTTTTTGATGTTATTGTTATTCGTCATATTTATCGACTTTATTGATATATTCAGCACTTTATATTAAATTATTATAAAGTATAACTTGTGAAATTCAGACTAAATTACTATAAAACATTATAGCCTAAAGCCTTTATCACTTACCAGTAGAAATTGATTCAGGAACCATGTTTAAAGTTTTTTCTGCACCATAAAAGCTTCTTGAAGCAGCCGCCATCATGAAAACTTGTTAAATTGGAATTTTACCCTGGAATTTTAACGTGTCTGAGTCAAATGTCCATTGTCCTATAGGACATAAAGAGTCTGATCCTTTCAACTCAGGATTAAAGTGATTTTACCAGATGTGGCAGCATCAAATTTTCAATGAAGTGACGACACATGTTTAATGGACTGAAGATCCTGGAATTTCTTTTCTTTTTATATAATATATTATAGTTGTCTACCTGTTTATTGCGTTTATTTATTGATTTATAGCCTGATGATAATAAATCTCATCACTCACCAGTAGAAATTGATTTAATAATCATGTTTAGAGCTTCTCAACAAAAAGCTTCTTGCTTCTTGAAGCAGCCGCCATCATGAAAACTTGTTAAATTACCAAAGTCAAGGGAAAAAACCTGGATTTTTCACTTAAGCCATTGTCCTATAAGTCAACTCAGGATTTTACCAGACTCCCAGTAAGATGAAAGATGAAATGTATCTTACACTAATGCATCTTACATTCCTGCAACCCCCCCCCAAAAAAAACATCCTTCTCAGAGTTCTTTGAATCAAAAGTTGGACAAAAAAATAAAATGTTTACCAGCGATGCAGCAATTTCTCATCCGATAGAAAAGGGAAACGCCGTCCTGTTCCTCCGCTCTGCTGCTGCAGCAGCGATTCATTCCACCTGTCTCATAGAATCAGTGTGTTTTGTTTGATGCATGGTTTTTCATTATCACTATGGCCCATCATTACTTTCCTCTTATTATAGTCTGGGGGACATTCGAGACAGTTCAGAAGAGCTGTGGATGAGGGACACACACACACACACACACATATATATATATATTCACATACACATGCAGTCATTTCTTTCTTTTTGGGGGGGGATGTGCCCCACAGACATAATGTCTGTGTTTTCCTGCAATTAATTAATGGGTCCCTAGCTAGTTAGCAGTAGGCAGCACTTGTTTCACCGTGGCGACTGAGAGAGGGCGAAAGGGGCTGGAGCCAGGCTCGCCTCGGTAGCTGCAGGCTTTCAGTTGTGAGCCGCTGGATTTGGACTATTTTTAACGAAATCCTTTTATGGATAGATAAATCTGATTTTATGCAAGAAGAGTCTCCTGGGTTTCAATTAACTGGGGGGTCACGCTGCAGATCTATCACAAAAAAAAGAGGAAAAAAGGAGAAGGGGAGAAGATACAGACGAGGAAGAGGAAGGGAAAAGCCTTTAATTAATACAGTCTAATTAAACATTTGTGAAATGCATTATCTTAGCTTTTTTTTTTTCCTTTGCCTAATTGTTTGCTTGCCCCCCCCCCCCTTTTCCCTTCTTAAAGTTGTTTTGTAGTTACATCACGGTTGTTAATAATGCAAAAGACGCTTCTTACCGCAGTTTGTCTTTGCACAATTGGAGATTCAAAGAAAATTTGTAATTGGGAATGCTATGTTTCACGCCTCTCAACAAGAGTCCTCTGGGTGCCTCTTGAAAACATTTGACTAAGTGCAAAGATTTGGTGGCAGGAGGAGGAGGGAAGGAGGAAAGAGAGAGGGGGAGACGACTCTGGAAAAAAAAAAAAAAAAAAACTAATTTGATTCCTAAAACACGCAGGATGACAGCTCCCCCCCCTCCTGCTGCACGGCGGAGGTAGATTTGACTTTGAATCATAACGCGATGTTTAATCACGGGGCCACGAGGCACGGCGAGTCGCTCAGACCTGAGAGGAGCCACATAAAGAGTGTCAAAGCAGCAGAGAGAGAGGGAGAGGGCGAGAAAATCCATAACAGATTAAACAGTGTTTGGTCAAATCGTGCAGGTTTGATATGTGCGTCTATCACCAGCGGCTCACGCTCCCTCTCCCTCTCGTGCATATTTCTTCTTCCGCCGGCCTGCTCGCTCATTGTTAAACTACCCACGGGGCACTTCTTAATGTGAAGTTGATCTCAGGTTATAGTCGCTTACACGTGCACACACACACACATACACACACACAGAGAGTCACCAGTTCCCCCCGTCGCTGCAATGACATTTCTCTCCCCATTCAATTCCCAGCGTGTGCAGCAGTAGCAAAGCGTATTACGTCCATCTTTTTCTTTCACTCTCTCTGCATAGAGGAGGAATGATTCAGTTCATCAGAGCAGGGTAATATGCTCGTAAACACACACACACACACACACACACACACACACACACACACACACACACACACACACAGTGGAGCAGCACGGGGCTATGTGATGACACAAAGGAAGGATTTGATGATCCTGTGAGTTTCCCCCAACGTCTCCATCACTCAACAGGCAGTGCACTGCAAACACTGAGATCTTATCAGGTCCAATTAGTCCAATGTTGAGGATAATTATTTTATTCCACCTGTAGATAATTGAGCTTATTTCATTTTTTTGTGATTTGGGCTAATTTGGTTTTCTTAAAAAAAAAAGACTGACTAAGCGTAATTACACACTGCAAAAACTGAAATCTTAACATGAAAATCTTGTTTTTTATCTTTATATTTATCCTGTTTTCTTAAAACAAAACCAAATTGACCCAAATTAAGAATAAAACTTGAAGTGAGCTAAATTATCTGCCAGTTGAATGAGATAATTCTACTCAATATTGGACTAATTGTACCAAAACCAATATATTTTCCTGTTTTTCACTTTTTACAGTGTGTGATTACGTTTAGATTTAAAGCCTAATGTCTTATGTTAAATAGAAAACTAACCTCAAATCAAAAACTATGTTTTTTGGTGTTTTCTGGCCACAAAACTGTTTTAGTTCAGACCCCAGCTCTCATAGTCTTGATTTTCAGCTAAAAAAAGTTATAAAATTCTGCCGTGTGCAGTCCAATCAGTATCAGATGGCAGAGAGTTTGAAAAAAGAGCATTTAACAGCTGAATATTTGACAGAAATAGGAGGAATCTAAAATAAGAGTAAATATCGGATGCAAATTCATCATGAGGCACCAAAAACTAAAACTGGATGGAAGTCCATTCATGACAGATTCACAAAGGAGACATTAAAAAGCAGCTGTTTTATGTTATATTATAACATTTTGGACCTTTAACCACTTAAGCTCCAGGCCTATTTGTCAGTTTTCCTGCTATAAATGATCATAAATGTGGAAAATCTCTACAACCATGAAGGTTGAACCTGGAATCAAAAGAAATCTACAACATGTGAGGTGATTATAGAAGAATCCGAATCAATTTATGTTGCTGTTACAGAGTGAATATTGTTAGATATATAATATATAATACAATATTGCAAAAAAATATATATAATTGTGTTTTATTACAGGGGAAATAAGTTTTTTAAAACTTAAAACAAGACCAAAATGAGGAAAAAAACCCTTGAAAAGTTCAATGATTAATAAGATAAAAGTTCAAAAATCAATTATTTGTCCATAAAATCATAAAAAAAGAAAAGAACATTATAGAACATGAATTTATTCTAAATTAAATATCTAAATAGTGGTTAGTTGCAGCCCTGATACTGATATTATATTATGATGTGGATATTAATGATATATATTGATGCTGTAACAGTAACATTGTGTTTTACTACAGATAAAAATACTTTATTTAGTGTTGGATTTATGAATAAAACCCACCGACACAACTGAAAATCTTAACAAGTGAAAATATGTTGGTTTTGGTACAATTAGGTTTGTGTGATATATGAACATGTATTCACAAAATTACATCCTCATTAAATATGACACATTTCCACTTCCCTAAATCTAATTAAACCAACACATCAGTATCAGTATCAGTGATTCTGTGTCTGGTGCAGTTTGGAATCAGGTTGAAACCACATTAGGTGGAGTATGGCCCACCTGCACCGGGCCAGGCGGGATCAGGTAAAAACAGGGCAGCAGCCAGGTGGTCGGCGTGCACAACTTTAACAAAAAAAAAGAAAAAAACACCAAAGTCACTTTCTACGTGACACAGAAAAGCAACTTGTCTGCTTACTGAGGCAGAAATCTGTCACCAAAAATGTTTTGGGGTGCTCCCTTAATCCCCCTTTACTGCTTTTTTGCCTTTTCTTCTTCTGCCCGGTTCTTAACCCCCAGCCTGTCCCCCTCCCATCCTCAACCCTCTCTCTTGGCTCCTTTTTTTTTTGTTTTTCACGCCCCCTCCCCTCCTACCACTATATTAAGCTTGTCATTTCTGGTTCCAAGGTGCTCTAAGTGGCGCCGGTGCTAAGGCGCTAGCAGCGTGCTAGCAGGGTCTCCACTGAGCATGCCCAAAGAACTAATTAGAGATCCAACCTTGATGAGTGCTCTCTCTCTCTCACACACACACACACACACACTTCCTCTCTCCATCCATAAGAATGTGTATCCGAGCCCAGAAATTACTTAATATGATATATTAACATATTTTCTGGCAGGAACGGCAGGAGGAGGGTGCTCGTTGGAGACAAATTATCCAAATTAATTTCTAATTTAAAATCCTGTGCCTTTTATTATAAGCTGTGGGCACCCTTGGTACCAGAGACACAGGGAGGAAGAGGGATGAAGGCAGGAGGAGAGAGAGAGAGAGAGAGAGAGAGAGAGAGAGAGGGAGAAGTCAAGGATGGAAGGATGGAAAGAGGAGTGAGAGGATGCTTTAATAACCTAGGCTGGTTTTTGCCCACAAACCAAATTAATAAAGGGGGGTAAGTGGAGGGGGGAAGGAAGGATTTAACTGTACATGGCCGGCTGAACTCAACCCAGCTTAATTCAGCCATGAGAGAAAGAAACCCCCCCAGAGAGGAAGAGGAGGAAGAGGAAAATGGGTCCAAAAAAAGTTTGAGGCGTACTTGGATCTCCCCTTTGCTCTAATTAGTGGCCGCACAAATTTATGATCCTGAGAGGGAGGGAGGAGCCAACGGCCATGACCACGGGGTCAATCTTTGAGAAATTGTTTCGAATCCAGCGCACACAATAGCCCTGGGTGCTCATGGGAAATGTAGGCCCGAAAGCGCGGTCCGCACGGAGGGGTCTTCAGACGCTTCAAAATGACCAATTAGGCCGTCTTATTTTGGCCAAAGATAACGCCGCCATCGGACAACATCCTCCTCCGCTCCTAATTAACGCCTATTAGTCAGGATAAGCTGCAGATCGCTCTTTCAAGGGCTTCGCCGCAAACAGTTAAATGATTCATTGAGTTGTAATTACCGATTTGAAAAGGGATTCTCAGCCAGAGTCGCAATAATGTGCAGCATGAAGGTCAACAGGCGAGGGTTTTTTTTTGTTTTTTTTTTATAAAAAACAAAGTCTGTAACTCAAGTTAGAACAAGAGCAGTCACAGCTGCACAGACGGTATCATTAACCACCGTGGTGTCGGGTTCTGTGGATTTTTGTCTCACGGCGGCTTAAATTTAATGTGAAGCAGCAGCTCTGGATGATGGATTTCTGTCTGAGGATCTAAAAAACAAGCACCTGCAACGCTAAAGAACTTCTGTTGTGGTCTGACCCAAAGGGGGGCGTGTACAGATCTGGTCCAGCTCCGACTGGGATCTGCTTCTCTAACCGCCATAAAATGAGAGATCTGCACACGTTAAAATACTGAGAACTTGCAGATATTTTGGTTTGTTCCACATTTGTGCTATGATACATGATGACTGAATATTTCAGTTCTTCTATTGTGAGCCTGTGTAAACTGTATAAAGTTGTGGAGGTTGAAAACATCATAGCCAGAGTGAAGTGGGGCGTCGTCCTCCATCGTTTTCACAAGAAATGCAACGGAATGAGTCGAAAGATTCCACTCTGGAGCCTGGTAACATCATCAGAACCCTGCAACTTCAATTTTATGTAAAAGAAATGACAAAATCTTCTAGTTTTGTGCCAAAATCTTGTATAAAAAAGGCCTGAAACTATCCCATTCTAACCTGGCTAACACCAGATCTTGTATCAATAGAGATTAATATTCAGTCTGGGAACTATCCATATTTGACAAATGTCCATCAAATGCATCCATACGTTAGCCTGGGTATACCATCCTTAATGCTAATGAAATTAGCATTTGTTAATTAACTGTGTTTGATTTACCTTTCCATGCAGCCTTAGAAAGTCTTCTAAGTAATTTAGACCTCAAGTTTATTTTGAAAAATGAGCAACTTTTAGCGCTAAATGATTTAATTGTCATCCAGTATGGGTTATGTTTGATATGATTGGCTATAAGCTACATACAGATGCATTGGTAGCACCCAATTAATGTATTAATGTACATTAATATTCAGTCTGGTGTTAGCCAGGCTATCTGTACGTAGCTTATAGTCAGTCTTATCCAACATAGCTGATGATGGACCCAATAGCTGATGACGATTAAATAGTTTAGTGCAATAAGTTGCTCATTTCTCAAAATAAACTTGTGGTCCCACCTAGAGGACTTTCTAAGGCTGCATCAAAAGGTAAAATACCTTGAAATTCAGACTAAATTTCAAAGTGCAAAGTGAATTTATGTGCAACGGAGGAGATGAAAATTCACCCCAGAAGTCATTATCATGCAGTGTTTTGCAGATTCTTGAAGGCCATCTGTGAACTGAATTTCAACTGGAAACATTTTCTCTCTCAAAGTAGAAACTACAGGACAACAGGCGCCGCTAAATAAAGAGCGGATCAGCCGTTATTTTCCTTTTTAAGCCGCCATCCGCTGACGCAACATGCGTCACACGCGGACTTGTAACCGCATGTTTAATCACCAGTCGACCCAGGAGCCTACAGCTCCTTTCATACCACATCAAATAATAGCACAGCTCACCGTGTAATGAACAAACACCCGCTTCCCTACACAAAGACGTGCACACGCAGCGTCGCCGCTGCAGCCTCCAAACATGGCGGCACGGACACACGTCTCCTGCTTCCCAGCTCTCTGGGATGAGGAGGGAAAAAAAAACGAGGAGGTTTGTGGCGCTTGTGTGTTCCGAACGTTTTTTTTTTCTTCTTCTTTTTTTTTTCCTGTCGCAACTCTGGGTGCTGTGTTGGCTCGGGGAGAGGCACGGCGCTGTAATTAAGGACAGAGGGGATGAGGATGTTCGTTAGATGTAGTGTCCTCATTAGTGCACGTTCCACCCGGAGGAGGCGCTGGGCTACGGACACCTAATGAGACGCATATTGTAATGAAAGCGAGGGGAAACCAACAAAAAAAAAACGCACAAGTACATTCATGGCCTGTGAAACTGGGGTTTGTGCAGAACAGCTTCATTTGGATTGAAGTTACTTAGATTTACTTAGGCTTTTGGTCATAAAAGAGTCTTCTATTGCATTTTTTTTTCACTTTTTAGTTTCTCTTCCACTTCAAATCTACTCATTTTAGTCCTCAGATGATAAGTCCTGCATTTTGTGGCAGGCCACAAATCACTGTTACATACAGTAAGCAGCCGGCCAAGCCATACAGACACTGTATGGGCTCACCTGCCCTGTGGCTAAAGACAGACTGTAGCTACTGTATCCTGCACACACACACACACACACACAGGCGGGCGGGCTAACTGTCTCACAGCATGCTTCTCGCCACAAGTACTGTACAGGTAATCTCACTTAATCATCTCAGAGGTCACCGCGAAGCGAGGTGGGGCGATAATTGCTGTGCTGAGCAGCAAAAAGTGAAGGATTGCAGGGAGAGGCGGAGATGAATGGAGGAAAGAAAGAGAGGGAGGACGGCAGAGAGGAATAGAGATAGAGGGCTGAAGTGTGTGTGTGTGGATGTGTGTGTGTGTCAGTGCTAGAGGGCAGATTCAGAGACAAAGCATACCGGCGCTGCAAGGACAATTGTCGACCCTGATGCTTAGACAGCCGCATGAAGAAGGTCCGCTCATAAAAACTCTTTAAATTAATTAGATTTAAGTCATCCCGAACCTAATTTCTGTTTATTATCTTGATTCTTTTTGTCCTAATTTGCGACGACATATTTTTTTTTTGCCGGGAAAATTTCACGTGCAACCCCGTGCCCCGTTATCTTTTCCACAAGCGTCCAATTACAAAATGCACGATGAGAAGAAGGGGGGAAAAAAAAGAGGATTCAACAAGAGAGGAGGACGGAGAGAACTGAAGAGGGAGAGGGAAGAAGAGATGGAGGGAGAGTGACAGCCGCTCTGCCCCCGGGGGGTGAACGGGGGGCTGGCCTCCCCTCGGCCTGTGACAGGCAGCCAAACAGGTACACTGCGAGATGATTTAAGGCGATAATAACCTCCACTTTGGCGGATGGATGATGTCTCTCCTGTGGCTGCTGACGCTTAATGAATGAAACATTAGTAAACACTACTAAAAACATGATTAGAGAGCTGCCCCCCCCTCCCCCCATCCACCCATCCACCCATTGCCAACAGCAGGCGGAGAGGAGAGAGAGGGAAAAAAAAGATGAGTACGCAAATGTGTCTTCTGCACCACCACACACACACACACACACACACACAAAGACACACACACACCTCCCCTCCCTCTCGTCACTCAGGCTGGATTGTCCAATTCTTTATTCCTGCTCAGCACTTTTGAATAAAAGATGAAAGAGAGAAAAGGGGGACCTCAGGAGGCAAATATGTATCAGTGTGTGTGTGTGTGTGTGTGTGTGATTTCCTCTGTCTTCCGGGGCTGTTGCCACTAGACCAAATGATATGTGTACAGCAAGGTGTGCCGCCCGCAGATATGCACAATCCATACAAAGTGGCTTTATATAGGCAGCGAGACAAATCTCTGTGGATGGATGTGAGGTGAAGAGAGGCAAGGACTCACTAAAATAGATATGCACTGTCACTGCCCTACCTACTGTACCTGTCAGCCTATACATATGGAGGAGCCCGCTATTCCCACGATTACAATGTGCAAAACCAAGGTGGCTGTGGAAAAAAAAAAAAAAAGAAAGAAAAGAAATCATATCCCTTTGAATAACCTGTTGCATTATTTATGAACGGATCACTTCACCAGAATTACAGAACAAAACTCCACTTGTTCCGGACAAGGAAGTGTGGAACTGGGACATCGCTTTTGGAGATACAAACGGCACAGGATGAACTTCCCATCACCACAAATGGATGGTAATTGATTTTTTTGTTAACTGACTTTATTGTATTTGGGGGGAAGCAGGAGTAGAAATCCATGAAACTACTGCTGATAGCAGATGTATGTTGAACCGTTTTATCATTTTCATGATCTGACTCCTAATATTTAACCTGTTAAAATCCCAAACCCCCGGATACAGGTGCAGTTTTATTCATATATTACATGAGAAAACATGAACTCCAACACTAAATAATGTATTTTTATCTGTAGTAAAACACAATGTTACTGTTACCTCATCAATATTCACATCTTCAATTAGTATAATATCAGTAGTAACCATTATTTTAATAGTTAATTTAGATTTGAGCTGTTTGTGTGATTATTTAATTGGTTCCATTATAATTTACTTTTTAGAGGATATAATCTTTATGTTCTCAGTGTGATTTCTATGATTTTATGCACAAATAATTGATATTTTAACTCAGTGAACTTTGCATTGCAGATAATTTAGTTAATTTCAAGTTTGTTTTTTTCTTGCTTTAGGTCAATATGGTCTTCTTTTAAGTTTAAGTATAAGGAGTTTAAGTATTTCTATTCATAAAACACTATGTTAAACTTCTGTAGTCACCTCACACGTTGCTATATATTCTATAGATTCCAGTATATGTACATAACCTCTGTGCTTGTAGAAATATTTTATATTTATTATCATTTATAGCAGGAAAACTGAAAAATAGGCCTAGAGCTTAAGTGGCTAATTAACATGAATGCAATGCAAGGTCATTTTCTATACTCTAACGGCGGCTGTATATGAAAGAGCCAAACATTTCACACTATAAGAGAATTGCACTGTACATTGAGGTTGATCCAATTACATTATGCAGTAAATAAGTAATTTTAAAGATGCTTCTTGTGTTTATAATTCTCTTTAAAGGTACAGTGTATAAGATTTAGTGACCTCTAGTGGTGATGCTGCATATTGCAACCAACTGAGTATCCCACCCCCATGTAGGAGAACTGTAAAATGCAAAAGGTGTCTGTAGAAACATAAATGTAGATAAAAAAGGTTCCATCTAAGGTAGATGAGTCAAAATGAATTCATTTCATGGGCCACATCCAGCACAATTTGATCTAAATTGGGCCGAACCAGTAAAAATTATATAATATATAACAACACCTACGCATTTCTCATAATTATTCCATGTTAATTAATATAATCAATATAAAAACGCGAAAATATAGGTGCTATTTCATAAAGATGTAATCCCTTATATCCTAAAAGATTCTTACTGACTTCACATTTCTGTGAAGAAACAGGTACTGGTCCATTTTTTAATGTCACACACAATACAGTCATCCAGTGGACCAGATTGGACCCTTTTGCAGACCATTTCTGGCCCCCGGGCCTCATGTTTGACCCCTCTAATCTAAGGTAACAAGTATTAGAACTGCATACAAATTAAAACATATTTTAAATATTACATTGCATTTCTGCCAAGTCTGCTTGATGCTGCTAAATCCTACACTGTACCTTTAAGGCGGGAGACAGATCATGTTTTTTTACAGTATATCAGAGTTAAAGCAACAAAATCACACGATTTTCTACGCTTGAGTTCATCTTTACTGTGTCATGGTATACTCACATGCACAAACATGCATTAACCTCAATGTCTTCTGCACACACACACACACACACATGCAGAGAGAGGGGTGCATCCACAGAAGACCCGACTATAAACCGCCACCTGGCTCGGTGCGCAACAAGGTCGGCGGAAACAGCAGTTTACTGTCACCACGGGGGAAACGCCAGAGTGATATCGTTGGCTAACAACACTAAATAGGACAACAGCGAGTCAGAGGGGACGCGACCAGAGGAAGTGCTCACTCACCTATTTCTAATCATGGACGTGTCTTTGGCAGAGACGGAGGGACACACAAGGACACGCAAACAGGCCAGACCTATCTTTGACTCTGGAAGGGACGATGAAAACAAACAAGGGCAGAGAGAAGAGAGTGTGTAAAGAGTTTGGTGCACAAGGAGCGGAAGGAGGTGAAAACATTTATTCCCATTACTGTAATTATCTCTCTCTCTGCTTGTTCATTATTGGTTTGTTTCAATCAGTTACGCCTGCTTTGCCCGAGGCGGGCCTCCTTCACAGCGTTTCAACCTTGCAGGAAAAAAAAAAAAAAAAAGGTAATTCATGTAAATTTAAACTGATTAGTAAGTGACACGACTGATAGATCGGTTACCGGTCGGGTTTTATCCTCACTGCAAAAAAATGAGATCTTAACAAGTGAAAATATCTTGTTTTTGGTGCCAATATTGCCACTGGCAGATAATTTACCTTATTTCAAGTTTTATTTTTCCTGATTTGGGTCGATTTCATCTTGTTCTTTAAAAAAAAAAAGATTAAATTGACTAAAATCGAGGAAAAAAACTCAAAATGAACAAAATTCACTTGTTAAAAGCTCTTTAAGAAGGTTCCAGTGGAAAAACATTTACTACTGTACAACATTAAGGTTATTCTACTTCCATTTGCTGCTATTTTATACTTTCAGGAGGAAATATTGTAATTTCTAGTCCACACACTGTAAGAAGAAGTATTTCAAAACCACTTTTTTACATACATTCATATTAGTCAATATAATCCTATATTAAATAGATTGACCTGTTTTGCAATGTTGTTTATATCATTTTATTACTTTAAATATAGATCAATACAGAAGATTCCATGTAAAACTATTTTACTTAATTCTTATTGGAAATTTGAATTCATTTTAAAATTATTTATCATTGAAAATCCCCAAAATACGCACAAAGTCATGTAACGATTGGAAAATTCTTTTATGTGATGGTTAGTATTTTATTCTTAT